>OX335678.1:3010000-3610000 GCA_946894065.1 Acleris literana | reverse complement strand
GACGTACATTTGACATTTTTAAGCAAGAACGTTCTTATAGCTGCGTTCTAGATTATGCAGGTTAGGGCGCGTTTTAGACAACAATAACTTAATAACAAGACAAACATTGAACACCCCCCACCGAAAGCATCATGAGGCTTTCCCATTAATAAGTAAGAGATAAATAGCAGAAGAGAGAAAATAAAAACAAATACTTCTAAAGTAAATAACACCTGGAGCTTTTCCAGGTTTAGATAAAAAACGAACACTAAATTTACTAAAGAAATTATGACCTAAGTCATGCATGAAGTATTGTTGTCATATTAGTTGACAAATGGCAAGAGACTAAGTTTATTAACTGGTCTCTGAAAGACATTATTCCTAGAGCGCAACGTTACCCTTCGAACAACTCCATCTGGACCGGGATGGATCTGTTCTATTTTGGCAAGTGGCCAGTTGCATGAATGAGCTTGATCATTTTTAATTAGTACTAGGTCTCCTACTTTTACGTTAGGCGGAGAAGTGAACCATTTTGTCCTTTGCTGAAGTGTATTTAAATAATCTTGACTCCATCTTTTCCAAAACAGTTGAGAACAATTTTGCAAGTACTGCCAACGTGACATGTGACTTATAGGAACGTCCTTTAGATTATATTCTGGAATAGCAGTCGGACTCCTTCCTAACAAAAAATGACCCGGCGTTAAAACGTTAAATTCGTTAGGGTTGTCACTAGCCGGTAATGCGCATAATGGACGAGAGTTCATTATGGCTTCAATTTTACAGAAAATCGTTGAGAGTTCTTCGAACGTTAAAGACTTCTCACCAACCGCGCGCACAAGGTGATATTTCGCGGCCTTGACGCCTGCCTCCCAGAGTCCACCCATATGTGGCGCGCTCGGCGGGTTAAACTTCCAATCAATTTGGCGCTGAGCACAGCCTTCTACGATATAGCTATTATTGGTCCTGTCGTAAAGAAATTTTTGAACCTCACTGAGATGCTTACTAGCCGCTACAAAGTTAGTTCCCTGGTCCGAGTAAAGACGTGAGCATACTCCGCGACGAGCGACAAATCTGTCTAACGTGGCCAAAAAACAATCTGCGGATAGAGATGACAAAACTTCCAAGTGCACAGCTTTAGTGGAAAAGCAGACGAAGAGCGCCAGATAGGCTTTATCCACCTTCGCGTTACGCCGTAAGCTTTCCTTTATAAAAAAAGGTCCACCGAGGTCAACGCCGACGTGTTCAAACACCTTATTAGGCAATAACCGAGTCGACGGTAAATCCGCCATCTGGGGCTGAAGCAGTGGCGGGTTACACTTGTAGCACGCTCTACATTTAGCATGTACTGACCGGATAGCGCTACGAGCCGATAATATCCAATATTTTTGGTTTATAATATTTTGTAAAGCCTGTGGTCCCGCATGTAAATATTTTGTATGAAAATATTCAATTAAGAGCTTGGTGAATTTGCATTTTTTTGGTAATAAAAGTGGATGTTTGGCGTTATAGGGTAAGTCAGCATGCGAGATACGACCACCCACCCTGAGAAAGTCACGTTCATCGAGAAAAGGTGACAGTTTTCGTAATGAAGGTATAAACTTGACACCCTCTTTTAAAGCCCTAATTTCTGGATCAAAGTTTGCAGTTTGCACTACTCTAATCAAGGAGTCATGAGCTTGATTTAAATCTTCCGTAGTTAAAACTTCATGGTTCTCAACCGAAACGTCCCTTTTAGACTGACGAAATAATCTTAAAATTCGAGCGAATGTCCTTTGCAACTTCGTATACGACGAAAATTGCTGTAAGACCCTGTCTAAAAATTCAGATTTGGTTTCTTGTACTTCTTCCCTCTTTGCAACTAAACTACACGCATTAGAATGAGTTTTTAACTCCGGCACATCAGATTCTTCTCTATTAAAAAACGTGGAAACAGGCCAATTTTCCCTTTTATCATATAACCACTCGGGACCTTCTAACCACTGAGTTTGTAGGTTAAGTAGTTGAGCTGGGGACGCTCCACGGGAACTCAAGTCCGCCATATTGTTTTCACTACTAACATGTCGCCACGACTCCGGTGGTATACAATCAACAATTTCCGTAACCCGGTTACAGACGAAGGTTTTTAGTTTATACGCTGCCGTTTGAATCCAAGCTAGTGCTATAGTTGAGTCCGTCAAAGCCGTGATACACGTTATCTTAACTCGAGTCATAATTTTACGCAAAAATTTCATCTGCTTACTCAAGAGAACTGCACCCATCAGTTCAAGTCTGGGAATGGTCATCGGCTTAACCGGAGCTACTTTAGACTTTGCAATAAGCAAACGAGCTTTGACCTGATCTTTGTCACGAGAAATAGCGTAGACACATGAGGCGTACCCGCGAGACGACGCGTCGCAGAAACCGACGAGCTCACATTCGGTTTGCTCTGGTAGTAGTGCGTGACGATCGACCCGGATTCCCGCCAAGAGGGGCAATTCAAAAATGAACTCCAGCCATTGCTTACAGACATCATCAGGCAACCGATCGTCCCATCCAATACCTAACTTCCAAAGATCTTGTAATATACACTTTGCTACGAAAGTGCAGGGTGAAATAAAACCCACGGGGTCATAGATAGATGCTAATATCTTCAGCACTGATCGTTTAGTAGTTACGACATCGGTTTTATTGATGGAAAAACTGAATACGTCAAAAAACGGCGACCAATATAACCCTAGGAGTTTCAAAGACACATCATTTCGATCCTTATCAAAGGAAACTTTACTTTCTCGATGCTCTACCGGTACGCGTGTAAGTAACTCTTCACTATTACTCGACCACTTCTTCAAGATAAAACCTCCGCGTTTAAAGAGCTCGATGAGCTCATCCTGTAACGAACAAGCCTGTGAAAACGTTTCACAGGACCAAAGGACATCGTCCATATAAATTCCTTCTCTCAAAACACGAGCTGCTGAAGGGAAACGTTCACCTTCATCACTCGCTAATTGAAGTAACGTACGAATAGCCAGATATGGGCTACTGCTAACCCCGTAAGTAATTGTTTTAAGTTCGTAAATTTTAATTGGTTCGTCGAAGGATGTTCTGAACAAAATATGTTGATATTTACGATCTCCTTCCCGAATCAAAATAGCTCTGTACATTTTGCATACGTCACTAGCAAAACAATACTGAAACAGTCTAAAATTCACTATTATCGTGGTTATATCGCGATACAAGTTTGGGCCAGACAACTGAATATCATTAAGAGACACGTTGTTACTAGCTTTCGCCGATGCGTCAAACACAACACGCAAGGGCGTCGTCGTACTGCTAGGATTTAATACAGCGTGATGCGGAATCAGGTATTTACTAGGCTCGCTACCGGTGTACTCTTCCATATGGTCAAGTTTTTCGTATTCGGACATAAAATCATTGTACGCTTGTTGAAGTACTGGAGTACGCGCGAGTCTTCGTTCCGTGGCGAACAGACGGCGCTCGGCGGCGGCGCGCGAATCACCCAGCGGTGGCGAGGCAGGCATGAACAGCAACGGAACTACATACCTGCCGCTCTTATCGCGACTGTGCTCATTTACGAAAATTTCTTCGGCTAATGCATTGCGTGGGTCGACCACAGGTTCACACGGTAACTCCTCTACTTCCCAGAAATCTCGTAACACTTTATCCAATCTCTCTTCCTTACAGACGGACAAATGCAAACTCTGTGAAGTGAGTTTATTTTCATAGCACAATTTTCCGCTAACAACGTATCCGAACACTGTATCAATGACACTCGGAATGTTCACGTTGATGCAAATCGGCTTGTCTTTAATCAATTCCGATACAATATCATTTCCTAAGAGAATGTCGACCGGCGACCTTTCATAAAACAACGGGTCCGCCAAATCGAAACTCTGGTATTCATCCACCACGAGTGGTGGGAGCAAAATGTTCGGCATCTCCGATGACACCTTAGCTACCACGACCATATCGACGGCAAAATTAGGAACATCCAATTTACACGGCTTTATGTCACACGTGACCATGCCGAAGTTTTTAACTATTTCTCCACCGAGGCCTGAAATAGCAAACGGACATTTTTTACGCGGTAAGCCCAAACGTTGAGAGCAACCTAACGTTATAAATGAACTCTGCGCGCCAGAGTCCAGTACTGCACGGCAATTCTGGTACTGGCCCGCTACGTCAGTGATGTGAGTACGCGCCGTACCAAGCAACACACCATAGTTAGCGCCTACTTCACTCACGGAGTGAAGGTTTTCTTTTACTGCGGTAGCTATGTCAGCACTCACGGAATGTGACGGAAATGAAACCGCTGCGTGCGCGTTAGAGCTAGACGGTTGCACCGGCACGACCGATTTTCCCGAATCGCAATGTAAAAGATAGTGATGACGCAAAGCACACACTCCACATGACATTTCACTTTTACAACCATGTAAATCATGACCACCCTTCAAACAGTTAAAACATAACTGTAAGGTGTTGACACGGTCAACCCTTTCGTATGCAGGCAGTTTACGAAACTGCTCGCATCGATAAATCATATGATTTTGTTTACAATAACCACAAACTAGTTTGTTTTGATGACTATAAACCTTATCAGTGCGCGAGGTGGTCAAGCCAACTTTGGGCGAAGGCTGATTAAAACGTGACAGTTTGAAGTTGCCGACATTAGCCTGATACGACTTATTATATCCGTGCTGCGGCAAGCTACTTTTGTTCGGCGTGACATTTGAAGAAAACTTCCCTTTGTCAGGTGTAGACCAGGAGCTAGTGCTAGGTAACGTACATTCAAGCACTTTAATTTGTTTGTTAACGAATGCCATCAATTCCGAAAAGTTCGGAAGCGTGGTATGATCACGGCCTTCTTCGAATAGTCTTCTAGTGTGGTTGTCTAGACCGCGCAAAGCTATGTGACAAAACAAGTAATCATCCAAATTATCCACTTTTAAGGCATGAATTGCCTTCAATGACTGATCAAACGTTTCAATGAACGAGGTCAGATTACTCACCGTATCTTTAGTCAATTGCGTGAAACTTAGCATTTTATCCATATACCTACCTGTCAGCGCTCTTTTATCCTGATACCTATCTAATAAGGTTTGCCATACTATAGGATAATTGTTTGCAGTGATAGGAAGGTTCCGGATCAAATTCAGAGCTGGACCCTTGAGACATGACAAAAGAAAATGAAACTTGTCAATGTTATCAAAATTCCGATTATGCACTAATGACATAAAAGTGTCATAAAAAGTTGTCCAGCTTTCAATTTGGCCATCAAATTCGAACAATTTGAGCTTTGGCAAAGATGGCCTAATGACGTTACCGTAATCATAATCATTAGCATTTTTTACTTCCGGCTCTCGGTCTAATTTCTTGCAATTTAGCGCCACGCGTTTGCAAGCAAAGAATAAATTATCGTAGCTATCTAACGCCTGTGTTGTTGGCTTTATTTTTGGGTTTAACTGCAACTCAATGACAATAATGTCCATAACAATTTTCTCGAAGTCGCAACGTGCGTCTTCCAGTTCCGAATACTGAATCATAAACGTCTGAATCGTATCTAAACTATCGAATTTAACTGTTTTGGACAGATCGTAAGCCTTTTGCAATTTATTGAATAGGTATTCCTTTTTTAAGGTCAATGCACTTAATTGTAATAAAATTTCACTTTCAACGCCATCTTTATCTTTCGCCATTTTTGTCACGGACAAGAAAATGACTTCAAAGATGGACTCGCCCAAGTGCAACTAATCACCGTAGTAATAACGAATGCGCTTCAATGTTTTAAGAAATATAAGTAAATACGATTTACTTAGCTGGGAACTATTTTCTAATGTATAGATAATAGGGAGATCCGGTTCGGAGGCCAAAAAATGTGGGACAAACGATGATCCCGAGGATATGTGGACTGTATTTATTACCTCGAAATGGCTGCCTTGCTATTAAGAATTATGCCCAAAACTCACCATCATCCAACTGCCAGCTTAGTTCGGCACCTCACCGCGCGGCGGGTCAATCCTTTCTTTTCTGTGACTCTTCTCGGAGAGCAGCCACGAGTTGCACCGACTTATGTAAATATCTTCTTCAGACGGACAACGAGTTTCTCCATTTTTTCACTATGACTGAGCTTGACGTACATTTGACATTTTTAAGCAAGAACGTTCTTATAGCTGCGTTCTAGATTATGCAGGTTAGGGCGCGTTTTAGACAACAATAACTTAATAACAAGACAAACATTGAACAATGGACTATTAGTTTAAAGGACTGTAATTGTGTGTGAACTGTAATCGTTAACTACTAGATAGTTATTTAGAGTCAGTGTTTATACACGGTTGTATCTATTTTATATATTTGATTTGATTTTATGTGTTAGATAATTTATGTGTTTTCAGTATTAGGGGCGCAGGGGTTCTTATAGTTAGTGTCTTTGACATTACTCGTAGGGTTAGAAGTTTTATTTAAGTCTTCTAGATAACTAGGGATTAGAGGGAAGGTTCATTAAATATCATTTAATCTCAGCTAATTCGAAAAAGAGATTGTGAAAGAGAATAGTATGTGTGTAAGAATTATGTGTAGTGTCTAAATTAGATTAGGTAAATATAATATTTGTATGCTTGCTTGCTTAATTAATAATAGGCTTTGTTATCGCAGGCTTTATGAAACAGAGAAAGGAGCAGGTCTATCTTACTCACTCTCTTTAATCTGCCTGACCTCTGTTTTATTGAGTGTGCTATAACGCTTCATTCTAAGTAAGTTTTGTACTATGTTTGTGACGGGCTAAGGAATATAACAAAAAACTAATTTTGTGGTTAACTGTACATGCATTCAGTTTGAACACTCACTATCAGCACACGTGAGGTCAGCCCAGATAGCGGCTTGAAAGCCTTGCGACTCTGGAAGTCTAATCCCACTGCAAGCACTAGGAATACATCTCTTGCCATCTCACTTTCTTGCCACCATTTAGATTCAACAACTTGCATTAGTTAACGCACTATTTACGTCACACCTCTTCACAGGCACTAGGTACTCACTCAAGACCTGGGTCATTTAGGTGTTTATAACTTTATACTAGTGGCCCTGAGGTGTAGACCCTACGACCCGGCCACCCTGGCCAGTGTGAAGTTTGGTTAGTACGCACTTATGTTATGGGGTCACCCAGTAATTGTTAGACTCATCTCAATGATATTCAGACTATCTTGACCACCTTCGACAACGTACCTCAGTCGTCGTCACAAACCGCGGCAGCGTAATTCGGATTAGGGACGCGTAGAGTCATATTTTTAAGTGCATAGTATAAGCGAATAGCGTAACTGCATGGACGTGCTTAAGTATATTTCATTAGGGACTTAGGAAGCGAGATAGCGTGGCAGGTAGGTTTAGTGAGGTCAATCCCCATCCAAGCAAAGGACCTGTTTGATTTAAATTCTTGTTCATTTATTCAGTCAATCTAAAGTCAAATAGGTTTTTGCTGTAACCGACCTCATTCTCCGGTAGGGGTTAGGTAGGGAACATTACTCTATATCATTTTCTAATTACTCTATTTTCTTATTATTTATATATCTGATCTGTACGCACTCCGGTACACGGAGGCCTCACGAGCAGGCAGTCAAGGGGTTATTGATATTCCAGATATATTCCGATTGAGCAGGTACCTGAGAAGATCCTCGGTGAGTCGTACTCATTTAACAACTCTCTTTGTTATTATTTTATGACTATCGTGATTGTGGTATATTTTGTTTATTAAGGGTTTCCAGCTTGTCTATTAATTGAAATAGGTTTAGGGTTATCTTGTTCACAATATTATTTTACACAACGTAGAGGGTCGTAACTTAGACATATTTAAAAACTAGACGATCACACGTTTTAATTCAAGGCCAAATTTATTTAATTACACAACGTAGGATATTTTATCAGTTCTATGTAGCCCGGGGGTAGGAGTGTTACAGTTGATGCCGCGTGACCAGGATTTTGAGTCATTAAAATTTGAATTTATTTAATTCAAATACTTATTTAAAAGAACTTGGGTTACTTACTTAGTACTAATATTTTAAATATTATGTCTTATTAGTCTTAACAGCGTTATGAGAATTATTGTATTTCTTGTTAGGAAATTGTCAAGGTAGTGAGCATTTCTAGTAGGAACTGTTAATAAAGGTGCTCTATGATTAATTTGTGTTGTGGGTTCGATTCACATCAGTGCTTGATGTACGAGAGTGTGATATAATCGTGGGTTCGATTCCTACGAAAATGCTTGTTGAATGAAAATAAATTAAAGATTTGGAAGGCAGCGATTTATTTCGTTACAATTGTAGGTTCGATTCCTGCAAAGTTATTATTGATTTTGTAGCATTTTGTGATACTACAAAACTCTTAAGCGTGGGTTCGATTTCCCGCATAATTATTTTGTTCAGAGTTTGTGTTTTAAATAATGCTTTCATTATTAATAGTTTAGGGGCGCAAATTTGTACAACTTTATACTTAGTAGTTAATTGTATTTTCTACTTGAGACGCGGTTTCGATCACCGTTAAATATTTTTCTGGTTCAGTGAATATATCAAATTAAACTATAAGTCGAGCAGGCAGTAATTTATTATTATTAATAAAAATATAAAATATGGGTTCGAGTCCCATTTAAATAATCTTTATAAGATGCTTAAAATAAATAAAAGAAATATCCAGTCTAAAGGCACGGAAAAATATAGAGGCAGGACATCAATTAAGCAATAAATTAGTACCAACTTTAAGAGATATTGTCACAACATCAATATCGCCAATCGTAGAATGGATTGGAAACCAGGAACAAAATAATGATTCGATCGTAAGTCGCGACACATGCGACCAATTATCATTTGGGACGGAAGTTCAACCCAAGGTATTAAATTCTCAGGTTATGTTACAAACTAATACAAAACCTATTTTTGATGGAAATAATAAAAATCCAGTCATAGTTTTAGAAGAACTCGAGGTTTATTTGTCAAAACTTGACGCACAGGGATCCAATTTAAAACAGATAGTAGATTGTTTGTCAGGTGAAGCCAAAAGCTGGGCAAATATTTTCTTAGATCAGTGGAAGGATTATACAGATTTTAAGAACAATATTTTAGATCAGTTTTGGGACAGTAATGCTCAAAGAAAGATTAGGGACAACATTGTAAATGCGAAATGGGATCTCCATGACTAAAGAAAAACTATGGTAGGTCATTTTGTGACATTATACGAGCAGGTAGAAATGTTAACTTTATACGATAAAAGAGACTTAATCAATGAAATCATGAGTCATTTTCCTCACGAGATTCGTAGTTTGTGGTATTTCATTGGTAGCGGGGAAGCTACGACAGCAGTGAAATTTCTTAAAAATATGGATCGTAGATCTGATGATGTTGCCAAGCAACAAGAAATTATAAACACTCGGGTAGAAGTATCTACACAAGTGCCCATCGAAGAAATTAAAATTGTCGAGGCTCCTGCAATAGTATTCAGTTGTAGAATTTTAAGTACTAGGAAAGAAAAGCAAAACAATGTAGATCAAAATCAAAAAAGTCAAAAATACCGCGCAAGGCGAGTTAGACAGAAGGTTAAGAAGCAATTTTATAAATCACAAAAAGAAACAGGTTTTATTAAATTAGAAACACCACTAGTGCAAATCTATAAAAAAAAAACGTTATATTTAATTACAGGTAGTTATTAAGGTAACGTTAGGTAAGGTTAATATGCATGTTTAGGTTGATGATAGACAAGAGTGTGTAAATATGTATGTAAATTTTTTTTATGGCGTATTTTGCAATTAAGTTGTAAATAATTAACGTTTCTTAAGGGAGAAGTATGTTTTGATGATAATGGCAACGAATTTAAATTAATGTTATAAGTAGGTATTGTCATTATCACAAGTAAGCTCTTGATTGTCGATTAAGAATCAAAGAGACAATTAAATGGGTTGAACAGATTACACAGAGCTAGGGGCGTAGGTTTTGAAAAATATAAATATGATTAGTGGTATCGTTGCAGTTTGTCATGGATTCGATTTCCATGCATTATTTTTCCTCTATTGGTGTAATATTAAAAGGCCATGAAAATAGCACAATAGTTCCCATGATAAAGAACTCTGAATAACTTAACAGTTACCTAATGTGCGTTAAGGTTTATGGATAATTGTCGTTTTAAACGAATGTAGGTATGTGTGTTAATGCTATTTAGCTAAGGATTTTGCTATTAAAAGTCTAAAACACAGATTCGATTACTGTGAATTATTTTGTTGGAAAAGGTGAAATAATAACAGGGAAAGATATTTACAAAAGAACTAAATAATCAATATTTCTATTTAAGGTAGTAACACGCTGGTTCGATTCCTGTGTATTTTGTTTTTTTTTGAACTGCCGTTTGCGAATTATTACTTTTGATAACTGACCTGTAGTCTTTAGTATGAGAATACTAATTGATAATAGTGTAGGTATGTATGTTTGTTCTTTTGACAAGTATGTATGACGGTGATGTATGTAGGTATGTATAAATAGGGTATGTTAAGGAGGTCACCGAAGTTGATAACTGCCAGTTGAGATCGAAATTCCAAAAGCATTGGCATTGTAACAACTTCATTAACGAATATCTAATTACTCGGACTAGGGGCGAGAAATTAAAATAAATAAAACACAATACAATAATATAAATAAAAAAAAGGGTAGGTAAGCAAGTTAAAATATTATTAAATATATATAGTTTAGGTAATATATTGTTGATTTTTCAAAATTTAACACTACTGGCGCTTAAATTTCTCAAAATCAAAGGGGCGACTGTAACGCGTGTATTACCCGCTATACATTAATATATAAACATAATAATCATTTTACATAATGTAAGAAATTACCTAAAATTTATATTGTGGCATTCTTCAAAATCCTACAATTACCTTTAACAATAAAACGTTACAGACAAACGAAGCCGCTTCTGGGATTTGTGACTTGCAGCTGCGGGTTACTTAGATATCTTTTGTCTTAATATTTTCGCTAGATGGTTAAAAAGCAGACATGGTGTTGAATAACACTTTATGGCGGGCTTTCACAATTCTTCGAACTTTGCTTGCCTGAACGCACATGTGCGAGATCCATTGTAATAAATATCGCCAAAGACATTTCTCGTTTCTATGAATCTACTAGGCGGCCATAAAGAGTTACGTTACATTTTATATGACAGTAGTTTTCGGCATTAACAAAGAACATAATTTCTTCTAAAATAGCATGTTGTGCAAATGGGTTTCGAATCTTTTGTTTTACTAGGAATAAGAAAGTCGGAACGCATATTTATTACTTCCTCGGGGTAAACTGTTTCTCAATAATTTTAACAAAGAAAAATATCGTGAGAGAGTAATTTAGGCACAGATGTTGATGATTTTGACGAAGACAATAGGGCCTGGGCGTTAACATAGTAGAACGAGTATTGATCACCGATTGGTCAAATGTGGTATTTAGCCAAGCCTACTTTTAGGGGATGTTGAAAATTTAGATTCGGGAGAAGGGGTCTAAGAGGTAACAACGAGAATTGGTAACAAACCTAGGGAGAGTCAACCACGCGGCGCGAGTAGAATCGGATCTCCTATTTCTATCTAAATTTCCAAGTTACTGTATTTTAGTAATTCATAAGAGTGTTGATCTTTACTTCGCTGTAGACGGGTTTTGTGTGATTATGGACTATTAGTTTAAAGGACTGTAATTGTGTGTGAACTGTAATCGTTAACTACTAGATAGTTATTTAGAGTCAGTGTTTATACACGGTTGTATCTATTTTATATATTTGATTTGATTTTATGTGTTAGATAATTTATGTGTTTTCAGTATTAGGGGCGCAGGGGTTCTTATAGTTAGTGTCTTTGACATTACTCGTAGGGTTAGAAGTTTTATTTAAGTCTTCTAGATAACTAGGGATTAGAGGGAAGGTTCATTAAATATCATTTAATCTCAGCTAATTCGAAAAAGAGATTGTGAAAGAGAATAGTATGTGTGTAAGAATTATGTGTAGTGTCTAAATTAGATTAGGTAAATATAATATTTGTATGCTTGCTTGCTTAATTAATAATAGGCTTTGTTATCGCAGGCTTTATGAAACAGAGAAAGGAGCAGGTCTATCTTACTCACTCTCTTTAATCTGCCTGACCTCTGTTTTATTGAGTGTGCTATAACGCTTCATTCTAAGTAAGTTTTGTACTATGTTTGTGACGGGCTAAGGAATATAACAAAAAACTAATTTTGTGGTTAACTGTACATGCATTCAGTTTGAACACTCACTATCAGCACACGTGAGGTCAGCCCAGATAGCGGCTTGAAAGCCTTGCGACTCTGGAAGTCTAATCCCACTGCAAGCACTAGGAATACATCTCTTGCCATCTCACTTTCTTGCCACCATTTAGATTCAACAACTTGCATTAGTTAACGCACTATTTACGTCACACCTCTTCACAGGCACTAGGTACTCACTCAAGACCTGGGTCATTTAGGTGTTTATAACTTTATACTAGTGGCCCTGAGGTGTAGACCCTACGACCCGGCCACCCTGGCCAGTGTGAAGTTTGGTTAGTACGCACTTATGTTATGGGGTCACCCAGTAATTGTTAGACTCATCTCAATGATATTCAGACTATCTTGACCACCTTCGACAACGTACCTCAGTCGTCGTCACAAACCGCGGCAGCGTAATTCGGATTAGGGACGCGTAGAGTCATATTTTTAAGTGCATAGTATAAGCGAATAGCGTAACTGCATGGACGTGCTTAAGTATATTTCATTAGGGACTTAGGAAGCGAGATAGCGTGGCAGGTAGGTTTAGTGAGGTCAATCCCCATCCAAGCAAAGGACCTGTTTGATTTAAATTCTTGTTCATTTATTCAGTCAATCTAAAGTCAAATAGGTTTTTGCTGTAACCGACCTCATTCTCCGGTAGGGGTTAGGTAGGGAACATTACTCTATATCATTTTCTAATTACTCTATTTTCTTATTATTTATATATCTGATCTGTACGCACTCCGGTACACGGAGGCCTCACGAGCAGGCAGTCAAGGGGTTATTGATATTCCAGATATATTCCGATTGAGCAGGTACCTGAGAAGATCCTCGGTGAGTCGTACTCATTTAACAACTCTCTTTGTTATTATTTTATGACTATCGTGATTGTGGTATATTTTGTTTATTAAGGGTTTCCAGCTTGTCTATTAATTGAAATAGGTTTAGGGTTATCTTGTTCACAATATTATTTTACACAACGTAGAGGGTCGTAACTTAGACATATTTAAAAACTAGACGATCACACGTTTTAATTCAAGGCCAAATTTATTTAATTACACAACGTAGGATATTTTATCAGTTCTATGTAGCCCGGGGGTAGGAGTGTTACAATACACAGTGTGTTACCGGCATGCGGGCTATTAAAACTGCCGATAATATGTTGCTTTAACAATTGTTTGCAAGTATTATCAATTAAAAAATAATTAAAATAACTTCACAATTAATTTTATTAGATACTGCCCATTTTTAATGTAGTGCATGTGCTGCGTGTTCATCGTTATCAGTATCGCTGTTGCTTAGTACAAGGCATGTCGTGGTACGGGGCAA
This sequence comes from Acleris literana, assembly GCA_946894065.1. Classification (NCBI taxonomy): domain Eukaryota; kingdom Metazoa; phylum Arthropoda; class Insecta; order Lepidoptera; family Tortricidae; genus Acleris; species Acleris literana. Next base: position 3,596,429 of record OX335678.1, on the reverse strand, counting down.
ATCATAATAATCAAAGTATCCGTCGACTGTCAATTACACTTGTCAAAACTGGCAATTAATGTTTTGTTAGAAAGTTAACTAAGCCTGAAAATTCGTTTATTAATTAAATAAATGTCATGGTTACGTTACAGATATACGTTATTTAACCTCCTTTAAAAAAAGCCTGGGTGCTGGTAACACACTGTATAATGTACATAGGCGAACATATGTATAGGTTATTTGTCCCTTTATACTCGTAGACGCTGAATGGGTAGCCCGATTTCGATGAACGAGGGATCTTTAGATTTGTCTTAGCGTAGCCGGGTCGCGACTGTCACTAAGAACAGAATTAATTAAAAAAATACTACAATGTCCGTTTTTAGTATATAACAAGAGTATTTAGATTTACTAGCACATAGATAATTCTAATCCTATATTCATAGGCTAAAGGATAATTATTATGTCGAAAAGTTTGATAGTTTCTGAGATAAAAGCGATACTAATTCATTGCGGACTTTTAAATGATTAGGTATCTGTATATTGTCACTGCGAGGCTCTGGGATCGTGATCAAGCAGCGCAGCAGCCAATGTTGATCACTCTTTAGCACCACCCAGCACGGCTAGCACAAGTTGCCCGCGACTTGTTTGTCGCTCGGAACTCCCTTTCTATCTAGTCAGTAACGATAGAGATGCACTGAGCGAAAAGCGAGAAAATACAACTTGTGCTACCCGTGAAGGGTACACGTGCAGGGTGACAAAGGGGTAATCTTCCTGCGGACGCGAGTAATCGTTGTCCCGCTAGTCTACTCAACTAGTACTACCGTAGTGAGTACTACTCACCGGTATGGTTGGGCAGCGTGCACACGACGACGGTAGACGTTGAACTGAATAAAGCCATGCGCACCGTCACTGGTACGCTACAATTAACCCCCTGTCACTGGCTACCCGTACTATCTCAGAGGTTCTCTATTGGATGGTATAAAATTATTTGTAATAATATTGTTACGCATAATTGCTTTTAGCCGAAATAGCGATGTGCATAATCATCTTTACGCATATATTTTTACGCATAAAATTAAAAAGCATAATCGTCATGAAGACTAACGTCAAATGGCATAAATACAAAAAGTCATATTAATAAATTGGCATCATTACAAAATGCATAACAGTATTGTCCTAAAAAATAGTCATGTGCAAATGGCACATAGCAATACAATTTCTATAGCGAAATTCGTAGACGTACTACGAGAAAAGGTTAGTTTTGGTTTTGTGGTTACATCTATTTAGAAAATAAGGCGAGGTGGACGGAGGTCCGCTTCGCGGACCTCCTATTCTGCGTTGCTTGGTCGCTTCGCGCCTGGATATCATACTAACCTAACCCAGCCTAATGTACCTAACGTGACCTAATTTAAACTTACCTAATATTTAACAACGAAACTGTATTTTATTCATTTAGAAAACTGAAATTATGTTTAATGACAAATATAACAAATAATTATTAGCCCAAACAATAATATGCATAATGTGTATTAGTCTTATACAAATTAGTCCAACTGAAACAATTCTAATAGCGTTATATGCCAAAATTGACCCAGTGACTGAGTGGTCAAAAAGGTGGAACGCGTCCATGGCGGGTAAATTGGGCTCTGAAATTGTCGCAGGAACCAGAATTAAGGACACCGAACTCCAAAGACAAGACTGGTGCAACCTTAATAGGCTATGCACAGGACATGGACGGTGCGCCCAATACAAACACCGCTATGGGTGGATAAATTTTCCTGCCTGTGCCTGTGGTGCAGAGGTCCAAACAATACACCATATAATCCAGGAATGCCCTGCTCCGCGTTACACCGGCGGGCCCCCCGAAGAACTGATCAACCCGAACGACGTAGCCACTGAGCGGCTTAAATCTCTTCAATTTAATTTGTAGCCTCATAATTGTCTGTATATTCTATACATCATGCCATACGATTAAAAAAAATAACGACATATATTTGATAGCCCTAAAATAATCATAACTAATACTTGCTTACTAAACTCGTTTGAGATACCTACTAGCCTCGTGTAAGTCGGCCATTAGAGGAATGCCGCGCTGCGCTGGTTCCCAGTTAGTTTGGTAATTTAGGTAATTATTTTAATTGCTCAGTTATTACTGAGTTGTGAAAGGACTAAAGTTGGAAAGGACTAGTCTTGAAGGCTTTTGAGTCTGAAACTAGCAAAACTTTATTCGTTAAGTTTTTAAGACTTAAACATAGAAAGCTTACGCTCTGAAATTAGCTAGGTATTATAATATAAAGGATTGCAAAACTCAGGCTTTAAGTGGCCACATATGCTGCCACGCCCACACAAGAATCAAAAAGGATAGCTATGTGCTTTCGCGCGAAGAACGTGAGATTGAGATAGTTTGCTGCCTAACCCTGCTAAAACCTGCTTTCAAATAAAAAAAACCGCATCCACATCGGTTCACACGTTTAAGAGCTACGGTGTCAAACTTATAATACCCCTCTTTTTGCTTCGGGGGTTAAAAATAAAAGATAAAAGATAAAAGAAATTTATTCAGTAAGTAGGCCGCACGGGCACTTTTACACGTCAAGAATCTACCAGCGCTTCCCAAGAGAAGACCACTGCCGAGAAGAAACGCCGCAAGAAACTCAGCAGTCAGTCAATTTTTAAACATATTTCTTATTACAATGGTACTACTTAGTCTAGCATTATATAAAGCTATAAATATAGTATCAAATAACATGCGTAGTTCAGCAGGAAAACATGCCAAGATCTTACGGGAGAGATAGAGAGAAAAAAAAACACATACTTATGTGTACATAAGATGGTGCGAGACGACCACATAAAAGTTTCGATATGTTTTCCTACATCAACGGTGTCCCCTAGACAAGATAAAGATTTTGCATTTGAATAAATTATTATTGACTAAGGGCTGATTTTTCAATCTCCAGGTAACACGATCTGTCAGGTAAATTGTAGCTCTGTCCTTTTCTTTGTCATAAGAAAGATAAGGACAGAGCTACAATTTACCTGACAGATCGTGTTATCTGGAGATTGAAAAATCAGCCCTAAGTTTCGGGTTTAGGCCATGCATTTTGTCTGTTAGATAGTCCTCGATTCTATAATACGCTTTAGACATTAACCTAAAATAAATAACAATTGTCAATATGAAGTGCTATGCTGCCCTCCTAAATAAAAAACCGGTCAAGTGCGAGTCGGACTTGCGCACCGAGGGTTCCGTATCTAAGATAATATGTTTGGAAAACAAAAGAAAATACTTATTTGGTTATGAACTTTATTATGTATGCAATAAGGTCCATTTTGAGTAGCCTAAATTTTAATGCAGATTTTTAAAGTTTTTTTTATATTTTTTCAAAACTCTAAAGTTTGACAACTTCATATTTTTTCCCGTAAAATATAAATAATTATCTGTAAAAAAGATATTTTCAGATTTTTTGGTCCATAAACTTCGGAGATAAGGGTCCCCCCTTACGGGATTATTTTGTAAATTTTTGGCTATAATTCAAAAAGTACGTCAAAAATTTTTTTTTGGAATGTGCAGACTGAGCCTTTTTATATGAACCCCGTTTGCTATAATCAAATCACTTGCATTTTTCAACCCCCACTGACAAATATTTAAAAAAAAATTTTTTTTTACTAAGAATACGTGCGGGCATGCACGTTATATTTCGCTCATTGAATGCAAAAGGGCCACAAATCAAAATGGCATAATTTTACAGGACAGCCAGTACAAATTCTAAAACAGGTTTTTTGATTATATTTAATGTTTTTATGTCTTATTTTTATAATGTTAATATACCACTATATTCGTCAATTAATGAGCTATATTTTTAAAATAATGACATTGTTGTACCATTAACCCACATCAAAAAAAAACACACATGCCCCTTTTGCATTCAAAATATTAACAAAATTTTCAAAAATTATGCCAAAAATAAAATTCATTTTAAAAATAAATTCAATTTAATAGACTTTTCTCATAAAATACGATTTTTTTTTTTTAAGCTAAACGTATGGTTTTACCGATATCATAATAAAATACAATAAAAATCGAAATAAACAAAAAAATAGGTATTCTTATCACTATACTATTTTAATTCAGGTGTAACAAGAGATCTAAAACAAATTCTTAAGAATTATCAAAATGTTTAAGTTAAACTTAATTACAGGAACTTACACCTCTAGCAAAATAAAAATCCTAAAAAAAGAACAAACAAGTAAAATCTTTATGTTGGTACATAAGCCATAAGGCAATAATCAGTGTCAGGTATTGAAAAATACACGAGTTGTTTGCTGCAGCTAAATCACAAGTTAAATGGCGTATAAAATGACTCACAGCAACAAAAATAAAAATTTCTCATTACTACATTACTATATAAAAAAAGTTAGTTACCCGTATCAAAGTTTAATATTAAAGCATTCTCTCTTTTATTTTGAATAAATTTGTAGCAACTTACTAAGTATTAAATTCTATGACGACAACTTAAACAATCATATTCATTTTCTAATTAATAACAGCCTTATTGAAATCACAGACTCTTTCTTTACCTAATTTAATATTTAAGGCACAAAACATTTCAATTTTTTATAAAAACATTCGTAATACTTAGGTATTATATTTTTATCGATTAGTTTAAGTATACCCTTTAGTTTTGATTCATCTATTTTAAGTTTATTATTGAATACCTAGTTTTTTTGGCACTATTATATCAGTCTCAATCGATGATAAAAAAAATTCAGCGTAGATACTGAAGTAAACTCTTCGTTTTCGTAAGAAGTCTTGAATAAAAATTTGTTTTTATGTTCTCGATGGACTTTAATAACTTTTATATCCGACCATTTTACTTTATCCCCATCTTCGGTTGTAACAAAATTGCCGACAGCTAGACATTTTAGGTCCAAGAAACTATCATGCATCAGCTCGTGAACTGCGAAAGGTGCCTGATGTTGCCTTTCTTCTTAGCGGTCTTTATAAGAGTAATGTACTGGTCAGGCACATAAATTGGCGATGATTTTAATGCCCTTGCAATGTTTCGTTGAATTAATGAATAAGCGGCGTCCCCTTCATTTTGAGTATGTCCTTTAATAAGAAACTTATGAGTGACACTTCTCAATTTCGGCAATTTGTGTACAGCATATAGGTACATTGACAACATAAATTTATTGTAGTAATGGAATGTTGGATTTCTTGTCCAGTTCAGAATTGTGAGTGGAGCAGGCTTCATTTTTGTCTGTTTTTTTATTTGTAGTACCGACTGCCATGTTCAAAATTGTTCTTGCTCGGTTATTCATTCTGTAAATAAAATCCTTATTTGTAGTTTAACTCATGAAATATAAGAACTGTTACATAGACACACATTAATTTAAATACCTTACACACTTACACAAACACACACACACGCCCACGCAGTATACGCAACATGCACATTAACACAGAATGATAACACTCGAACGTCTCAAGCTAGTTAGATTTTTTATTTCTTCTTTTCTTCTTCTTCTTTTCTTTCTTTCTTCTTTTTGTATCACAATTTTGATCATGCTTGGTTGATATTGGAATACAAAACGGACGTATTTTAAAATATGGCACTATTGTTTTACAAATTTTATCATGCTTGCTTGATATTGGAATGCAAAACGGACGTATTTTTAGATATGGCACTATTGTAGTATAAATTGTAAAAATACTTACTTGACATTGGAATGCAAAACTTCCGCATTCCAAAATATGGCACTTTTATACGGAACAATTCACTCAGTATCAGGTACTTTTTTGGATTGTGGCCGTTTTCCACGAAACTGACGTGCGTTCACTTCGATTTCTGCGACGCAACTGACAAAATGGCAGCTTTGCACCGAAGATATGCCGCTAACCGTTAAAATTCAAAAAAGGCGGTTGATCCGTTCAGCCGGAAATCACACGAAAATGACTGGTGTCTTCAGATAAGCTTTAAATTATTATCGATTAAATCACTATTTTGGAATAAAACGATTTTCTGATATTTTTGATTTGTGGCCCTTTTGCATTCAATGAGCGAATAACTATGCCAATTTCAAGTTGATAGCTTCTATAGTTTCTGAGAAAACCTGCTGTGACATACAGACAGACAGACAACGAAATCTCACCATAAGGGTTCCCTTTTTACCATTTTGCTACGGAACCCTAAAAAAGGACGCATGCGCAATTTTATAGTCAAAGCAAGTTTAACGCCCAATTTTAAGAAATAAGGTCACTAATAAATACGCAGTTCTATGAGACATACGCCCTTATTTCTAAGGAGGGAGTAGATTATATTAAACACTTCAGATAATGTAGGTTTTAATTTTAGTTGTATTTTATAACATGAATTAATTTCATTCGACGTAGGTAGGTATATTGATTTAAAAATATAAAAGGCCGGAAAAGGTTTTGTACCATAAACAATTATATTTAGAGGTTTTATAGTTAAAAAATAAAAATGAATATTTACAATTTACGTTTTTTTTTATGTCAACCATAACTTTGCTTCAAAAACTGCACGTTGATAAAGATCACTATTTAAATATCCCTAAAACCAGCGCCTAAACTAAGCGGGCTCATGAGCTATAAGATTAAACAATTTTGACCTTAATGTTACCCCAGCATTCCGCAAAGATAAGATGCATGTTTGCATATTCTTAAAGAGTATAATTCTTTGGGATGTTATTGGAATAAACAACAAATACAATAAGCTGTTCAATGTCGTCTAAAGAAATATTTTAAGGGGAACTACCGATCAATTTAGGATACCGGTGCGGTGCGTACCTATTAAATGTAACGTGTTATCTTATCATTCATGCAATCGCATTTTCATGAACAAAGATCAAAAAATAAATCTAATACATAAATATAAATTTTATTATTTTACTGTTGATTTTAAAGATATTTGAATTATTGGTAATTTTATTTTGTTTAATTAGTTGATTTTTTTTCAATTTTTAATTTAAATAAATAATGATTGGCACCTGTTTTTTCATTAAAATAATATACCAGATAAATTACGTAATTACGTATTTTAAGTCAATAAATTCGTAACTGGTTACGTAATTGAAATGTCCGTAATTTTGGATGCCCTATACACAAACCCAAGTCCATATAAAATCAAAATAAAACTCACTAAGCAGAACATTGAGTCCAAGATGCACAAAGCAAAGTCCATTATTTAGTCAAAATCCAAGTCACTAGGTGCAACACGAGCCCAGATAGCAAAGCAAAGTCCATTAAGAAAACATAAAAACCAAACCCAACAATGCACATCAAACGACTTAACGAAATGTACTGAAATTACTTAAATAATCTTTAACCAGAAGACCGGCTTCAGTTCGAATTTCGAATTGTGTTCCAATTTTAAATTATTCTCCAAACATTCGAAGTTTTGTTCAAAATTTAATCTCTAGTTCCAAACTATGGAACGATTACAACAAAAGCACTTTTTGAACTAAAATATGATTGTATCGTAAACTACTGCGTAAATAAGTAAATAATGTACAATTTTGACAACTATAATGAATTTACTTTTTTTTTACGTTACTTGCCCGGTACGTTTAGTTTCTTTTATTAAATTTGATCATGACTTCAGTAACATTTTTCTATAATTTCAAAATAGCACTTTATTTTTTAATGCTACATTATTATGAATATAAAAAATCTTTAGCCACATTCGATAGTACAGTCAACAGCATAAATAAGTGATCATTTATGTACCTTGTCGCTTTCAATCGTTTCACAATTTTGTAGGACATTTCAAACACGACGTTAAAGTGACAAGGTACATAAATGATCACTTATTTATGCTGTTGACTGTACCTACTTTTATTGGCAACACCCATAACTTAGTTTTTCAAAATATCTAAATTTGCAGTTATAGCCCCCGAAATCAGCAGTGTTCGCATTGTTGTGTTCCGGTTTCGGGATAAGACAGCCGGTGAAATGACTAGCATAGAGGCATTCCATCTTAGTCCTCAGGGTTGGCTACGCATTTGCAGTCTCAGGGTTACAGTCTTGTGAATGCGAATGTCTATGGGCCACAGTTTCCACTTACCATCAGGGGCCTGTTTTATAAAGCTACAAATTACAATTTACAGATTACAAGTTTCCATTTGACACAACCTCGACCAATGACGACCAGCAGCAGTATTGCCAGTTTAGGCCTATAAAATTGTAACTTGTAGTTTTATAAAACGTGCCCCAGGTGGCCTGTGTGCTCGTTTGCCTTCTCTATGCCATAAAAAAAGTCCACCATTTTACACCCACTTAAAAAAACAAAGTATCAAAAGTTAAGAGTTTCATAAAAGAATCAAAATCTCGAAAAGCTATGAACTTTTCATAAGAGTCAAACTTGCTTAATCCTATTGCTTATGAGCCCCTCTATCAGCCCTCTTAGTTTTGAGGCGGTTTTACGGACACCCTGTATATAAATTTGTGTATATGTGCCAACTGTAAACTATTTCCCTCCTTATCTTAATGAAAACCAATTCCCAACCTAAATGTTTACTTCATTAAATCAAAACAAATAGTAACCTAACACAACATGCTAGAATTCGCTTAGAATAAATGAATACCTACATATATACTAATATATATTATTTTAAAAGACCTTAAGATAAAGGAGCGGCTTTCGTCTACTGTGAAAAGAATCCTTAAGTTCTTTGGACATATATCCAAATGAGGGATCATTAGAGCGGCTAGTAGTACAGGGCCAGGTGGAAGGCAAAACATCTAGACGACGATCTCCTACCCAGTGGAAAGACCTGCTGAAAGATGTTACCAAATCATCTGTGGTCGAGTGCACACGCAACGCCTTAAGCCGCAAGAGATGTAGAGAAATCTCGAGGGAAGTGTTCTCGAACAAGCAAACCGGAAGTCAAGACCAACCGTGTATAACATGCCAACAGCCACGACCACTCTGACAAGAGTTTACGACTAAGAAGACATAAATACAGGAAAAATAAAATTCTCAGCAGCGAAAATGTGGAGTGAAACAGATAAATTCTTTTAACAAATTGAACAGCACTGAAGCCTACTTCAAATTCACGCAGTTGCGTCTGTAGACGGCGTTATGGCCTCGAAATTTCTTGACATCCCACGATTCTTAACATGGTTAAGGACTCTTCACACTGGGCCCGCCAACCTGTAAAGAGTGACCCAGTCCGGGGACACAACTGTGCCACATTTTAGTAAGGAAGGCGTAAAGAGGGCTGGCCTAGTAGCTTTGTTAAACTGTCGCCGTGTAACAATGAGATTTTTTTATTCATTATAAGTAAACTAGCGAACTGCCCTTGCTTCGCTTTGGTTGATGTGAGTTTTCTGTAATAACCATACATAAAACAGAAAGTATTGTACATAAAAACCTTCTGTGGAAAAATCCGAAGTTGAAAACTGAATCAAAAACCATTGCGTGGTTTAGGAGGAGTTAGTGGATAAACAGACAACCAGATGCGGAAAGCCACTTTGTTTCATACTATGTAAAGCAGATAAAAAGTAAATATTGTCAAAAAACTAAGCTCTAGGCTTGAACTATGGGTTGCGTCTGTAAACGGCGTTATAACCTCGAAATGTCTTCACATCCCAGGATTCTCAACATGGTTAAGGGCTCTACACACTGGGCCCGCCGACCCGTAAAGAGTGACCTAGTCCGGCGACACAACTGTGCCATATTTCATTAAGGAAGGCGTAAAGAGCGTTGGCCTAGTAGCTTTGTTAAGCGGTCGTCGGGTAACAATGTGTTTTTTTATTAATTACACGCTGATATTGATATTGACTTTCGAATTGTCATCGAATAGTCAAGGTGAAGTAAACGTAGAATAACATATGAGATCGTTGCACCCGTATTCACAAACAATACTAAAGGGATCCTTCACTGAGTAAACGCACTGCGTTCAATACAGCTTTGTGATTGGTCCTTTTTGACCGACCTTTTGTTTATGAGACGATTTGAACCATCCTGTGCGTTCGTAAGCTCTGTGAGACCTCATAGTGACGTTTGTGAATACGGGTGTTTTATAGTCTGTTTTAGGGGCAGAAAACGGTTTCGAATAGTCAAGGCAAGGCGATTGGAAAACGTGACGTTAGATTGAAATGTTGGTGCTTGAGCTGCAGTAGGCGCCTGTCGATTAACGTCACCTGGGTGTTTGTTGGTCGATCCCGAATTATCGTTTGAAAACTGTTAGCTGGTTTGATAGTGCGATCCGTTGTATGGGAACCTTGCACTTTGTGACTATACGCTGAAACTTGGCACAGTTGATTCTTAGCTGGTCTTGAGTAGTTTCAGACCGGGAGCCATCGAGAGCCATGGCGCATTTAGTAGGGGAAGCGCTTTAATTAAAGCAACATTTCTCTAAAACTATACATATTATGGCATGCAATATATCATTTTCAGATAAATCAAGGACGAGGAATCAATTTTTCGAACAAAAAAAAATGCACTTTCTAACAAAAAAATATAATAAAGTATAAAATACTAAAATACATAATTTATTATTTTTTTATATGTGTTATACTCCAATGTATTAACAGATATATATGACTAATTTATTCATTTTTTTGTTAGAAAGTGCATTTTTTTGTTCGAGAAATAGATTCCTCGTCCTTGATTTATCTGAAAATGGTATATCGCATGCCCTATTATTTTTAGTTTTAGAGAAATGTTGCTTCAATTAAAGCGCGGCAGCGTCGAACTTCCCCTCTCCCACTACTAAATGCGCCATGGCTCTCGATGGCTCCCGGTCTGAATCTACTTAAGACCAGCTAAGAATCAACTGTGCCAAGTTTCAGCGCATAGTCACAAAGTGCAGGGTGTCGTGCAGTAATACCCTAGCTATGTAGCAAGCGACAGTTTTAAACCAGGCCAGAGGAATATACCCGACAGGCATAAATTGTTCAATGAGTGCGCTCTATTAAATTTGGACTTGGTACTGCAGTTATGTTAGTCTATGTTGCACTTAATCCGTACTAATATGGAGTTACTGAGGGCAGCGTGAGGAAGTAGGAGAAAATAACACCACTGATATGTACGATCAAACACACTCTTTATTAATATGTGATAGCATTTATATATGTAAGGTTGACGCTGAGACAAGCAATATGCGTTTATGTTACAGTAAACTATTGTGTTACTGTACAACACTCAAAGTGAGGCTTAACTCAGCCGCCATTACTGTCAAGTAAATAAGAGCTACCAAAACGTTGACAATACGATAACAGGTCAAAACGATATGGTTTTTACCGAATAGAGGACCTGGGGTGTTATTCTCTTAAAAACGTCGCTCGGTTGGTCGAACGAGTGAGGGTAATTCTAAAAAAAGTGGCACCGTAACCTGTCAATGAGTTTTTGAATACAAAGTATGTTAAATGTTTGTTTTACAGAAAAAGTAAAAACATTCATAGATAAGCACAGACCTTTTACATCGAGGCCAAGCCATTTTATTTATTTATTCTCCTTAATTTTGTTAAAAAAAAATGGTAGATACTATTTTTTACTATAACCTGTCTTGTCCAAATGAGACATGTTTCCGTTTTTTAGGTCTTTGAACTATTTGTGTATATTTTATTATATATATTTTACAATATATTGCAAGAAGAATATTATGACATTCAATTAGTTATGATATGGTTTCAAAAATATATGCTTATATATCAATATTAACACACGACAGTTTGTCCGGTGATGTTTTTACTTTAACCTGTGTGTCCGTGATAGTGTATCTCACTCACATACGGAATATAAAAGGCACACCATAATCCTCGATAAACATTCGGCCAGTATGTGGCTCACCACTATACGAAACAGTTGGATACGATCTGTCATACTTTTGTGGAGATTAGTGATCAAATGCAGTAATCTGGAGTTTGTAACGGGTATGTTAACTTTATCTTGTCTCAATTATTTATTGTTAACGGTATGGGACGTAATTAACTAATCATTTGAACGTGGTATTCTGATGTATCTACTTATATTACTAAGAGTGGAACGTTCAAATTATCACCGGTTTAAGAGTAAATGTCTTGTAAATCTACTTTTAACTTTAACCTGTGCAACTTTAACCTGTAACTAGCATAGATTAGGTTAGGCACAGGTTAATGTAACTCTTGGCGGGTTAAAGAGACATATGTGCACTAATGTGCAGGTTAGTGTGACTATTGGCAAGCTAAAGTGAATAACTATTTTAAATAATTTTATTTTAATAACTTGCATATAATTTCCCAGAAAAACTTTACAGATGCTTTATCAAGCAGTACCCATTAACAGTGCTCTACCAAAGTAAATGTAGGGAATTGCTTTTTTAAAGTAATTTGTATTTTAATATAACTCTCTTTAACCTGAAAACTTTTCTCTTCTAACCTGTCTAATGAAACTTTCACCTGCATCTCAATATTTCAACAAGCCATAATTCTTATATTTTCATGTATATTCCGTTCCCTTTTATAAATATGTAACAATTGGAACACCATGAAGCTTATTTTAAGCAAAGAAGGTAAAAAAACACAACTTTTTTTTTGGAGAAACTTTAACCTGTCCGTGCCACTTTTATTAGAATGACCCGTGAACGAGTGAACGCGCCACACCGGCGAGTTTAAGTAGTCCCGTCAGAATGTAAAAAACACATTTTAGCGCGTGCATTCTCAAGTAGGCAGCAGGGCTTCTGTCGATAACCTCGTAAAGCCCAACGTCCTAAATTTAGGACATTTGTCAAAGTGACTTTTGACTTTAGTGTGCTTTATGTGATCGACACAAGATTCTTTTTCCAACTAACGAATTTGGACATGGGCCTTACGAGGTAAGATCGTACGTATAAGGCTGCCTATTAAATTGAAAATGCACGCGGTAAAATGTGTTTTGTGCGCTCTGACGGGACTACTTAAACTCGCCGGTGCGGCGCGTTCACTCATTCGACCGACCGAGCGTCGTTTTTAAGAGAAAAACCCCCTGTGCTTCGTATAAACTCATAACGATCTTCGGTCGTCCGTCGCCTCCGGGATCATTCCTTTAGCGGTTATATTGAAAATGCTGATCTATTTAATAGCATTTCATTCAAAGCCTTAGCCGTAGGCTAGAGGCACGCATGTCACGCGCAGAGGGTAGTAACCAAATGTGGGGATTCGAATGTTATTTGCGCAACGGAATTTGTTTAACATCTTAAGGAAACCTATACACACATACGAAGCAATATGAAGTCTCGACATCGCACTAGGTCAGGGATATTTGCGATTCAGACGCGCTCGAGCTGTTTAAGTTATTTTTCTCAAACATGCAATGGAATGTTGGCGTTATGTTAGTTATTTTAGGCTTTAAAGTACGGTCACGGACGTTAATTTGCTACCCATTTCAAAGAAAATCTGCTTGAAAATGTCATTGTCATTAGAGATGCCAATTCATTTGTAATTGATAGGAAACTCAACCTTATTACCTACTGTAGAATGTCAGATTGACTTTGGAACTAAGGTGGGTCACAAATTAAATTCCTTAACTGTATCACGTTTCAGGCGGATCAACTCGAGAGAACTGTAAAGGAATTTCATACAAAATTGAAGGCCTAGGCTGGGAAGTTTTTTTTATTTTATTTTAGTGTATCATGGCGGCTGTGTTTATGAACAGGCTAAATAGCTGGTTTTTTAAATATACTAAGCTGTGCATCCAACCAAAGCGTTTGCATGTGTATTTAAAGTACCAGACTGCCCTGCCAAGATGCATTGCGCTAACTAACGTTTCTATTCGTTTCGTTTTTAAACCAATCGCGTCACTGGTAGATCACGTTACTTTTCGTATCACGTCATCTACCAGTGACGCGATTGGTTTAAAAACGAATCGGATAGAAACGTTAGTTAGCGCAATGCATCTTGGCAGGGCCCTCAGGAGAACAAAGGTTATTAGGGGTGCGTAGCGCAACTTAGATCGCAGGCGGTGCGCTGCGGGCGGGCGGGCGCTCCCGACACAGCGCGGATGACTGAGCACTGTATGTTACTTTTAATGTTTATGCACTGCTAGTATTTGACATTGTAATTTTTGTTTTAATTTTTTTAATGAATTTTTTATATGTTTGAGAAAAGCACTATACAAACCTCGGCGTGAAGTGGGGTTGCCGGCCGAGTTCATATAGACGTTCATACTTCCCAGCCTCTGTAGTAATGTACTATTTAGCGTACTCAAAATGAAAACCGGCCAAATTGCAAAATAAAAATGCGGTTTTCAAATGTAGGTGGGCCGTTTTCAAAAAGATTGTTAAAATGGCAATTGGCGTATAGGACAATTTTACAGTACAATTTAGTTGTAACTTTCGTTACGAAATGGAAACAAGTTACGATTTTAATTGAGGCTGTAACTATTCTTAACTATGTACAATTTTTTTAGTAACGGCCCATGTATCAAAATCTAAAACTTGAATTTGTTTACGTATATTGTGTATTGGGCGAATAATGTGGATATTTCTTAGCACGATTATTTTATTAAACAGATTAATGAACAACTTTATAAATATCTACGTTTATTTCAATCACATAAAACCGGAGACTTTAATGAAACATGATACAGCTGTATTATGTGTCAAAGCCGTTACTCGGAGGCGTAAATGATGTCACGAGGGAACACAATGCATTGCCAAGCAAAGAGTACTAAGTAAAGATACGCGAAGTCGGAGCGTATAGACAGATAGATATATTCAACATTGTAATTACACATAAGTTATAACAGGAAATAGTCACAGTAAACAAGCCTAACACAAATGTGGTCCTAGTGAAAAAGGGTACAAGTCAACTAACTAATTGTATAAAACGTTACCAATCTCGCTATAGTGGCAGTCTGTGCGGTATTTAGATGCTTTGGCCTAATGGGTTCCGTCACTGCGCTTTCCAGGAAGTACCCCGGGAGTTACAACTTCCGGCCTAAACTCGCGGTCGATGCTGTCCTAGCAGATTGATTGATTCTCCTGTTCCCGAAGACCGGGATCCCGGTATTCCGAGATCACGCGATATTTTTCAGTCCCGCTTGTCGCGGGATTAAAAGCGCGGGATCCGCGGGATTTGCGGGACGCAATAGTTTAGCAGATATGTTATCATCAGATAAAAAGGGTACAAGTCAACTAACTCGTAATAAAAAAGGGTATATAAATGGACAGAGTATACTAGACTTAAACCCTTTTTCACTTGATCTTCAGGAGACTTATACCCTTTTTAACAGGACCCCAGCAGCTTAAAAAGTTCGACTAAATGCTTTGATAATTTTATTGTCGTTCAAGTGTAGTAGCGCTCTTTTACTTTTCGCCGGTGAAACTGCAGAACCGCGTAAGTAAAATTTTTAATGAGGAGCAAAATGCACCTTTTTTCTAAGACTAAGGTTTATTTTGCTGTATAATAAATTTGTTGGTTACGCGGTTTTGCAGTATCACCAACGATTTGCTGTTCGAGCATAGTCATTAACGATTTATACCATAATAACCCTCTTATTCTTAAACGCGCAATTGCTAAAGTGTGCTTGAAGTATCCTCGGTCCTTATCTGTCATTGTGGCATTTCAAATTGACCAAAAGGGACAACATATTCTTTAACTAAAGTGGGTTTAGTGTGCGTTTATAAATAAGGGCTTATAATAATTTTCATGTTAATTTTTATGTAGGAATCAATTAAATCGTCGTCGTATAGTCTTTTTGACGAAAAGTACTGTCGTTAAAAATATGACATCATGCGAGAAAATGGTTGTCATAATGTTTTAATTATCTCATTGCTTACTTATCGCAATATCCTTGGCGTTGAAAATGCAATGATGGATTTAATTAAGTAATTAATTAAGAGATTTTTTTACCCAATAGCAGTGTGACGGAATAAACTTTTGATTAACAAAAATAAATCAATGGTTACTAAACATTACGAAATAATTTTCATTATAAAAATACAAAAATATATCATTAAGGCCACGAGAGGATCACGCCGAGCCGGGGTTTAATCCCCAAATAGGGGCTTAAATACGAAATTTCATTAATGTTAAGCTTGTCTTTTGATAATTGTGGATTAAAAGGGATAAAAGTTTTTCGAAGTAACCCGCCGCGACACAACATCTGCGGGGCATGAAATTTTGCGCTGCGATGGTATCGCGGATGTCGAGCCCTGTGTGCCAAACTTTTAAACTTTTAGGAAGGTAAGCGATGTGACGTCGGATTCACCACATTCTTTCATAAAAAAGACGCGAGGTTTGCCAAGCAATGACCGATAACAGACAAATTCAAATTTTTCAAATTTTCACCGCTTTTTCAAATTTTCAAATAAAAGACAAACTCAATGGTGTTCTTGCAGTTATCATGCACAGTGAGCAGGAACCATCGGCGATCAAATAACTACCGAAAAAAAAAAAGAAGAGAAGTTCAAGAATATATTCAACATTTTGATTAATTAATTAGAGTTACTATTAACGTTACTCCCATCACTTTTTCATCTCCTATCTGAATACAATTACTTTCAGGTATAAATACGTGCAATTATTATTGCCAGTCTTATTTGATCCCGACTAAAGGTATGTACTTAGGGACAAAGATCGAAAAGAGAATGGTAAGCATGTAATACTTGGCGCTTAAAAATGTAAGTAAGTAGGTACATTTAAAGGGGGTAATTGTAACAATATATTTACTTACATTTAAATTTTGTTCGTAATAGTTACATACCTTTGTTCCTAGACTGCCACAACGATTCAGAATAGCTAAATAATTATCTATACTAAGCTGAAGAGTTTGTTTGCTTGAATTAACGCGCTAATCTCAGGAACTACTGGTTCGATTTGAAAAATTATTTCAGTGTTAGATAGCCCATTCATCGAGGAAGGCTATATATATCATTACGCTAAGACCAATAGGAGCGGAGCACCAATGAATAATGTTTCAACCTTCTACGTAAACAAGGTCGCGGGTTAAAGTTAGCGTTAGCCCAAAGTAATTATTCCACGGGTACGAAGTCGCGGGCAGAAGCTAGTTATTGTATAAAACGTTACCAATCTCGCTATAGTGGCAGTCTGTGCGGTATTTAGATGCTTTGGCCTAATGGGTTCCGTCACTGCGCTTTCCAGGAAGTACCCCGGGAGTTACAACTTCCGGCCTAAACTCGCGGTCGATGCTGTCCTAGCAGATTGATTGATTCTCCTGTTCCCGAAGACCGGGATCCCGGTATTCTGAGATCACGCGATATTTTTCAGTCCCGCTTGTCGCGGGATTAAAAGCGCGGGATCCGCGGGATTTGCGGGACGCAATAGTTTAGCAGATATGTTATCATCAGATAGGTATGTTATCTTTTCTTCGCAAAAAAGTTCACCAAACGAATGAAAGTGTTAATTAGATTATTCAACATTCTGTTGAAAATTTTCTTGGTTTTTGTTCATTGTATGTTTGATTTCTTTGATTTAATTGACCTCTTAATAGTTAATAACATTAATAAAAGCGAAGATGCGTTCTTTTGTTTCATTCACCTTATATCAATAGTATCAATTTCCATGCGGGATCCCGCAAACACCGGGATCCCGCAGGATTGAAAATGTTCAGTCCCGTAGATACCGAGATTGAAGGTAGGCTGCGGGATTGGAAGCCCTAGCTTCGCCTCATCTCGCCTCCGCAGATTCCATGGAGAGTATGGTACCGTAATTAAAACTAAGCAGACCACTGACCGAGCATCGGGCATCGAACCTACCCCCAAATTTAATTAAAGTTAATATACCTTATTTATTTTGAAACGTTTTTGTTATTTTACCTAGATAACAGACAAGCGTGACAGTGGTGATGGATGGTTTGGTCATTTAGAAAGGATGGATGAAAAAGAGTTACGAAAGAGTTATGGCGAGAGAGAGGGAATGAAGATATCGGCAAGCGATGCCCTAGACGCGCGTACAGTGAACAGATTCGCGATATATTGAATAATGGCCAAATTAAATTAAACTAAAGGAACTATTAGAATCAAACCCGTTGTATTCTGTAAAGGAATACAACGAAAAATCATTATAAATTAATATGAATTTAATGACTTGTTTTTACATTTATTACATTATTAGCTTATAATGAATATTGTATATTATATTATATTTTGACTCTTCACAATTTATATCTAGGATGCCCTAGCTTTTATAAATTATTTGACATTTAAACTACTTTACTCCTTTGACATTGTACCATTTTAATATTATTTTAAATTGTTTTCATATTACTTCTTTATTTTAATTTTTTACTGTACTTTGATAGACTATTATTTATTTTAGATATTTGTTTAATTTTCTGTACATTAGGTTTTTTATAACAAATATTCAAATATAAAAGTAAAATACATACATACATACATAATCTCACGCCTTCGTTCCCAGAGTGGGGTAGGCAGAGCTACAGAATTACAAACATCTCTAAAAACTTGTTGATAATTCTATAACCACAATTTGCACAATTAGGCTAAGATGTTTACCAGCGTATTAGTGACAGGTTGCAAGCCCATCGCCTAACAGTACTACAAGCCTTTATTCCCTTAGTCGTCTCTTACGACATCCACGGGAAGACATGGAGTGGCACTATTCTAACTCGGCAACCACACGAGGCGAAGTAAAATAACAATACTAATACAAAAAATAGACATTATAAAAAACCTAACCTACGAGTGCCGCCGGCAGCGGGGCAGGGCTCAAGCTACCGGTGGTTAGGGCTGCAGAGAGAGGAACCTCCTCACAATATGTGCCGTGTCGAGGAGTACTGCCTTCTGTATCTGGCCCTTGATCCAGCCATCTAGCGAGAGTCTCTTGAGGTGTTGGTCGAGACTCTTCGCTATAAGACCGTTTGCCGAAACAACTATCGGGACAATGATAGTCGAGTCAACATCCCACATGGCGGTCACCTCGTGAGCCAAGTCAAGGTACTTGCTGAGTTTGTCCTTCTCGACCTTCACAAGGTTCTCGTCATGCGGGATGGTGATGTCGACGAGCACTGCCCGGCGTTGAGATCGATCTGTCAACACGATATCAGGCTTATTGGCAACAATAGTCCTGTCCGTGATGACAGATCGATCCCAATAGAGCGTAGCACGACCATTTTCGAGAACTGGCGCCGGTGCGTACTTATAGTACGGCACTTCAGACTCAACAAGACCATATTGAAGAGCAAGTTGCTGATGGATGATCCTGGCTACGAGGTTATGTCTGTGCAAGTACTCGCCGTTGGCCAAATGCGAACAACCGGAAATTATATGTCTGAGGGACTCGCCGGGGCAACGGCATGCTCGACAAATGTCAACCGTGCCATCCCTCAGAATATATTTCCGGTAATTGTTCGTCATTATGACCTCGTCAGCAATTGCACAGACAAAACCTTCGGTTTCCCCAAAGAGGTCACCAAATCGTAGCCAGTTCACAGACGCTAAAAAGTCTACGTCGGGCCTTGTTAGGACCCGGTAGAAGGGTCCGTGTAGCTCCTTGCTCTTCCATACGTTCTTGCGGTCTTCAGTGCTCAACACCGTTGGTTTGCGCCAGTTCTCGTTTGCCAAAGAAAGAGGCGTGAGGCTCTTGTCTACTGCAACCACATCACGATGCATCCCACACTCATTGCTAAGGAAATAATCCCTGAGATTGCACACCTCGCGGTTGTGGAGATTCTTAGCATTTAACATGCCTCGACCACCACATTTCCTCGGGATGTACAATCTCATAACAGATGAGCGTGGGTGCAACATGCGATGTGATTTAAGCAGTAGACGGACCCTCCTATCCAGGGCGTCTCAGTCCGAGTCCACCTTAGTATGCCAAAGGAATATGTGAGCAGCGGCATCACCCAGCCATTGAAGGCGCGCACCTTATTGCCACCCGACAAAAGACTATTAAGAACTTTTGTCAAGCGGCAGAAGAAGCGCTCCTTCACTGACTGCTTGACATCGCCGTCCACAATACCCAAAGATAGTGACATACCAAGATATTTGTAGGTTTCAACTTCGGAGAGGGATCTGAGAGTCATTGTCTCAGAAAGCTGCAAATTCGACGAATTTACAACTTTCCCTCGTTGAACATGCATGACCGCACACTTATCTACACCGAATTCCATCTTGATCGCGTTACTGAACTCTTGTGTGATTTTCAATAATGCGATAAGATCTTGGCGCTTCGATGCAAACAGTTTGAGGTCATCCATGAACAATAAGTGAGAAATGACTTCAGCTTCTCTACGGAGTCGATAGCCAAGCCCAGAATCCGTCAGCATAGAGCTGAGGGGATTCAAGGCTAGGCAAAACCACAAAGGACTCAGACTGTCACCCTGGAAGATGCCTCTTTCAATCTTTATCAAGCTAGGCGAATCAGAGGGGACATCTCGAGCACCTGGTTGACGAAGGACTGTGACCCACTGCCTCATACACACACCTAAAAAGGACCTCAAAGTTGCATCAACTTTATACAACTCTAAGATCCTTTCGAGCCATGAGTGAGGCACCGAGTCATAAGCCTTCTTGTAGTCAATCCAAGCAGCCGAAAGGGCCACCTTGCTTCGTCTGACTTGCTGGCAAATGGCCATATCTATGAGGAGGAGCTCCTTAGTACCGCGGGACCCAACCTTACATCCATTTTGAGCAGTGGCCAAAACATTATTTGCAATATTTAATTTTGTGCTCAAAATGGATGTAAGGAGCTTGTAGATGGTAGGCAAGCATGTTATGGGTCGGTAGTTTTTTGGTTCCGCGGTACTACCAGACTTGTGGAGCAGGAAGGTGACACCAGTTGTTAATAAAGGTGGCAAGGAACCAAGCTCAAGGGAATTTTGGAATTGCGTTGCTAAACATTAATGTGAGGCTTTGAACCATTTAATCCAGAAGTTGTGCAATCCGTCCGGCCAATTAATAAATTATTATTGTTATACACTCTGACGATCTTTTTGTGAATTCATGGTATTTTAATTTAAAAAATGACATGTAAATTTTCAAAATGAAATAAATATATCTAATCTAATCTAATCTAATTAAAAATACCCGAAACGGACGTACTGAAAGGTTGATGAAGCTAGAGAAAGCGAAATTTTTATGTTAGGAACGGTACACGTGGGGCCTGTTGTATAGATTTAGATTTAGATTTATTTATTTCATAATATAAGTTACAGTTATATTGCGCACATGTCAATTATACAGAATTCATATTATGATCGTCAAATATCTAAGTAAACAAAAAAAAATATTTAGCAAAAACCAATGTCGAAAATTAATGGATTATAAGACACAAATAACAATAAAACAAGTCACAGAGTTAAATGTACAAATGTTAATAGAAAAAACAATCTCAAAAGTATAGGTCTTATAAAGTCAAAATTCATCGTCAATAAATTCACTAACATTGTACCGAAAAGTAACTTCTCAAATTGTGAAAGTTTCTTATGAGAAATTCTCGGAAGTTTCTAAGAATATTCTTAAATTTTGTATGAAAAGAGAACATTCTCAGTGCTCTCAAATGTTTCCGATAATATTCTCAGTAATTTCTTGAGAAGATTTCTTAACTTCTGAGAATGTTCTGGAACATGTACATTGCTACTTACAGGGTAAAACGCATTATCCAACAAAAGGTTTTTTTATCGACGCTTGAATGTTTCGTCACTGGACTCATTTTTTAAGTCAGCAGGTAAGTGCTCGTAGAATTTAGGCCCGATAATATGCGGGTTTTTCCTGGCTAGCGCCGTGCGGCTCGGAGCCGGCCGCCGGCGGCCCGTGCTGCGAGTGACCTTTCCCTCAACTCCCATTCCCGCGAAAGTATGGAGGAATATAGGGTCAGAATGCGATATTGAGAAAATACCCTCTTGAATGATTCTCGTTGTCTTATACCGGCAAGGATTCTAAACGCTCGTTTTTGGAGGATCATTACGCGATTTGAGTCCGTGGAGTTACCCCATAGCATTGTACGGTAAGACAGCACCGAATGATAATAAGCAAAATACGCCTGCTTTAGCCCATCACTTGTAATAGTTGGCTTTAGCTTCCGTAAAGCGAAAGCTGCACTGCTCAACCTGACACAAAGTAAATCGACATGCTGCTAAAAGCTACAAATTACAATTTACAGGCTACAAGTTTCCATTTGACACAACCTCGACCAATGACGACCAGCTATTTGAGCAGTGATAATTTGTAGCTTTTTAAAACAGGCCCATGGTGTTCCATAGTCTCTGCCTAGCCTACCCCATTAAGAGATAGGCGTGAAGGTATGTATGTATCATGTAGGTATAATGTAATCGATCTTTTCTTTGAGAAGCTACAAACAAAGCTGAATTAAGAATGCACTCGCTAAAATGTCTTTTTACGGTCTGACGGGACTACTTAAATTCGCCGGTTAATATTAGCTGCATCCTGTTGTAAAGTGATACGCTTAAGGGAATCACATCCCAGGACATAATCTACAGATCTTTTTAATAAACACGACCATAGACACCGTTTCTGCACCTTTTGCATTTTAGCCGTTGTAGATCATTTTACTAGGGCGTACATTCCGGAATTCCAGAATTTCTAAATTCCGGAATCTCGGACCAATTTTTCCGATATTACAATTAGAATTAAGAGATAGGCGTGAAGGTAGGAAGTACGGTCACGGAAGTTAATTTGCTACCCTTTTCAAAGAAAATCTGCTTGAAGATGTCATTGTCAATAGAGATGTCAAGTCATTTGTAATTGACAGGAAACTCAACCTTATTGCTGTAGAATGTCAGATTGACTTTGGAGCTAAGGTGGGTCACAAATTAAATTGCTCGACTGTATGTATGTAATTGTTTTTAAATCCACCAATTTTGTTGTTTAGTTTATTTATTACCCAAAAAAAAGTGCTTACATAGAAATGAAATTTTGCTGCTAAGTGCTCTCCTTTCTCCATCTAAAAGGGAAATATAAATAATAAGGTAAGCTATATAAACCATTCGTTGGTCAATGTATACATTACTATAATAAATTACCTGACGAAGTTTTCATTTCCAGCAAATAAAAATTACTTGAAAGAGTCGTTGATGTCGAAAGCTGTCGAGGACTATCTAACAGACATAAATGCTTGACCTAAATTCAACACCTAAATAACTTAATAATAGCTTAGTCAGAAAAATATGTAATCTTCTCAGCAGTGGTCTTGCGAAGCGCTGGTAGATTTTTGACGTGTAAAAGTGCCCGTGCGGCCTACTTACTGAATAAGGGTCTATATTGACTGACATAATTATTTTTAATCATAATGTGCTTTAGGTCATAATCATCGCAAGTCATAACGTGTTTTTTTAAGGAAACTGTTGCTTTTTCAGGATTTTTATAAATCAAACCTAACCTAACCAAGCCTTGTATACACGTTAGATATCTCAGAACTTCTGAAAAGTTTACAGTTTCAGCGATATAAAAAATTATGACCATCAAAAATTATGTCAACAATTACATTATAACTAATAAAATTATGGGAAACAAAGGGCTCCCACTGAATAAACATCTTTTATCTTGTAGTTTTTTTTTAATAAGCTTTAGAAGTAACAAGGAAACTTTAATTAAGTAATACTTAAATAAAATTAAAACTCCCACAAAGAAGTCAAAAACTTTGATCATTCTTCAAAGGAATTAAAATAATATTTTCTTAATAAGATTAGTAAATTAGATTTTTTTTTCACAAGTAATTGGACAGTATTTAGTGGCAAGAAAACCGGTCAAGTGCGAGTCGGACTCAAGCAAAGAGGGTTCTGCACTACGTCTTATTTGTATAAAATATTTAAACTTAATGACTCCAGTTGCTGCTCGTGTTCGTTATTTATTTATTTACTCTCAATTACGTATACGAGTACACTTGATATACAAAAGGTGAACTTAATGCTGTAATGCATGCACCACTTAACCTTTGGGCAAATCACAGATGGTGGCGGTGCAACATAGGGTCTAACTATCTACATATACATAATAATATACACCTACATATGAATATATGAAATTGATATAAATACATAAATTGCACTAATAAATAAAGACTAGCATCTTATCTAATCTTATTGGCGGAGTCCTTTACGGATACACTTCGACCCTATGGGATCTTTTGTGTAATTTAAAAAATTAAAATAATTAATATTAATTTTGTTTAAAATAATGAAAATCCGTAATTGGCCCAAGATTTGTAATTATGTCTGCAATAAGCCTTTTCTGTAATTTGTGCTGTGGATTTATTGTTTCAATAAAATAAAATAAAATAAAAATAAAATTACCCCTCTTTCAGCGCTTAATCCAATGCAGCCTCCACCCCTTCCAGAAAGCAGGTAGTGGAGTGCAATGGCAGTGCCTTGAAATCGTTTGATTCTGGGTAGACACAACCGAGGATTTTCATTCTTACTCCGGCGAGGGCATCACATTCACACAGTAAGTGTTTCATTGTCTCCACCTCTTCGCCGCACATTCTATAATCTGTGTTGTCATAAAGGCCCTGCTTTGCTAGGAGATGTTTAACCCCAAAGTGCCCGGTAAACACTCTGATAATGTATCAGAGTTGTCTTCTGAGTTTCCAGAGTTTTTTGGTCTAGCTCTGGTCAACTCTATGAAGAGCTTTGCATGCCCTAAGCCTACCGTAGTTTTCCACTGTTTCTGGTGATTTTCTAGGGCATTATTGTTCAGGGCTGCTTTTATGGTGCCCAATGAGGGTGCCACAAATGGTTCAGCGGGGCTAGACAAGTTGCCATCGAATACGAACGCTAGCGTTAGGTGATCACCTGTGATGACACTGACTCAGTTGACAGTTTCTTCGCATAGTTACCGCCCTTGGATACCGACGTTTATATTGTGATAGAACTCGTGTTGAATTCGACCTGCGCCTCTATTCTAGGCGGTATAAACGATATCGTAGTTTCCTGCTATGGTATTGTTATGCCGTCAGTCGCCATTACTGTCAAGAAAATAAGAGCTATCAAAACGTTGACAATTCGATAACAAATCAAATACGATATTGTTTTTACCGTCTTGAATAGAGCCGCTGTCAAGATAGTTTCGGGTAACGACCGTAGTTATCAAAACTATCACTTTTTGATTAGCGCGAGTAATAGCGATCACTTTACAGCGTGTCAGTTGTAACGAGTGATATATCACGTGACTATCTTACGTCAATTCCATATATTTATCAAAGCGACAGGTGATCACCTAACGCTAGCGTTTGTATTCGATGGCAACTTGTCTAGCCCTGCTGGTCCGACGTAATGCGTCCTTGGACCCTTCCCATGCCATCGTCCGCGGCTTCGATTCCGACAAGCGTAAAATATTACAATTAACGCAATCAGAAAATCAAGATGATGTCAACCCTACCTGCAAAGAAATTTGCGAACTTACAGTAAAGGCAAACTTGGTCGGAGCTTGCTGAATATTGAGGGGGAGGTCGTTCCAAAGTCGCGCGATCATTCACAAGCCTGTGCGGTGAAGAGGGATGGAAAGTGTGAGATTGTCAATCGATCTTTTCTTTGAGAAGCTACAAACACAGCTGAATTAAGAATGCACTCGCTAAAATGTGTTTTGTACGCTCTGACGGGACTACTTAAACTCGCTGGTTAATATTAGCTGCTTCCAGTTGTAAAGTGAGACGATTAAGAGAATCGCATCCAAGGACATAATCTACAGCTCTTCTTAGTAAACAGGTCTTAGATAGATTATTTTACGAGGACATGCATTCCGGAATTCCAAAATTTTAAATTCCGGAATCTCAGACCTATTTTTCCGATATTACAATTTGGAATAGAGGGCGTGAATATTGAAATTCCGGAATTGAATTCCTTTTATTTTTCGGCCATGTGACATACGAGCAGATTCGACAAACCATAAGCATTGCAAAGACTGCAATTCAAACCATTTTGAATAAATCATTGGGAGTCCGTAAACTAGTGTCCCGTTGGGTACTCCATAATTGATCCGAAAGGCCGCTCGAGTTAATTGGTACAGGTCTACTCTGAAATATTATAAGGCTCTTGTCCCACCGCCGACGATGAGCGAGAAGCGAATAGAGCCAACGATCAACTAATAATATAGGCGTCTCTTTTATTGACACGGGATAAGTATCTTTTGTTGGAGAGAGAGTTCTCGCCAGCCAGTGTAAAAAGCCAGCGATCAACTATTAATATATGCGCACAGAATAAGAACATATAGCATAGAAACCGGACTATAAGTCGTACTTTGCGTCAGCTATCTTTCTCTACTTTTTAGATTACGTATTACATGAGAAAAAATGAAACAAAAGTAGGCTGTTTTTTCTTCTTTAACTGTCATTGTCACAAGGTTTTACACAGGGACTTCTTTGTCCTTTCTATAGGAAGGATTTGTCATTCCTTGTCTATAGGTCCAAATCAAGCCTTACTTGTGACGATGTACCAAATACCGAAAGAACAGCGAGTTGGAAAGATTTATCTCTTTCCAACTCACTATGAAAACCATAAGTAAAAAGAAGTGAACCATAATGTTTTTCTGCTTATTTAGTACGGTTTCTATGCCTTTAGTCCTTATTCTGTGTATATGCGTCTCATTTATTGACAAGGGATAAGTATCTTTTGTTGGAGAGAGAGTTCTCGCCAGCCAGTGTAAACAGCCAGCGATCAACTATTAATATTTGTATCTCTTTTAATGCCACGAGATCTATATCTTTTGTTCATTTCTTGAGCGAGGAAATAAATAGTTACCTAATCGCTTCCTCGTCGGCGATTGGACAAGTGCCTAATGGAAGAGAGTGAATTACTGTATAACATCGCTTCCGGCGACAAATCTTGGATTTATTCCGGAGCCGGAATGAAAATACCAGTCGGCAGTCTAGGTTTTCGAGGACAAGGTGAGGCCAACGAAAGTAGTGCATTCTCGCAACATGTCGAAGGTAATTCTCATGGGACATGTTGCCAGTCGCCACAACTCTATTACGGGAACGCAGGACGATTACCGCTGATTGTGATTTGCTTGCGATTTTACTTTTTTTAAGGTTTTTGAATGTTACTGAGATTTTATACGAATGCTGAGCAATGTTTAAAGGCTGTGTTTTTCTACATATTATGCATTAAATCACGCCTGTTTCCCAGAGGGGTAGACAGAGACCACTTCTTTCCACCTGCTACGATCCTGACGAATCTCTTTCGCTTCTCCCACAATCTACTGTAAAGAAATAAAAAAAAGCAAATAACATCTGAAACAGTTTTTCTTCATTTTTTATAAAATCTTTTTAATGTCTCGAAAAATTATACATTCCGGAACCACTTCTGGAATTCCGGAATTGAAACTGATTATTGAAATCAGTTCCGGAATTGAAAATCATCCAATATTGCATATTACATTTACAAACCGTAGTCAAAGTTTACCCTGCGACAGCTGTTATGTTTTCCAAATATCTAGCGAGTAATTCAATAATTACAGGAAAGATTTTATTTTATTGCTTCCTCGTACGACTATACCGTAATTAATTTTTCTCAAAAATGTCCGGAAATGTTGACATTCCTATCTACATATTGAGACGCGAAGTACATAGTTTACTGACAGTTCTCAAATTTAAAAAAAAAAACATTGCGTGCTCGCTACACAAGCCCGCAATGTTGCATACAAATTTCATTACTATCTAGCTTGTAACTTTTTAAAAGTGAAAAGGGCCATAATAAAATGAGGGCACAAGTCTTATACATCCAAATTTTACTCGAAACATAACTTTTTTATTTGTGCCTGGAATAGCTTATGTTTTTTTTTAAAACAACAATTGCGTTTCTCCTCGTCATAAACAAAAAGGCGGTAAGGAGTGATGGTTTTTTCACATGAAGTTTCTGTTTGTATACAATTCAAAAAATGAGTTCAAGCGATGAAGATTTGACTCGAATACAAAAAAAAATCTTGCGATTTTTGAGAAAAGCACTATATTTGCCTCGGCAGGAACAGCAATTGCGGGCTTCCATGCCTAGGCAATACGTACGTATGTACTATTAATAAATCTTTCGTACTTTCTCAAGTATAGTTGACACTTCACAGGATGTTTTCTTTTGCGTTTAATTATCGAAATGTCTCAAAAGTCATATTTCTTTGTTTTTCTTTCTTTAGCCATTTTAGAGACACATTTGACAGACAGACAGACGGCAACAGGTATTTTTTAAGAGTTATGTTTTTTACCTATTTGGTACGTAACCCCAAAAATTACTAACTTTAAATCGTATTGGTTATTACTTATTCACACAAAAATAACAAAACAAAAATGTACAAAAGAATAGGAATGTATTGAGGAAAGCTTGCAGAGCGGGCTTTCCTTCTTGTTTCTCTAGTCAAGATGAAAACCAATAAGTCTGTAATATCACGTTTATTTAACTTTAATAAATACAACGATACTAGGGCTTCATGAATCCAATACTCGTAAACGGCTGACACAGTAATAACAAAAACTCATCTTTCACAATCCCAGCCATTCAATTTAAATATTACTGACATAATAACTAATGATCGGCGACCGGTAGCATTTTATGTCACTTTAACGTCAAACGTAATGACTAATATGGATAAGTCTATGTTGTTTAAAATAAAACCATAATTATATTGTTAAAAACTCACTGAATTTAATTTGTTACAGTAAATGATACCTTTTTCTATTTTTGTGATTGTCAATCGATTCGTTTTAACATTGACGATCCATTTATATACATTAAATGACCTTTCTACTCAAACAGATGTCAGAGGTGCGAAGTTGTAAACCAATCCTCGATAATAAAACTACGTACA
Source organism: Acleris literana (assembly GCA_946894065.1). NCBI lineage: Eukaryota > Metazoa > Arthropoda > Insecta > Lepidoptera > Tortricidae > Acleris > Acleris literana. The sequence goes on along the minus strand of OX335678.1, from coordinate 3,567,737 downwards.
TTTTTAATATATAAATTGTGCACGAAATTTATTTATAATCATATCCATGTTACACTTTCGTCGAAAAATTGCTACCGTTTCCCGATCATTAATAATAACCAGCGAACGACTTGGATGTAGCCAGCACATCAACCAGCGAACCTTCACAGTACATACCAGTAAAGCATGGTAATCTGCCATATCGTAGACACTTGAACTTTATTCCAAATTAATAGAGGTGATAATTGTACAACCACTAGTAGCCAAACTGACAAAACTGATATTTTGGTTGCAAATAATTGGCTCTTCTAACGTTCACATTTTTTTACTAAATAATACTCGTAATAAACGAATGAAGTCGCCGAATAAAACTAGCTTACCATCGGAGCGAAGGCTTGCATGAAAATTCGTTGATAGACGAGGTTAAACATGGAATTTAATTTGTACGCCATTACACGCCTCTTGAATTCTAAAGGGACGCGCGTTGCATACGTTATTTCCAAAACATTTTTGTCATATATTTTATGCATTGCACTAAACAAAACGGCGTAAGGTACTCAAAGTGTCCAGTAAGTAGTAAGACGAATTAAAATAAATAATAGGGCATATCCTGGGCTACCAAAAACACCCCCAATGTTCTGCGATTTTTAATACTTTCAGAGATATTGATCATTCTAATTCTTTTTTTGTAATTTTTCCTTGTGTCCGTCGTACGAAAAACCCTTAAGCTCATGTATTATTTCAATGTTTTTTCAGTCTTTTCTTTGATTGTTAGAATCATTATGAACTTAGGATGTTTTTAAAGCTACATCCCACTTTTTTTCATGTGAACTTTTTGTGTAATCACACAAAGTTGGTTTTCCGTACTAAATGAAAATCAAAAATAATATATAAAGCTCTTTTTGAATTAACCGGTTTCGAGCTAATGAAACCGGTTAATCCAGACGCATACCGCGCTTGTCTTTACATCACAAGTTGCAACGAACGTGTTGATTTCTCGACTGGCCGCTAGTGGATTAAACCGGTTAATTAAGGTTAAAATAAAGTTCTCAAAACGTTCGCGTTGCCTATAAAAGTTCGGAGCAAAACCGAAATAAACCGGTAGTAACCGGTATTTTTTAAACCAGTTACGAGCCTGCGCTCCATACTGTTTGTAGCAAATTTTTCGCTACATAGCAGAATATGCTACGGGCTACAACGTAGCACTCGTAGCATTGCTGGAACTGAGTGTGTCTGACTTTAAGTGCGGCCGTTAGTGTTAGCACTGACAGTTATATGCATTTTGACAACTGAATTGAATTTCAGGACTAATATTTCACAGTGCAGCTCCTTCGGCTTTGGGTAAAATGGGGTTATGATAGCATAAGATCGTATGAGTGCGAGTGAGAGAGAAACATAACCCCGAAGGTCTTTTAAAGGGTTATTGCAGTGTAGGTACTTCTTTTTATATCTGACTTGAAATTTATTTGCTCCCAGTGGCTCCAAAATATTATAGCGAAAATAAAGACAAAGCTTATTATCATGTGGTAAATTATTCAAATTGTGTGCTAATTAAGGACATCAAATGTCTACCTAATGTCATCCAAATCCGTCCAGCCATTTATAGGTGACCAAAGGATACCAACGACTTTGTACGCGTAGAATAAGTGCTCTTGCCTGTTTTTTTTAATGAATGTGGTGAATTCGACGTCACATCATCCTTTCCCAAAGTTCCAAAAGTTTGGCACACAGAGGGCCTTAAAGGGTTCCTATGGTCGGATTTTTATTCCCACAGAAAAAATGTAAACAAAGGTTGCCGTTCACAAAAAACATTTGCAGTATTCAAAATATTTATACTTTCCGTATTTACAAGAAATCGACTTTCTATAAAAAAAAACTATATATTGTAATCAAGATTGAAGAATTTGATTTGTTGATGGGTAACTTTATTTTGATATAAATTCTTTGTTGCATTGATTTAAAACGAGAAAACTATTTTTGTTTGTATAATTTATTTATTGCACTGGTATCATTGACTCGATACACCCGTATCAACAAGTTGAGGGTAGCTTGATTGATGTGAGACGTCATTTCACTGGCTTCGCTTTAGAATTCGTGCTCCCGTCGCAATCGCTTTCCAGTGACTCATTTGTGCGATTTTAATTTCAATTATTTCTCAAATTTATTTTTGTATCACGGTACGAACGAAATGATAACTTAATATTATATTTATTGCCGGCCCAAACTTTGAGATTCCCTGAAATGTCATTTTGACAGTGACGTAACTTTGTTTACATTTTTTCTGTGGGAATAAAAATCCGACCTTAGTTTGACTTCGGAACCCTAAAAACCTCCCTAACCAAAGGCTCTTAAAACGGGTCGGAGCCCTGGCTTAACGGCCGTCAGAGTTAATGACTTTTATATCGTTCCTTAGTGGGGATTTTTCATATACGAATTTGAAAAAGGAACAAGTTAAAGGGGTTTGGGTAAAAGTGTTGTCATTTGTAAAATTCATACATTTTCAAGGTGAGCGGCCATTCGTAAAAGTGGTAAATTATGATAGAATTATTAAAAATAATAGTATATTATGCAATTAGTGAATAAAGGACGGATTTAAAGCGAGGGCCATAGATGACTCACAAGCAAGTGAAGGATACTAACGACTGAATCGCAGGGAGTGATTCAAGTGTTAGAATCCTGAGCGACGCGAGTGATTCATGACCCTCGATTTAAATCCTTTTTATTCAAGAGTTGCATACTATACTTTATACCATGACAATGAGAAAAAGAAAGATTTAAGCGAAAATAGATATTTAATTACGAAAAATGGAAGGTAACTTCAATTGAAATGCTTTTAAAATTGGAACATTTTTTTAAATTAAATAACACTAAATTTTGTTTTCGTTCAACTTACAGTATTCAAAATGGCGCCAATTTACCTAAGACAGCAAATAACACAAAACTTTTTTTTAATGCTAAACCCCTTGTCGTTAATGTCGACCAATCAAATCTCGAGGAGTTATTTGCACAAGGAGTTTGTATGTCGAGTATTCTTTGCACAGGAGTTTGTATCGCGTATTTTTTGCTCAAGGAGGTTGTATAGCATTGAGATGGATGTCGAATATATTGGTATGTTAAAAGTGCTTTTTTTTATTCACTGTTTTCAGTGAATAAAATGAGCTTTTTATAGGGGAAATGGTATAAACATATTTTGTTATGTAATGTAATACTCTTAAGTGCATCGGAGCCGAGATATTTAAATATTCATACTTGGGCGTACTTTTGTACTGAACTGAATACTTAAATATTTAAAATCTCCACTCCGATATTATTTAACGCCATAAATTATATAACAGGGTGTCTGGAAAACCTTTGGAGAAATTTTAACAGTAGATAGAGTGGGTGATTTGGATCATCCCTATATTGGTAACTTTTTTTTAAGTTAATATTTGACTGAGTTACAGACTGATTTATCATCGCCTTTCCTGATGATGATCTCAGTGTGCCCCATCTTAACTAATTCATTCATTACATGTGTCACAACGTAATGTAAATAAACAAGTTGTGCCTTATATTGAACTATGTTTCTAATCATGGTTAAAAGCTCCATGGTGTTTAGAAAACTGACACATTATTCTGAAATGAAAAGACGGTCTCTGTTAAGGGCTATTATGTGAAATAATTTAAAATTGAAACTTACGATTCCGATTTTTATGTCCCACTCTTCGCACACACACAGCTAAAATAGCACTTGTACTCGTAGATACATTCAACTTCTTTAAAGAGATCATGAATCATGGATTTACTTTATTGATTTGTACCACTATCGGGGATTACTACGAAAAAAAACCATAATTAAAACGAATCATTAAGTAAAGTTGTGATTGTGCTTTGACAATTTGACATTAGTATCTTTTTAAATCTTGTGCCATTAAAACTCTTTATAAAAAGAGTTTTAGGTATTTTTTGTGAAAATAAAATCGTCCCTACACGTTACGTTTTATCAGAATTACATTTAAAGCTGGCATCATACACGTGGTTGAAAGATATTTGTATCCTAGAAAAACATAGGCTAGCTTCTTAATCTAAGGGCCGTATTAATAAACTCATTTCAGCTAAGATGCTCGTCACAAGATACGTCAAAGTAACTGTCAAGCCATAGAATACTGTCATGTTTGACGCATCTTGAGACGGGTATTGCAGTCGAGATTAGTTTAATAATACGGCCCTAAGAAGCGATCAACGTGGTGAAACTCTGTGGTGACACTACAGTATTCTTAAGTAGCAACCATTATTTACTCAGAGGCGTCAATTAAATTTAATGCCTGATTCAAATTGCTGCTGTCACTTTCTTTGCTATTACATTTCACTAAACAAGCATTAAACTTAAATGACGCTTCTGAGTGCGGCAGTTAAGGGTGATTATTTAGTTGGAAGTAATAGTTTATTAATCAGAAGGTTTTGGGCCAAAATTGAATCATGTTACCAAAGAACAATGCCAGATCCTGGCTAAAAACATTTTAAAAAAAGGCCGCGGATACTAAGGAGATTTAAATTCAGTATTTTATTACTTACACATTTAGGGAACTAATACGAAAAATATTTATAATAATTATGTATGGAAACGATCAATATACGGAAACAGTGTCGTGGCGAGACGTAAAACGCAAACTTATTTTTGAAATGGAAAAAAATAAACTATTTAATAAAACACAAAAATAATGTACCTATGTATGTTCCGGAAGTAGCCCCCTCGGGCACTTCTACACGTTAATATCTACCAGCGCTTCAAGAGGAGACCACAGTGAAGAAGACATCAACGTCGTAGTATGTACAATCATTGAATTAATTGGGAACACCAAATAAAATAACTACTTGCTTTTACATTTTTGACCAGGAGATACTGACACTAAATTTCCGGTCATTTGTACCAAGTATGGCGACCCTTCAAGGGTCTAATTACGTAATGACGAAAAGGAAAATGATGGTTATAGCGCTGGTACCGGCGGCCTAAACGCGTGGACGTTAATCGAACGTGTCGGATAAATTACGAAAGTCGAACGATTTGTACCACTAAAATTCTTGTATTTTCCAATAGTCGATGAAAAAAGAAGTAGGCGGTAGCGTAATGCCATACTTCTCCGGTGTGGCCCGCCATACCGACGAAAACACGTTAATTAAAAAAAAACAATACAACCATTTGTACCAGGCTAATTTTTGCACAGCTAATCATCGTCGAGTAGCCGTTCACGAAAATCACCATGCCATACTTTTCCGACGGTTCCAAATGGCCGCCCACGCGTTTGGGCCACCGGTACCAGCGCTATGACCATCATTTTCCTTTTCGTCATTACGTAATTAGACCCTTGAAGGGTCGCCATACTGGTACAAATGACCGGAAATTTTGTGTCAGTATCTCCCGGTCTACAGTCTTTTGTAAGGATCTAATTGGAAGCAATAATGTGAAGATATTTAAGATATTTTGGTATTTAGAATTCGTTTTCGTGATATACATTTATATTTATATTTTATTTACTTAATGTCAGCTATAAGTTCTAAAGCTTGACTGATACCAACAACCATATATCATTCGGCTTTAGAGGCTTTCATTGCGATCTGAAAAACCTGTTTAATTATACAGAACATACTTACCTTCCAGAGGAAAGATTCAAATTATTTATTTTAGGTCGTTTTGAGTAAAAATTGGGTCATGCTGCCAATTTCACTCCAAGCTGCGATTTATTATGTAAAACGGTTTTAATTAACCTTTTTCGAACGATGACTCGGTAGTGCTATCAAGTGCTATAATGTATTTGACAAGTATCAAACCTATGTCAAACTATCAAATGTCAGAAGAAATAATTTTGAAAAATCTGAAAGACATTGTAATAAACGTAAAAGATATTGAAAGATATGTATGGGGCAAACAAAGTGGAGCTATTTTAACCCAGATCTTAAAACTAGTAAGTATTTCTGCCTGGTTGTACGACTAATTTTTCTTTAGAGATATAGCGGTGATCCAATTGTGTTGGAGTCCCGGGGAAAAAGGATAATATCTCCTCAAATATTGTAGGAAAACATATAGCGATTTTAGTATTTTTAGTAACAAGTCCAGCATTTGCATTCAGAAAGTATCATTTGGTGAACTGGAACTGATGATGAAGACCACGGATGGCCACCCGAAATCCTCAACGGTACTGATTTCAAGGGTGGCGATAAGATATCTCGATTAAGATAGTCGAGTGACTACAACGAAGAATATTTACTTGTTGAAATATGACTATGACTTTCCCGCGGCGTTGCTTGCGGCGCGCTTGAAATAACTTTAAAGTTTCATATCAACCAAGAAGTGGGACTACGTAACAGCGTATTATGATCACTAAAAAGTATAAAATAAAATAAAAGTTTTTGGAAACAAAAAACCGTCTTCAAAAACGCAAAAAATACCTTCTTTTAAAATTATAGGTACCTAATAGGTTAGTCCAACTGAAGTCGGCGACCACAATATTTTCAACAAAAAAGCCGACATCAGTTGGACTAACCTATTAGGTACCTACAATTTTAAAATAAAGTAATCTTTTGCGTTTTTGAAGGCGGTTTTTTATTAGGGTATGTTACCCAAAGGGTAAAAACGGGACCCTATCACTAAGATTCCTCTGTCCATCTGTCTGTCTGTCTATCTGTCTGTCAGTCCGTCCGAAAGTCCGTCCGTCCGTCCATCCGTCCGTCCGCCCGTCCGCCCGTCCGTCCGTCCGTCCGTCCGTCCGTCCGTCTGTCTCTCTGTCTGTCTGTCTGTCTGTCCGTCTGTCCGTCTGTCCGTCTGTCCGTCTGCCCGTCTGTCCGTCTGTCCGTCTGTCCGTCTGTCCGTCTGTCCATCTGTCTGTCTGTCTGTCTGTCTGTCTGTCTGTCTGTCTGTCTGTCTGTCTGTCTGTCCGGTCTCATGAACCGTGATAGCTAGACTGTTAATTTTATTTGTATTTATACTGCCGCTATAACAGCAAATACTAAAAACAGAACGCCAGTATTATCGTGTCAATACATCAGAAGTCATAGCAATAGTTGTACAAGATTTTGAAAATTAGGTACGTAAAGGTTTCTTTTTAACCGACTTCAAAAAAGGAGGAGGTTCTTTGTTCCACTGTATTAATATTTTATGTATGTTCACCGATTTCTCCCTCTATTATGGACCGATTTCAAAAATTATTTTTTAGTTTGATAGAATATACTTCCGAGGTGGTCCCATTGTCACCAAATCAGAATCTGATGAGGGGATCCGTGAGGAATTGAGGGAACTCCTCAAATATTATAGCCATACATATAGCGATTACATTACAGGCTCACCAAGTTTGGATTTGTTAGTTTGGGTTCGATAAGCGTATAATGACTGTGTACCTGTCGTAGAATTTTCCTTATTCGTTTTGTCATTACGAATGAAGATCTTAACGAATCGAAAAAAAACGGTCTTAGGTATTTAGTACTGATGTTGTTTTTATTATGCCCCAAAAAACGTAGTTTTCAAGGGAATAGTGAAAAACAAATTAATCTTCTATTAGATAAAAATCACTTGCCTCATGTATCATACTTGAGAACGGTTTAACAAAGTTTGTGTGTATAAATGAAGAAATTCATAAAAGCACGAATAAAATACCTAGCGTAAACACTAATAAATGATATCTAATATTGTCAATGTATTTTTATTGACGTTTAAGAGCTGATCTGATGATGAACTCGAAACGTGGCCAATATTACGTACGTTGTGGCATTTTATAAATAAATAAATACAGATGTAGATACTAATAATAGAGTCTGATTTTAGGTTAATAAAGGCGAGCAACACTATGACTTTTACATTTTAAAAAAGAAACAGAAGAAAGAAAACAATTATTAAAGGAAAACGGAGCTAAAAATCAAAGTTCAAGAGAAGACTGATGAATAGTAACCTTAAATTTTTAATAAGTACTATTAGTATAAATACGTAGGTCAAAATGCGAAAGATTGCTTTTTTCAAGCTTTTATTTAACATGCATTGTTCGTATGTATGTAAGTTGTCCGTTAAAACAAGCAAGTATATTTTGAACCAGTTCCCTTAATGGAATGGGCTGAAATTTGGACCACATACGTAAACCCGATGATATCTAAGAGCTGATCTGATGATGGAGTCGGAAGGTGGCGACGGCGACAGGATCTCCGCTATATTTAACGTAGACCTAACGGGTAGATCTAGGGCTCCTTAGTTTGGTCTTGATAAGCAGATAACGATTTTGCAAAAGAAAAAGTACAGTCAACAACAAAAGCTTGCCTCAAGAATGATTAAGACACACGGCAGTGTGTCCGGCCAAGTTCGAAGAAAAAAACCGAGCGGTACCTACTACAGTGTCTAATATTTACACGAACTCATTCAGCCCTTTTTCCCACCCTCGTAACTTTTTCCTAGTACAGCCAGGAACCTGATTTTTTTACAGATTACTTAGGTCAGTAATAAAACTAGCCAAGTACCAGGAGATCCTAAACAAGTAAGGGATACGAAAGGGTTTTTTACCCAGCCCGCGAGGAAAATATGCAATATGCAAAATGGGATGTTAGGAATATGACTCTGGGTTTTCATTATTAGAACTTCACTCTAATTCACAATGCGGTCATGTTTTTTCAGTTAGATTAGATCCTATTTACCTACTACGTCCGTCCATATCTGTCAGCGGATGTTTCTCATAAATCGTAATAGGCAAACGTTAAGTCAGTGGTATAATATGATGATGATGATGATGCTGATGATGGTAAGGGACGAGGGCAGTGTTCATGTATTTTATATTAACCTGTTTACAATACAATAATTATTAATAATTATTGAGGTTAATCTGATGATGGAGTCGGAAGGTGGGTGCAGAATATCCAGTGTACCTAATGTATAGTCTCACTGAGTTTGAAGTAGTTTGAACTTCTTTTAAGTATTCCTGTATGCGTGTTCGTCTGTTGCTTTAATCCATCATAACTTCTATAAGCTTAGCCTAAGTACTAATAAGCAAGCAGATAGGTTTACAATTTGTTTCCTAGTTTTATCCTTATTTATATTGTTTCTGTTCCAGCCAGCTTCATCAGTGTATGTAACAAACGGACTCTACCATTGGAAATGTATACATGTTCAGAATCCGTCTTTCTGCATAAATCAGTTGCCTTTATGCATTTTTTCTCGTACGTTTCAAATTGCATGCTGTAAATAGCATGATGTCAAGCCCCTTTAGCCTCGTAAGGCCCACGTCAAATTCCGTTAGTTCGAAAAAGGACCTTGTGTCGGTCATCTAAAGACAAAAGTCACTTTGACAAATGTCCTAATTTTAGGACGTCGGGCTTTACGAGGTCGCACAAAAGTAAGGTTATCTGTGAGTTCTACGTACCACAGATTAAATAATAGTAACTACGTACCAAGTTAATTCGACGCCTGAACACGCAGCGAACGCGCATAAGCGGCCGGTCTTTGGCTGGTGATCACGCGACGTAAAATTCTTCGGTAGGTACCCTGATAGATAGTTAGTATAGGGAATAGCGATATACGACTTGTATGCGGAGGGAGTCGCAAACTAGTGAGCATAAGCTAGTTGTTCATAAATTTCTATCGACATTGACAAACGAGTCCATTCGGCGTCTCGCTCCTACAAATTTTTACTCTATTCAACTACTCTGTATACTTTGTATTTCCGTTCGCGTATTTCCCCATACTTTTTACTTCCCGGTCGTTTATTCTTTTCCTTCTTTTTCCATTCGCATTTTTCCTAATTAATAATTTAACCACACACATTTTATTACATTGTAGCTTTTTCCGACTGGCATGTTTCAGATATCAATTCCACAAAGTCGACGCGGATTTCCTATTTCTAAGCGCTGCTGCAAAACGAACATAATTAACCTAAACCTACCTACGCCTCTATTAAAATTAACAAATGGGGAAATCCGCGAATGGAAAAGGAGAAGTATAACGATAGACTGGGAAAAAAAATATAGGGAAAACCGCGAATAGCATGGAAATACAAATTTTGAGGGAAAATAATTTCGGGGTAGTTTATTCCAACGCTATTGCTGTGGCTGTTTTAACTCTGCCGCCATTATACTGTCAAGTAAACAGTTGAGCTATTTCTAACCAAATAGCCCACCGAACGAAGACCAAAATTTGCCTGTCGGGGGAAAAAACTCGTGTATAAGCGAATTTTGGCATAGTGGTAGGGAATGATGTTTTAAACGACATACTAAAAGTACTGATGGGTGGGGGTGGAGCTAACGGGTGGAGGGGGGTGTAAAGGTTCCTTTTTTTAGTTTTTCGTAAATAACTCGTAAACGGTGGCCCCTAGCAAAAAATGTTCCGTCACATAATTAATCTACATAAAATTCTCTACAAAAAAGATTCAATACACTTTTTTGCTGGGATCAATATTTAATGAGATATGGAGGGAATAATAATTCCCGAAAGGCCATAGTCGGGTTTGCATAGCAAGTCGGCCCTTACATCAAATGGACTCGGGTTTTTTTTGTGAGTACCTCTTATAGTGAAGAATATTTATGCTGAGTATCAACATCTTAATTGTGACAGTTCTCGACTTATGATTACTTCATGTTTTTTTTTTGATGTACTGTTTCTCGGGATGTATTCGAGCGATTTTCTTCAAATTTATAAATAATGTTCTTTTCATAGATTTGCATCGCCTCCCAAAAAACAAATACTGGTTATCATATAAAAAAAGAAAACAGAACCGATTGAATACAGAACTGAATACACATATTGCTGATTTTTGGTAGGAAGTACCGCCTGGACAATTTTGATATTTTGGCAAGTAGTAGGCCATATTAAGGACTATTCTGAAAAAAAAATCTAGAGGTGTCACAACCATATAAAAAATAGTGTATATTTTTTAATTGGTCTTTATTTTCTTTTTTTTATATGATAACTAGTATTTGTTTTTTGGGAGGCGATGCAAATCTATGAAAAGAACATTATTTCAAAATTTAAAGCAAATCGCTTGAATACATCCTGAAAAACAGTACATGAAAAACAAATCATTAAGTAATCGTAAGTCGAGAACTGTCACAATTAAGGTATTGATACTCAGCATAAATATTCTTCACAATAAGAGGTACTCACAAAAAAAACCCGAGTCCATTTGATGTAAGGGCCGACTTGCTATGCAAACCCGACTATGGCCTTTCGGGAATTATTATTTCCTCCACATCTCATTAAATATTGATCCCAACAAAAAAGTGTATTGAATCTTTTTTGTAGAGAATTTTATGTAGATTAATTATGTGACGGAACATTTTTTGCTAAGGGCCACCGTTTACGAGTTATTTACGAAAAACTAAAAAAAGGGACCTTTACACCCCCCTCCACCCGTTAGCTCCACCCCCACCCATCAGTACTTTTAGTATGTCGTTTAAAACACCATTCCCTACCACTATGTCAAAATTCGCTTATACACGAGTTTTTTCCACTGAGTTTCCTTCGTTTGGTGGACTAAAAATCTGATGCTTGATATGGTGGTTGCTACATGAGAATATTTTTATTCCGTCAGTCAATTCACCATGTAAACTCTTTTTTGCCAAGGGACTGCGTACAATTTTTAAACTGTTTGTGGAATTTGGCGGAGCGTTGTCATTGTCCTTATGCCGGTTTTTTTTCAATAAATGATTTACTTGATTATTTATTTATTACTTTCAATGGCCGTTTTCTTGTGGTCCTACTATATTTGTCCTACTCAATTCCGCTGGAGCCCCGACCGTCCTGTTTCTGGGTGGTTTGCCCTTCGGGCATCTCTGAAGGTACCTAACAAACCTAACCTACCTGCTTTTACAAACACAATTAGTATTTGGTGATCAAATCTAGGTGTACTTTTTGTGCAATAGGACAAATATGGCAGGATCACGATAAAACTTCTCTTTCAATCGCATGTGCAAAAAATACCAACTGTAGTAATGTGTTTGACCCTTTTTAGTTTCTGGCCTTAATAATGAATGAATTAGAGATGTGCTTAAGGCATTTTTTTTTGTGAGTATCCAGTCCACAGATTAGAAGACAAGGTGCAACAGAATAAGTAGGTACTAGCATAGAAACCAGGCTATAAAACTGTTAGACGTATGTGTACCGCCAGCCTCAGCCAATGCTAGCCAGCCAAGCCAGCCAAGCCAGCCAACGCCGTGCCGAGCCTAGCCCGCCACTGAGTTGTCAGCCATTTGCAACTGGTAGGGTGCAAAGCCATATAAAGCGGTTGGAGCTTTTGTTTAAGAAGTGACTGTGGTTCGGACACTGGGTGTAGAAAAAGCTGTACTGGTAAAAAATTGTGATTTATAGTTTCATTAAATTATCAGTGCGATTGCAGTTTTTTTATTGTTTTATTTAAACTGCTGATTTTATATGTTTGACGTTTTTATTTACGGCATTCATAATTAGTTAGAAAGAGATGTCCTTGTATGGTATGCTTTCGTTATTACGTCACACATAAGACGTCACAAGGATTGAATAGATCCTTATCTGTCTGGTCTGTGTCTGTAAAGCCCGAAGACGTATAAGAGGTCCATTCTCACAGTACACGTTGAATTCGACGTTGTGACCGAGACATTCAAAGGAGAGAAGACCGCCTAGTTTTTGTTTTATTTCCTCTTAAGAAATACGTAATCTAAAACATGGGCCTGTTTCACAATCGACAAGTAAATTTATCTGCCATTTAAAGTTGGCTCCCTCCTTGTCTATTATTACTGTTGTGAAACAGGCGGTTAGAGAAGTATACCTGTTGCGAAGTTCAACTTATAGTCCGGGTTCTATGTCAGCACTAATTCTATGTACTACGTTGATTAAGGGCTATCAGAAAAGTAGCGTTTGTCAATGGAAGTCTTTGATATCATAAACACAACACATCAAATTAATTTTTAGGGTCCCGTACCTAAAGGGTAAAAACGGGACCCTATTACTAAACTCCGCTGTCCGTCTGTCTGTCTGTCTGTCCGTGTGAAATTTTCACAGAAGATGTATTTCTGTTGCCGCTATAACAAAAAATACTACAAAAATATTAAATTAATTACTTAAGGGGGGCTCCCATACAACAAACGTGATTTTTTTGTCGTTTTTTGCTCGATATAACGGCAACAGGAAGCCACTTGAAATAATCACAGAATATTTAGTTGTATATTCACTTTAAAAATAAATAATTTAAATTAATAAAAATAAATATTTAAGGGGGGCTCCCATACAACAAACGTGATTTTTTGCCGTTTTTTTTCTAAGTACAGAATTCAACATTAATACAATTAAAAATTACACTCTCACACGGCTATTGCTATAGCAGGGCAGTTTCTTGAAGCTTCTTATATTGCGAATATGAGTAAGAATAATGTCAGGTTATTTTATTGACTTATGAGTATTTTATTTGTTATCGTGTAGAATAATTTAATTTTGATCTTATACTCCGATACGGGGGAAAGGTTCTGTAAGGCTTCTTACAGACGAGCGGCATTTTGGCCGTCAGGTGGCGATGGCTGCAGTAGCCTCTGCCGTTGGCAAAATGCCGCTCGTCTGTAAAAAGCCTAAGACGACTCCAGAGGGCCCTGCAAAGATGCACTACGCTAACTAACGTTTCTATTCGATTCGTTTTTAAACCAATCGCGTCACTGGGAGATGACGTGATGCGAAAAGTCACGTGGTCTACCAGTGACGCGATTGGTTTAAAAACGAATCGAATAGAAACGTTAGTTAGCGTAGTGCATCTTTGCAGGGCCCTCAGTAACGGTTATTAAATGCTCTAAGCTTCGAACATGAAATGAATACGTACTACGTATGCATATCGATTCCATGGCCAGGAAAGGTCGGTCATTTATTTATTTCTCTATGACAAGTGCGATATCATCATACAAATTATAATCAATTATGCGACGGCCTTTATTAGCTAAACCGCCACGAATACAATACCATAAAGACCAATACGGATGGCAATAAACGGATCGTCTATTTCATATTCATCCGAACTTTTAGAAGTCTATGAATTATGGTTGTCATTAAATGTCATGTAATCATGTTAAATTAAATTTCAGATTTTCAAATCTGAATTTTATTTTTACTAGAAAACAATTTTTGTGGGCTATTTTAGAGCAGAAAACAATGGTAAATGTTTAGATTTCGACATTAATAATAAAACGGACGGTATGATCAGGCCTCGGCAGTGCGTGTTCCAAGAAATCTGGTAAACATTTCAAAACCCGCTAAAGTGTTTAATTGCAAAACGAAAATACAGTAAGTTGCATTAAAAGTAATTTTTTTTTATAACGTTAACTTGATTTTTGTTTACATGGGGCGAACTGTTTGTTTACATACTATGTAAACAACGTATGGTCTCAGGTCATTGACCTTGAACTTGGAATTTTGACGTTAGATACTACGAACGTTCGGAGTATTATAGTATCAACGTCAAAATGTCAAGGTCAAGATATCGGCTGCGATACATCAAGTAACAAAATGAATATAATTAAACCTTCTTTTTTTTTTACATTACCAGAAACAAAAATGAACCATACCCCCGTGATCAGAATCGTGCGAACTATTACCGCGCCAAATATCTCCAAAGGTTTTCCAGACACCCTGTATATCTATGTGTATTTAGAGGTCCTCTAAATAACCATGTAAAAATCATCCGTGGCCGATAAAAAAAAAAGACAATATTCTTCAAACTGCCCAATGCCCTTTCTTCGAAAATTACTCTGAGTATGGCGGTAAGAGCGGGCTCGAACTTGTCGGGTGTCGGATCCGACAAAATATCGGGTGTTCTGGTAGCAATAAATTTTACACATAACACATATATAATTACACATTAGTTATTTTATACATTACATCTTAGTCCTCAGGGTTGTCAACGCATTTGAAGTCTTGGGATTGCAGTTTTGTGATTGTAATCTTGTGATTTCAAATGTCTATGGGTCTCAGATCCCACTTACCATCAGGGGCACGTTTTATAAAACTACAAGTTACAATTTTACAGGTCTAAACTGGCAATACCGCTCAAATGGCCGGTGGTCATTGGTCGAGGTTGTGTCAAATGGAAACTTGTAACCTGTAAATTGTAAATTGTAGCTTTATAAAACAGGCCCAAGGTGGCCTGAGTGCTCGCGTGTCTTCTCCTTGCCATATAATAAATAAATAAAAAATAAGATAAGATAAATTTATTGATTAACTATGCACAAGAACATACAAGAAAATATCTGATCGTCCCCAAACTAGGCTGAGCCTGTATCTTGGGGCCCACAAGATTATATGAGGCTGTTCACACCTATCCTAAACCGATTATGTGAACAGCGTCATAAGCATTGTATTGCCACTAGAACACCGGATATTTTGTCGGATCCGACACCCGATAGGTGGGAACCCGCTCTAAGCGTTCTGTTTGGAGTTCCCCGGTGAGTGCCAAGATGCACCACGCTAACTAACGTTTCTATTCGATTCGTTTTTAAATCAATCGCGTCACTGGTAGATGACGTGATACGAAAAGTCACGTGGTCTACCAGCGACGCGATTGGTTTAAAAACGAATCGAATAGAAAAGCTAGTTAGCGTAGGGCCCTCTGCTTCAATTTCACTTTAGTATCGAAAGGAAACATTTCTAAATAACATCTCTGAATTCATTTTAAAGCGCTTTCATTTATTATTCTAACTTTTATTGCATAATCCGTCGTTTCTTTTCAACGTGAAACGTCTGGATGAAAGTTAATCGACAGGAAATTTGCGGCCGAAAAGTATTTCTTCAACAAATTATTAGAAACCCATTTTAACATTCATTCACTTTGAAAAAAATCTTTAGCTTAATCTGCGATGGGCTTGCAACCTGTCACTAATACGCTGGTAAACATCTTAGCCTGATTATGCAAAATGTGGTTACAGAATTATCATTAAGCTTTTAGAGTTCTTGGCCATTCTGTAGCTCTGCCTACCCCAAACTGGGAATAAAGGCGTGATTTTATGTTTATGTAATCTGCTATTGTCCCAAAATTTGGCACAGTTAAACAAGATTTCTATATCTATACGGCGACCGCACCGTGACAAATATATGTATACACAGGCCTTATTATCACTGGAATAGAAACGTGTACATATTTTTGACGCCTTCGGATATATATACAGTGTGTTACCGGGCATTTATTAAAACTGCCGATAATATGTTGCTTTAGCAATTGTTTGCAAGTATTATCAATTAAAAAAATAATTAAAATAACTTCACAATTAATTTTCTTAGATACTGTCAATTTTTGTAGTGCATGTGCTGCGTGTTCATCGTTATCAGTATCGCTGTTGCTTAGTACAAGGCATGTCGTGGTACGGGGGCAAAGCATAATAATCAAAGTATCCGTCGACTGTCATTTACACAAGACTTGTCAAATTGCTGTGCTTTACACCGCTGGCAAATAAAATTTTGTTAGAAAGTTAACAAAGCCTAAAAATGTGTTTATTAATTAAATTAATGTCATGGTTACGTTACAGATATACGTTATTTTAAGATCCTCTAAAAAAAGCAAGGGTGCCGGTAACGCACTATATATTTATTACTTTGACTGTACTACTTAATAATGGCTAACATGAATTATTAAATTTGCACGCGTCTCAAAATGGTATACAATATTGCTTTTGACATGCAATCGTATTGTTTTTAACTTCGTGTCCACCTTTGCCCTTACTGTCAAGTAAATAAGAGCTATCATAACGTTAACAATACCGTAACATGTGAAAAGCAATTTGGTTTTACCCAGTGAAATAGAGCCCCTGATCGATGTTATTTGACAGCATTTAATGCAATTTGACCATGAGAATTGCAATGGTAACTTCGAAAGTATAGATTTATTTCACAAGTGTTGATATTTTGGTATAATTGTGTAATCCAGCACATTTACCCCCTTACTAATAAACGTTGAGTAACGGTGGTATAGCTATACAATGTTTTGTCATTATCTGTCATTGTGACATTTGAATTTGACAGATAAGGACAAAACATTGTATAGCTATACCACCGTTACTCAGCGTTTATTAGTAAGGGGGTAATACATTATTGAGGATTAGATTAAACTTTCGGAATCACAAATTAAAGCTATATTCAGCCAAAGGAGCCAAAGGGGTATAGTCATGTAGGATAACTGTGCGCAGCGGGTAAGTGTGCGCAACCCCTTTATTTAGGAATGGGGAAGCAGAAGTTTGTGATATGTGTAAGAAAATTTAAGATATGTTGGTGGAGAATTAGTTTATGCAAGAAAAACCCAGATGGTATCATTCATTTACTTGAAAAAGAAAATATTCAGAATCCGATGCCGTAAAGGTAAAACTTGCTGTCATGGCGAAAAGCGACACGAGTAAATGAATTTTATTTCTGTTAGTAATGTATTTAAGGCTTCTATTTTACATAATATTTGAAGCTATGTTATGTCTCAATAAAGTGAGGTAAGTTTGATCAAAATCAGTCTGCTTAGTATCATAAAAAATCCACAAACTTCTCTTAGCTGCGCACACTTACCCGCAGTGTGGGTAAGTGTGGGCATTTTGAGCTGGTTGAATTAAGGCGATTTTTCTTCGAGGTGGCAAGGTTTTATTGATAATTTCTTGATTTAATCATTACCTAAATAAATGCTTCGCCAGATAAATATTTTCATTTTCCTTTCATGCTTATCGTTTAATTTTGATACTAGTTTGAAAATAAAGTGCGCACACTTGCCCCACATGACTCTACCGCCAGGTAGCGTTCTTAACGAGTACAATTCAAACTTTAAAAACTCCTGTACTAATTAAAATATTAAAAAGTTCTTGGCTGGTAAAAAAGGGAGCTTTATTATGCCACCATATTTATGTCAAGTTTTGCCATACCCTGTATGTTAAAGCTCTATTAGAAAATTTTACTTATTTTTAGGTGATTATTTTACATTTTCCCTTCCCTTTATCTCTTCCATTAATTATGTGAACTGGCCGAATTATATGACTTACTGACTCAGTTCATATTCGGTTGAGAGAAAGGGACAGAGCTGTATAACTGCTATAGCTGTCTCTTTCTCTCAGTTGAAACTGAACTGCTTTAATATGTCATTGTAACTCTGACCTCTCTGTTGGTTATGCTTTTACAGCCTAACGACCGAATTTGTAATGAATCCATCTAATATTATAAATGCGAAAGTGTGTGTATGTGTGTGTGTTAGTTTGTTACTCCTTCACGCTGCAACGGCTGGACAGATATGGGTGAAATTTGCAATTAAGATAGCTTATACCTTGGATTAATGCATAGGCCGACGCGCTGGCCTAGTTGGTAGTGACCATGCCTACGAAGCTAGCGGTTCTGGCGGTTCAAATCCCGGTAAGGGCAGATATTTGTGTGAAGAGCGCGAATATTTCGTCCCTTTACTTTCTCAACCTCGTATCCGATCGAATAGTTAGACAGGAAGAGCACTCATGTTCTCTATAGAATAAATACTACTTTCCTATCTAACTATTAAAGTAAAAGTAAAAAAGTAAAAGAAATTTATTCAGTAAGTAGGCCGCACGGGCACTTTTACACGTCAAGAATCTACCAGCGCTTCCCAAGAGAAGACCACTGCCGAGAAGAAACGCCGCAAGAAACTCAGCAGTCAGTCATTTTTTAAACATATTTCTTATTACAATGGTACTACTTAGTCTAGCATTACATAAGGCTATAAATATTAAATTAAATATAGTATCAAATAACATGAGTAGTTCAGCAGGAAAACATGCCAATTAAGAATCCTACGGGAGAGATAGAGAAAAAAAATCACATACTTATGTGTATATAAGATGGTGCGAGACGACCACATAAAAATATTTGATCAGATACGAGGTTGAGAAAGTAAAGGGACGATTTGTTCCTGAGTCATGGATGTTTTCTATATATTTAAGTATTTATTTCTCTGTATAAGTATTTAATATCGTTGTCTAGTACCCATAGTACAAGCCTAGAGCTTAGTTTGGGACTACGTCAATTGGTGTGACATTGTCCCCTGATATTTATTTATTTTATTTATTCATTCATCCCGGAAAATTCAAAAGTTCCCGAGGGAATATCGATAGTCGAAATCTACGCGGACGAAGTCGGGGGCAGAAGCTATCTAGTATTAAGATAGCTTTGGCTATAGGGAGATCGAATACTTTCACAGAATAAACGAATTCTATCTATGCAAATTTGAGGGTAAATCTAAACAAAGCCAAATTCTAAACTTCTTTTTGTCTGAAGTTATGCACGTTACATTGAAGTACATCGGTGGACATCACTGGGGGCGTCTTTTGTTGGTCTGGGCTGCATGCAAATGAATTGAAACTATGAAAGGGACCCACGGAGCAGGCACGTTCGACGTAAACGCTGTTTTGTTAGGAAGAACGCCTTCCGTATAGTTAGGCCGAGGCCGCACTGGTCAGGCGATGGCGACGGGACAGCGAAGTCACGTAAAACAAACACCTTTCAAGCTTGTTGGCGGCTGCATTGATTAAGCGACATGCGACAATAATGCAGTAACGTGTCCGTACCTATTGCATGTTGAGGAACAACGGCAAGCGGCGATATTTTGATTTTCGTAAAACGACGGCGATTCAACTTGCGATCTTGTAGGAGTCACAGGCGGCGCGGGCTAGGCCCAATGTGACTCATGATAACATATAATTAAGCGTAGATTAAGTGTCAAATGAATAATAGTAATATATAAACAAAAGTTCAAACTTTCAGGGCATAATGTCCGGCTAATTATATGTATCCACCGTCCAGTTTTTCTATTTTTGGCCCTGGCAACCCTACGCGTGGCACTAAAATATTGACATGCCAGTAAATTTAATCAGTACCAGTAAAACTCCGTCACATAAAGAGGGTTTTACGTAACTTGTGAGGTGAAGCTATGACTTTACTCTACTAAACACAAAATTCAATGAACAAACTTAAGCTGGGCATACACGACCGCTCCAACAAGCCGAATAGAGCAGCGCCGCGCTAAAATCGATCCGTGAATATCAAAACTGTAGCGTTTAAAAATACTTGGTGCGGTCCGCTGGATTTCCAAATGGACGGAAAGCCAGCGCGACGCGCCAACGCGAAATCAAAATTCAAATTTCAAAATATTTATTCAGCAAATAGGCCACATGAGGGCTCTTTTACACGTCAGTAATATAGAGTGAATCTACCAGCGCTTCGGACAAGACCATCATTGCGGAGAAGAAGCGCCGCAAGAAACTCCAGCAGAACGTCATTTTTTCAATCATAAAAACATACAACAACAATACTTAAAATTAAATTACATTAAGTAATAATAAGGTAATAAAGTAATAAATAATAAATTCTTAAAACTACCAAAAATAAGCTTATTACAAATTTAAGGTCAATAAACCTAAACTAAAAATAATGGATATGAGAACAACACGACGAGGTCTCTACGTCAAAAGCTATAAGTAGAATAATTAACTGAGCAACAAGTCCTTGCAGACGTGAACTGACCGGACCCCACAAACAGCACCCGTTCACGAGTATGACGCGTATCTCAGCCATCGCCTCTCTCAACCATGTATTGTGTTCGGAAAAGTGGCGACCCGATCAACGACGCCGCCGTAAGCAAAGATCTTTGTCTGGCCGCATGACATACTCATGCTGCCAGACAACATAAAAGGAATTGTGTATGAAACAGCTGTCAGGCGAGAAACATCACAGTGTGTTCTCGTTTAAAAGCGTATTGTACACACAAGAATCCGAATTGACCTATCGTGAATGTCGAAATTCAACGTTCAAACACGCCACGCCTCCGCGCCAAGCCAAATGGCGTCGTCGTGAATGCGTTCTCTGGCTACCATTTTCTAATCAGTCTGCTCCGTCATGTCGCACCGGTGAGGAGTGGCGTGGCGCGCCCGTGTGGTCAAAATATTACGCCCATCCAGTTGTATACAATCCATCTGTCGTCGAGACAAACGGCGTGTCCGTGAATGCCCAGCTTTACACTATTACATATATTCTGCGCCGTTCATTCGAAAACACCAACCCTCGTCATTCATTATTTATTTAACCCCGGCATATTGCGAAACGCAATTTACATTTAGTTTCAGTTCATTTCTACTTTGCTGGTTTTTCGCAAAAATATTTCAGTCACCAACAATTTTGCGAACAAAATTAGCTGTTGGTTTTTCTGTGAGTATTTTATGGAATATTAATTAGTTCTTTCGTAGTTAACTCTACGTAGTATAAAACAACGCTTCCCGCCGTCTGTCCCTTTGTATGTAAGTTTAGATCTTTCAAACAACGCCACGGAATTTAATTCGCTTTTCATCATTAGAATGATTTAAGAGGAAGGTTTTATGTTTAACTTCTGGTTTATGTACGGATGTTACAGAAAACCTACATAAACCGGAGCGTAGCGACGCACATTTCAGTGCGTGTGTTTTTAATTAGGTCACAGCTTTCACCAACGATGAACCTTAGCTAAAGCGGTACGTATGTCACCCGACCTCACGTGCCTACGAGTGTGCGGGACAACTTTAGCAGCCTTAGTACCAATTTAATCATACGATGTTAAATTTAATCAATGTTAAATGACTTTTAGTTCATACATTTTGACAACTGTTAACGCTCTAATCGTCTGTTAAGTGGTTAACATCGTATTGTGAAATTGGTACTTAGTGTAGATTCGACCAAATTTTTAATTAATACGTGAATAACTATACAAAGGTCATATCTATTCCACAATTTTATTCTCGAGTAGACCAGTGGTCGATTTTCCACGCATTCATACGCAACTCGCATAATAGAGTGAATGAACGAAAATATTTCCCGGCAAAAAAAATATGCTATACACCGAAACGACGTCAAAGCTTCAGCCATGTCATGTTACTTTTATAGAATTATATCAGACTGGAAAATAACTGTTACTATAAATTGGTGTCGAGTTGATATGACAGCACTGACAGCAATTGACAGCATGAAACAAGATGTGGACGCCATTAAATTGTTCTTGGAATAACTCTATTATTCTACGAAAAACGGTGATATAGAAACAATTCCCGAATATCGCTGGTAAAACGTAAAACTGATTTACCCCCGATTAACTGCTGACTTATTCTAAGTGTTAAAGCAAATTAACATTGTTTTTCTTTATAATTTGTATGATCGTGTATATCAAAAGGTTGCGGCGTATGACACCGCCTTAATAACATAGACTAGCGAATCAAGTTATGGTAGCACTGACTTCTAGAACTGTCATTGCTTATAGGTTATATCATTCACTCCTGCCATAAGAATAAACAAGATATTATTTATGGATTCTCTTTGGGTTTTCGACAAGATGGCGTCGCTTTCTTAGTTGTAATTATTTTTTTGCATATTTTGTTGTTTAATGGATAGTAATGATGTATTAATATGCAGTAAATTAACATTCAAATGTGCAGTATAATGAAGAATTCAAGTTTGAACACGTTTCGCCTTTGGAAGGATTGCTCCAAGAAAATCCCATCTGGTCTTCGTAAAGTTACATCGCTTCACGGAGGCTAGAGGATCACCGTACAACGTCGACTTATGATTTTTTTTTGATATCATTTACACCGATCACGTGTAACTTCCAACCTTGACACTGGCAGAATTGTCCCACTGGACAGAAGCCATATATCAAATAATAACTTGAACTTGATATTATTTATTCTTATGCTCCTGATCCCGTGTCCTGTCAACGAAACGTGTGCCTTTCTCAGGCTTTTACTAAATCTATTTTGTATTACGTTAGAAGTTAAGTTTTTGCATTAAAAACGTAGTAATCTAGCTTCTGTGTTTAATCATTCATCAAGTCTAAGAGGTCTGAAACAAGTCGAACCCGTGCCAGATCTCTTGGAACAGGTCACCATCATCATCACTACCGTTCGGATCTCCTACTACTTATTAGTCATTACTTTTACTCAAGTAATTACTTTTCTTGACTATAAATACCTCTATTCTAGGCGGTAAAAACCATATCGTCTTTGAACTGTTATGGTATTGTTTTTAACTCAGGCATTGCTGTCAAGTAAATAAGAGTTATCAAAACGTTGACAAAATGACAATACGATAACAGGTCAAAGACAACTTGGTTTTTATCGTGTGGAATCTCAGCCCCAAAATGAAATACAAATATGTCTTACGCAATGCCCCCCCTTCCCCATCCCTAATTAAATTTTACAGCCCTGTATAGGGTTGCCAACCGTACTATATATAGTATTGTACTATATTTTGACTCTGTGTACTATATACTGTTGAAGAAATATATAGTACACAAAGTGGCAAAAATACTATATTTAGGTCAGTCCTTATATATAATATGCGGTTTGGGTTGGCTGTTTCAACCTGATTTTAAGCAACAATAAGTTGAAGTGGAAAAATAGGCTTTTTTCAGTTCAGATAGTTGCCCCAATAGCAGGCAGAATGTTAGTAAGTACCTAGTAAATATTATGCATTATATTTAATGTATGAATTTACACACTTTTTAAAAAGTTTTTCTTCAAAGTACTATTTTCTTTCTGTGTACTATATTTTTTATACCTCGGGCTGAAAAATACTATATTTGCCCAAGAAATAGTTGGCAACCCTAGACCTGTAGGTACTCACACCCACGTTAAGAACTTTGAACGAGCTAGCTAGCGTACATAGCATAGCATTAAGTGTATCATTAACTTTACGTTTTAAACGCTCTGACATGTGTCACATAAATACTATATTTTACGTAAATTAAAATGTTTAAAAGCATGCCAGAGCATGCTCAGCGTAGAGTGCCGACGCCGTGACTATAGCGAAAATGGCACTTTTAGAATTCAATATGCTAAAAGGTCCCCGAAATTTAAAGTTGATAGTGACATACACATAAAGGTGCGACCCCACCGCTGCTTAAAATACGGCGACGGTACGGAATCGCAGTGACGCATCATATCCGTACCGTTTTTATCGCATGCCCTTCACACTGCTGCTTAAAATACGGTGTCGTTGCGTAAACAAATGACAGGGTCATTGTAACAACATGGCGCCGTTTTTGACGCACCATTAAGCAGCGGTGTGGGGAGCGTGCGTCAAAAACGGTACGCATACGATGCGTCACTGCGATTCCGTACCGTCACCGTTTTTTAAACATTCGTGTGGGCGTACCTTAATGGTTTTATTTATAGCTAACCAAGAACGTTGTTAAGTAAAAAAAGCGCGCTTTACAAAAAAGGAGGAGGAGGGGGAGGTGCCGAAAAATGTTTATAGTTATTCCCTCGCTAACTTATAAATTTTCCGGGATGATAAGTGTATATGTGTTAATCCAGGGTAGTTATAAGCAATATCCATTTCAAATTTAATCCATATCCGTTTAGATGTTGCAGCATAAAGCAGTAACAAAACAAACACACAAACTTTCGCGTCTATAATATTATTACGCGGTCGTAATAATATTATAAAACGCATTAATAAATATCTATATGTGTACAAAAAACCGTTTTATAACTTTGATAGTTTCTGAGAAAAAGTGAGCGTGACATACAGACAGACGGATTAGTAGTAGAATGACTAGGACGTATTAACAACCTTGTCGCTGCGCCGCGTACGTACCTACACTCAAGTAATTTGATTCATTGGCCGATATACAACTATGTCAAAGTAACGTTATAATTCAATTCTTGACTTTGACATAGTTCCATAGTGGCCTATAAATCAAATTGGTTAGCTGTTACTGAACTGTTACATTCTCTTTGCGACTGTCAAATTCCCTGTTTTTTTTTCACATAAAGGATTTCGAAAGAACTCTTTTAAAACTACATGACATGACGCTATTTAAAAAAAAAATATTGTGAACGTTTTTGGTAAAATAAGGCTTATTATTCCATACAAGAATATTTAAATGATTCGATGTAAAAAAAAATGAGCGTCTAAATGTATATTTAGTCTGTAAGAATGCATGCGGCATGGTAATTGTAGCTATTTGTATGCGGAACGGCAAAATATAGTGATCCTAATTAAGCCGACGTTACATCTATGTTTACACCTATCTTTTACAAATAAATTATTTGAGATTTATGCGTCGTTGGACTAAAAGTAAATATGGCGATGTATAAAAATGTCTACTTGCATAAGTTCGTGCGTATATAATTTCGACGAAGTATAGAAATGTCCACCTGTATATTAGACCAAATATAAATATGTTGCGGCACTAAGATAAGACTTAGACATTTGTATACTTTGAAAGTAGTCATTTTTATATTCCGACTTGATAAGACTTAGACATTTTGAGGTATTGGCTTTCTAATACTCGGACCAATTTTTATTTTATATGTAGACATTTTTATACATCGCCATATTTACTTTTAGTCCAACGACGCATAAATCTTTGAACTTTAGAAACTGTCTATTTAAAATGCTCCTCAAAGGAAGAACACAAATTATTACAGTGAAACATACACACATCGAATTTGGTCGGAAACGTCTATAGGTACCTATATCTTGCTTTCTCAGACATCTTCTATATCAAACTGTGTGACCCATGTGACATATCGTGACATATCGTCGGTGATTTCATTCAATTAGTTGCAAAATTTACCTTACTGGCTTACTTGCTAAGGTGTATTTTGCCACTAATTCAGTTTATTATCTACAAGGTATTGCAATACCGAAGATATCTTATCCTTTGAAATCCTGCGGGCCTAGTATTGTGTTTATCGCGTGACAAAATATGGGATAGGGCTCAGGTCAGACTGAGGTCAAACGCAAACCCATTATTGATAAAAAGGATATATTGCCGGATACGTAGTTCGCCAATTAATAAAATCAATATTTTAATACACTGAACAAATTCATACCTAGCTTATTTGAAAAAAATCGGACATAGGAAAGTGTTAAATTAGGAACCTTTTCAATGGGAGTCTAGATGAACCGAAAAAAATAATTCAGATAGCCCGAACTGGGAGTCGAACCCAGACCTCTTCGGTATCGCCACGAGTGCTCTATTTTTCTCCTTTTGAGCTATCCGAAACGTTATGAAATACATTTTAGTTCATCTATATATGTCACATGTTCACACTGTCCAACTTACGGTAAAAGTTTCGTTTTGCCCGTCTCGTACTTTATTTACGTAAGCTAACTTCTAACAAAAATGGTGAAGCAGAAACTCAAGATGAATGTTAGTTATACACGTTTATTTACATTATACTCTACTAAAAATATCATAATATGACTAGCCCTGTATATAAAACTAACACGAGGTACTTACGATTTTATTGTATTTTTTTAAACAAAAAATCTATTTGCTTACATAGAACGTATGGTTACTAATCTATACTACCGGATGAGAATTAGCAGCAAGTGCATGTGTGTAACGAGTCGAGCGACAGTAGTTCTGTCTCTTTCTATTGATCAAGTATCGAACTAGAACACAGATTCTTCTTGCCCGCCCTCTCCGTCCCCTAATCTTAAATCAATGCCCTGGCATCATTTGCATCTGACAACACGGTCGCCAGACTGTACACACTTCGTCAGAAGAGATTAACGCTTCTTATGGCCGAACCCTATATTAAACCGTGGATCAGGCTTACTATGGATAAAAAATTGTCACATTTTGTATGGGCAAATGTCAAATTTTAACCCGAGGTAAGCCTTATGCTGACGACGCGCTGGCCTAGTGACCCTGCCTGCGAAGCTGGCGGTTTTGGGTTCAAATCCCGGTAGATATTTATGTGATTAGTCCGAACATTTGTTCCTGAGTCATGGATGTTTTCTATGTATTTAAGTATATATTTATCTATATAAGTATTTATATCGTTGTCTAGTACCCATAAATACAAGCCTAGAGCTTAGTTTGGGACTAGGTCAATTTGTGTGACATTGTCCCCTGATATTTATTATTCTTTATTATTATGTGTCCGCGGTTTGAATATAGGGCTCGGCCGTTAGTTGTAAACACGTCTGCTTCTTAAACATTACTTATTCATTTCATTTGCTTGAGAGACCACTTTATAAAATAAGAACTCTCCCCGTTCCGAAATTGAAAAAGTCGCCTGCTCCTTCTCCGATACGCTCACGGTAAAAGTTTGTATTAAATTAGGCTAAGCTTTAAGTATCACCGGAATCCCAGGAACCTTTTCCGGGAGTAAAATACTTCGGGAATGTCGGTTGGGAGTTTAATAATTAATTTTGTATCAGGACAGAGATCCTTATTGTTTATCTTCTTTTTTATTATTACATAGTATAAAATGAAGTCGCTTCCGCTGTCTGTTCGCTTAGATCTTTTAAACTACTCAACTGATTTTAATGTAGTTTTCGGCAATTGATAGAGTTATTCAAGAGGAAGGTTTTAATGTATAATAAGTTGTTGATTATGTACGGGTGTTACAGATAACTCACATAAACCGAAGCGAAGCGAGAGCGGGTCGCTAGTTACTAATAAAACAATATAAATGCGGTAGTATGATTGTTTATAAATAAAAATGAAATAGATGATGGTGACCCCTTCTTTCAGAGCTGGTATCTCTTAAACGGCTGTACCAATTTTGATGACACCTATCTAAGAACAGTACTGATGCAACCATCTTACTTTAAAAAACAAAGTAAGTGTAGGGTTCCAACACCGTTAAGTACTACATACAATAACAAAAAGCGCAACCCTAGCGAAAACAACACTTTCCGAGTTCAATATTGCCTAAACGGTCCCCCAAATCTAAAAATTTATTTTTAAGACCTATTCAATGATACCTTACTCGATGTTATAATGTAAATAAGAGTAATAACTATATTATGAAAAGCAAGCTTTAAAAACCCGACTGCATTTTTTATACTGTCGTCGATATACCTACATATATTAATAATTGTCATTTTCCCATTGTTGTTGTTTAAATTTTAACAGTTTAGGTATCCTATGTCACCCGGCATGACGTAAGGATTCTAACGATACCTCACACATCTAAATCGGTCAAGGGATTTAGAAGTTATAGTGGACTAAAGAAACTCACATACATACATACATACATACAAACACGAACCCTGAAAACATTACACTCCTGTATGGCCGGTACCCGACTTTTTTTTCAAGTTTATATTTTACAACTTTGTCGGCGTATATTTAAATGGATAACTATGCCAAATTACAGCTTTGTAAATAGTACCAATACCCTCTGAGTTAGACGGACAGACGGACAGACGGATATGCCAAAACTATAATATTTCGACTTCGGAATCCTAAAATCCGCGTCACATGCCATAGATACAAAGGTACACACGCTAAGCTTTTAACACCCCACTTTTTTGTTGGGGGATAAAACAACGTTGAGGCTTCACGGCTCAATGCTTCGACCGACCGTAGTGATATTTCGTACAGGGGATAGTTTATAGCGCCGAAGCGGGCATAAAAATGTCCTCTTTTTATTACGGAAAATTTAATTTTCGAGAAAATAGCGATACAGTGGCCAAAGATAATATCAGGAATGCGCGTGAAAAGTACCACTTGGCTAGCCATTTCACAGAATAACCGGACTATAAGACGTACTTTGCGTCAGCTATCTTACTCCACTTTTTAGATTACGTATTACATGAGAAAAAATTAAACAAAAAGTAGGCTGTTTTTTCTTCTTTGACTGTCATTGTCACAAGGTTTTACACAGGGACTTCTTTGTCCTTCCTGTAGGAAGGATTTGTCTTTCCTTGTCTATAGCTCCAAATACTATAGGTGCTTATAGGTCCAAATCACGCCTTACTTGTGACGATGTTCCAACTAACGAAAGAACAGCTATCTCATCATCTCTTTCCAACTTACTATGAAAACCATACGTAAAAAGAAGTGAACCATAATGTATTTTCTGCTTATTTAGTACGATTTCTATGCCTTTAGTGTTTCTTCTGTGAGCCATTTGTATAATTTTGACATTGTGACAGCTCTGAGCGTTTTTCTGTCGTTTCAATATATTTAACACGATCGAAAATAAGAACGTAAGGACGTTGGCTAGCACTCAGCTATTCATTTATATAAACCACGTGATCAATTTGTGATCCCATACAGCTCAAGACGATAGAACAGAAAAACGATATAATAGCGGCGTTTGCATCTTGTCCAGGCCCTCAGGCCCGTTTAGGCGAAATGTTTTTGCCCAAGTGCATCATTTCCCAAGTTTTTATTTACCAAACGGTTGAGTCCCGTCGTAGTTAATTTATTTATTATGTAACAAGTCTAACCTAACCTAATGGTAACAAACGATTTCGGTATCCCGGATATAAACAAAAATAATAAAAATAGTTTTTTGGGAAATCGTACTTTTGACCAAAAAATATTCGCTAAACGGCAAGCTCCCGTCAGTATCTATCACTGTCTATACTAATACTAATAAGAGAGAAAGCGAACCTAGTAAGTTTGTTCATAGATATGTGAAGGGTAATTAACGCATTCACTGCCACCGACGCATATATGCGTCACCGTGACTTCCACCCAGTGCCATCAACGCATATGTGCGTTCTTACAGTAGGCAAGCTCCGTATAAAACAAAAGATGTGGTACCTGGCGAAAGTTCAAAAAACAGTACTGGCAGTGAATGCGTTAAGGGTAAGGGCAATTGCACATAGGCTATTATTTAATGTGTAGATAATATTTAAAGCAAGGCACAGGCCGCTAGTATACTATAAATGAAGTAAAATGCAATACTTTCGAAGTGGTTTAATTCATGTTTTTCCCACACCTCTGCTACGTAGAAGTCGTTAATCGTTTTTGCATCTACATTATAGTCTCTCAATTGATATCGCCAAAGATGTAATAAACAAATTAGTACTATTTGACACATAACCTCAAATATTCATCAAGCGTTTCATTTCAAATCACGCATAATTAATATTTATTTAATCTTAAACTTAATGTGGAAGTAACGCGACGCTGTCCATAAATAAAATGTATTAAATATTAAACGTGTTCATGTTTCTGATTTATAGCATTTAACAATTTTACTATCAATGGAATCGCTGTTTGATGGCCAATAGCTTTCCACTCATATGACTTCATCAAAGTCAAATGGAAGCGATATTAATTTTACATTTGAATTGCTTTACAGCCCCTGAGGGTTTACCAACATTGGCAATATCGTGTAATATTCGTTGTTAGTACGAAAAACAGACGGCATTAGTTACCGCAACTTTAGATATTTTGTATATTTTGTTTCTTTTCTCGTAGTGAATTTTGCTAAATTCGTGGGCAAAATTGCCAAAAAAAGTTGTCTAACATTGTACATAAATAAGAGCCCCACTTTCCTCATGGACCAACGAAAAATTCACAACTACAGCCTGTGTCAATTCAAATTGCCAAAGATGTAAACAAATTAGTACTGTTTGACACATAACCTCAAATATTAATTAAACGTGTTTTTATTTAAAATAACGTATAATTAATAGCTATTTAATCGTAAACTTAATGTGAAAGTAAAGATCAAGTGTATAAATCATCGCTAAGACCTCACTTGATCTTAAAAAGCACGTGATTATAGAGTAACAATGGTAAATTGGGTCGTTTGGTTGTGTTTACATCTTTGCCAATTTCAATCATAATAAACCTTATCCCATGTATGTAATCAGGATAAGGCTATCAGAGGCCTGTAGATATGGGATGATAATCCTCCTGCGTTGCGATAAACCACGTGGACAACTGTCATCCCGTAAATCTTGAGCGATAAAAGAAAAACGTTAGTAGCGTTTACATTTTGGCCCCAGGGCTACTATTCTACGACGATAAACAAGAGCTTTTGACGTGTTATGTCATGTTATTGTTTTTATCCATGGCCATTACTGTCAAGTGAATAAGAGCTATCAAAACGTTAAAAATTCTATAACGGATCAAAAACAACATTGTTTAACGTCGTTGAATAGAGGCCTTGAGAGATAAATTTCATCCAAATCCGTTCGTTAACATCCTAACATCCATATAAATTTTAAATTAATAATTAATAGATTAGTAGGGGAAGTCTCGTAAACGTGAAAGCGTGGGAAATGCTATTCGCATTTAAATTAGGTATTAATGTTGAATTTCCCCAACGTGCAAAATCCTAATAGACTATTTAATTTCTCACCAATCTTACTATAAAGATGAAGCGATTGGTTTCATAAGTTCTTGGGTATATAAAGAAGTGATATAGGTCTGTATTTAAGTATTTTCTTAGCGTTCCACGTTAATATCAACAGATTGTAATTTGTCATCAACAAAAAACCATTCCCAAAAATATAATCCAACGTCTTATCAAAACAAAATAATGTATTATTCCTGGGAAGCACTTAAGTTACTCACCTTTCCACCGTCCCAAACGCAAACAATAAAATATTGAACCAGTCCAACTCGCGTTATCGTTCACAACACCAAACACAACAATTTATATAGTAATAGAATCATATTTAGAAACGTTAAGTTGTATTTTGTAAGTTTCATTTGGGAAGTTAGTCGAGCGCTTGTATTGAGCTCACGCGAGCGCCTGCCGCGAACGTTAGAGCAACACTGACGTAGCGTGCGTTCATTGAATCTTTTTACCCAGGCGCCTTACATAAATCAGCTATTCTGTTTACATTGGTACTTTAACGCCGACCTAACACTTGAAACTGGACTCCGCCGTCTTAATTGAGTGTAATAATAATTTTAAAGTCGTCTTTATGAAAATGGATGGCTGGTTGTGTAAGTTGATATAACCCGCGCAGATTGTTTACCCGTTTAGCCCTAAATTGATAAGTTTTGACGTAAATTAAGTTCCGGTTTTGTGTTTATTTAATAACAACCCGAGGGCCTTTTAACCCTTAACGCAAAGAGGGGTTTTATAGGTTTAACGTGTGTATCTGTGTGAGTTAACCTTGATTCACCGACATAAATTTCATAGAATGTGTTACTTCGCCGAATTTTCATTTCATCGACAGGCATTTATACGTGCAGGGGGCTGATTTTTGACTTTCGAGAGCTCCAAAGTTTGCTCGTAATTTCAAAAATACGGTTTCACCGATTTTGCGCTCTTTCGAACCAAACTTTCGAGAGCTCGAAAGTCAAAAATCGGCCCCCAGGAGTTATAATTTTTTGGTGGTCACAGGTCAACCCTACCCTAACACCTACCTAACTCATGCTTAAAAAAACCTAAAAACAAGATTTCAGCAGAAATTTGCTTTCGATGAAATGCTACATTCGTTCTTGTGACTGCCACAATAAATTAAATCATGCGGCGAGAAATGCATTTCGCTGAAATGAAAATTCTGCGTAAAACGGTCGTTGAAATGTGTTTCGATAAAATAGTAGGTACAGTCGAGTTCATAAATATGTGGACACTTTAGTACCCTGTGTATTTAATGTCATGTTTAAAGTGCCATAGGTACTTACATGAATTGTCACACCGTTTAAAGTGACAAGGTGCTAAAGTGTACACATCTGACTCGACTGTCCCCATTTAATAGTTTTGTTTTTATATATTGGTGAATACCTAACTACTAGTTTATTTGCAGCGTATAATTAAACTAAGGCAAATATTGGTTTAGTAGCAAGTGTTTATGGCCTCGCCCGAGTACCTTCAACGACCTCTTTGGCAAATGATTGATATTTCAAACGAACTACTTCCCAAAGTATCAAAGTGAATTGATTAATCATAATTAACATCACCATAATCCGAACTTCACCCGGCATTATGTAAAGTCTGTTAGTGATTTACATAATTTCTCCGTTCGTCTGTTCCTTGTTAAATTAAGAGTGACGATTATTCTCACTGACGTGTTTTCCAATAATACTCAAGGGACAAAAATACGTTAGGTTCCTTCCTACAGTACTTCTGCGACAGACAACACCTAAGCACAGATTTTAGGGGTACTAAACCCGAGGCAGTCCTCAGTTTGGGGCCTTTTTACCCGACTGCCGAAGGAGGGTAATGTGTTTCACAGCCTATCTATGTATGTTTGTTTCTTTGTGGCACTATACAAACTAAACCCGTTGTCCGATTTTGACGATTCTTATGTCAATCGATTTGTCTTAATCTCGTGAGTGTCACTAAAGATATGACAGTGTTTAAAAATCAATATGGCGGCAACTAGACACCATATTGTAAAAAAGAAAAAAAATAAAGTCGACGAACTATGACAAATGGGGTATCATTGAATAGGTATTTAAAAATCATATTTATGTTTCTCTAATCATTTTTCATTTTGAATGATCATTTAGGATTTATGACGATTTAAAGTTGGTTAGCAACAACAGTCGGGTTTTTTAAAGCTTGGGTTTTATGGGCCTCTATTCAAAATAACTTGGACTTTGAACCGGCAATTTTTTTAGGGTAATAGAACTGCTTACAAAAAATTGTCTGCGCCAAATTTTCTGTTGCCGTTTGCTCAAAAGGGTTTTTAACTTCCTAGACGTCGGTGGCAACGGCGTCATCGCCGCACGTTCCATAGGTACTAAATGTATTAAAGTCAAAAATCGCCGACGCTACAGGGGTTAAAACGGTCACCTACTATTTACTCCAATAACTTTAGTCATCATGAGTTTGCGTCAAATCCGGTAGTTCTGATTTTTTGCAGACTTGTTTATGATGTTGGCCCAATCAATAATCCAAGTTTGTGACCTCGAGCGCCGAACGCAACTATGTCAAAAATAAAAAAAAACCGCGAAAATTTCAAATATCAAAAACTAGTCCTTTAGGGAAGGGATCGGCAACCTTTTATGTCGGAACCCAATATTCAAACCGCGGATAGATAGGCTTACTTCGGATTGAAATTTGACACATTTTGTATGGGCAAATGTCAAATTTTAACCCGTAGTAAGGCTTATCTATCCGCGGTTTGAATATAGGGTTTGGCCGTTAGCAGCCAAGGGCCTCATAGTACCTAACGAAATTGACGCGGGCCGCACATGTTAATAATTTATGACTTTACAGAGAAAAAGTACCTCATTGTCAGTAGTCAATAAGGATTCCGATTACATAAAAAATTGCTAGGAAGGCTCGCGGGCCGCCTGTTGCCGACCGCTGCTTTAGGGTTAATAAGGGCCAAAATCTGAAAAATTACCGACATTTTCGCTGTTTTTTATTTTTGACCAAGTTGCGTTCGACGCTCGAGGTGACAAACTTGGATGATTCATTGGGCCAACATCCTAAACAAGTCTGCAAAAAATCAGAACTACCGGATTTGACGCAAACTACCCTGAGGCCCTACTTTGAAATTCGAAGTTCGAAGTTACGATAGCTTCATCCCTTTCTCTCGATTTAGTCTCGAATGACGAGTAGCAGGGATGGAGCTAACGTAACTTCGAACTTCAATTTTCAAAGTAGGGCCTCTGTTCTTTCAATCGCCAATTTTACTGGACTAATAGTGACGTTATCTATGAAAAGGGACCTTATTGTCGATGGCGCTTCCGCCATTATTAAAGATGCTCCGATATAAATACAACTTCGCGTGACGCAATGCGGCGTAAGCGCCATCGACAATACGGTCCCTTTAAATAGATAATGCCACAATTATAGTTAGGTTAGGTAATTTCTATAATTCGCTGTGCGTGCAGGGGACATTGCTCTGCTCATGTTTATGGGCGACGGCGACTGCACATTAGGTGCCCCGTCTGCCAATGATATTTTATGTATAAAATATCATTGCCGTCTGCTCGTTTGCCTTATACGGCTATAAAAAAAAAGTGCAGATCCAGCTTTTAATAATTCGGCAAATGGAAAAGTCGGGAAACAAAAATTTGGCCTAAAAATAGGTATAGGTGAAAAACTCAAGTAAATGAGCTCTTGCATGTAGTAGTGTACAAAACGAATATGGAATTTACGTCAAATTTCAATTATAGAATGTCGAACGGTCTATACAGAGGGCCCTGCCAAGATGCATTACGCTAACTAGCGTTTCTATTCGACTCGTTTTTAAACCAATCGCGTCACTGGTAGATGACGTGATACGAAAAGTCACGTGATCTACCAGTGACTCGATTGGTTTAAAAACGAAACGAATAGAAACGTTAGTTAGCGCAATGCATCTTGGCAGGGCCTTCAGATGTGTTACAACTACATGCAACAGCGCCTCTATTCCAGGCGGTAAAAACGATATCGTAGTTTTCCTGTTATGGTATTGTTATGACGTCAGCCGCCATTACTGTCAAGAAAATAAGAGCTATCAAAACGTTGACAATACGATAACAAATCAAATACGATATTGTTTTTACCGTGTTGAATAGAGCCGCAGGTCATTTACTTAAGTTTTTCACGGGTGTCCCTCACAATCCCTAACAACGTTTGTCCTAACACATCGTTTGCCCGAATTTTTATTTGCCCTAAACTGGTTTTCAGAGTCAGGCAACTTTTTAACCACGTTTTCCAATTATATCTTCGGTTCGGTTAGGTTAGGGTTGTATTATAACAATACTAAAAAGTTATAAAATTTAAGCGGAAATGGCGTTAGGATAATTGAAAATTCGGACAAACGATGCATTAGGACAAATGACGATTAGGGCTTCCATAGGAGAACCGTTTTTCACCTATAATTACTAAAGACTGTTCAGTGCACTCATTCATCCTGAAACTGGCAACATCGGAAATAAAATGTCACATTAAATTGATATGTAACGGAATTTCTCAATTACGTAACTTAACCATCGCTCGCATGAGCTCGCTCGATGGACTGATCGAGAATAACCCATGTTTTAGGGTTCCGTACCCATATGGACCCTATAGTAAGTCTCCGCTGTCCGTCCGTCTGACTGCCAGCGGTATCTTATGAACTGCAATAAGTAGACAATTGAAATTTAAAAAAAAAAAACTTTTGCCGGGGAGCGCTTTGTTTCATAGTATAATTATTTTTTGTCATAATGTATTGTTAATCATAATCATCGCAAGACAAAGTGTTTTTTACTGAAGCGGTTTTTATTTCAGGATTTTTGAAATATCTAGCTGGTAAATGAGGTTAGGTCAAGTTAGGTTTGTTTTATAATAACCCTGAAATAAAAACTGTTTCAGTAAATAACACATTATGACTTGCGATGATTATGAATTACAATACATTCGGACTAGAAATTTTTATATGAGCCAATATGGACCCCTATTGCCGATTTAACAAGTAAAATTTAAAGTACAATTGAAGGAGCCGTACTTGGCCGGTGTTTAATTAATAATAGCCTTCACCGCCCTATTTCTGCTTTAAGGTTTCCACGTGGAAGCTACAAAACGTAGCGTTCCGTTTCGACATTATTATTAAATACGCTGCACGTGTTTGGAGTCCCCACGTTGCACAATCCCTCTTTATTTTTACGAGTAAACCAAAGAACAAGGACTAAAGGCATAGAAACCGTACTAAATAAGCAGAAAATACATTATGGTTCACTTCTTTTTACTTATGGTTTTCATAGTGTGTTGGAAAGAGATGAATCTATAGCTGTTCTTTCGTTATTTGGTACATCGTCACAAGTAAGGTGTGATTTGGACCTCTAAGCACCTAAAGTATTTGGACATCTAGACAAGGAAAGACAAATCCTTCCTATAGGAAAGACAAAGAAGTCCCTATGTAAAACCTTGTGACAATGACAGTTAAAGAAGAAAAAAACAGCCTACTTTTTGTTTCGTTTTTTCTCATGTAATAGGTACGTAATCTAAAAAGTAGAGAAAGATAGCTGACGCAAAGTACGTCTTATAGTCCGGTTTCTATGCTTATTCTTAGGAGTAAACAATATGAGTAAACAGATGTTTTGATGAACGGATTAGGCACTTGTCATTTCAGAAAAATATGGACATTTTAATTGAGTTCTTTAACTGTGTACAGTCGGCGTTAGGCGGCCTTTAGGCCGGGATTACACCTGTAAGTTATTACGTAAGTTTTGAAACAAAGCTATATGCAAGAGAGAGATGCAGATATTTGCCACTCACTCTTACCCATAGTTGATTCTCAAAACTTACGTAATAACTTACAGGTGTAATCCCGGCCTTACACTGAAACTTACATCTTACGTAAGTAGGGACGCAGCTATTGGTAAGAAGTAAGTACCTAGATAGAAATATTTTTTTCTCATTCCAAGGCCGGGATTACACCTGTAAGTTATTACGTAAGTTTTGAGACGCAACTATGGGTAAGAGTGAGTGGCAAATATCTGCATCACTCTCTTGAATATAGGTTTGTTTCAAAACTTACGTAATAACTTACAGGTGTAATCCCGGCCTAATAGATAGCTGCGTCCCTACTTACGTAAGTCGTAAGTTTCAGTGTAAAGCAGGCCTTATAGGTAGCTGCACACTTTCGAACCTTGTCATTTTAACGCGTTTGACAAATTAGTGCAGCTGTTCAAACATGACGTTAAATGCAGGGACCGGAACCGCTTAATGCGAAAGGGGTTTTTGGTATGGTATTTGATAGACTAGTTTTTACAAAAACCAAGGATGCGCTAAGCCTATCGTCGAATTAGTTCAATGAAAGGGCAACCAAACGATACAGTTACCCTATCCCAATACCCCTTTGTCTGTTACCCTATTCAAACTTAATCGAGCAGTTTCAAGCTGATTTAATCTCTATGCGCAAGAGTTTCGACTTATTTTTGCATGACCTAACAATTGATAAGGTGCAGGTAGTAGCCGCTTAAGCGAGACGGCCAGAATTCGCCCGAATGTGTGAAAAAGAGAGAGGCAATCAATGAAACCCTAATAAACATGGTAAGCTCGATGGATGCGGTTAACTAATTCAAAGGGGTTCGCCCTAACGTTATGGTAACTCAATCATAGGGTAACCACATCGATTGGGCAACCAAATGATAGGGTTAGCCTATCGATAGGGTTAATCAAATAAAAATAAAAAAACGTTTATTTCACCTCACAAAGGATATTATAGACAAAACCTACGCCTAAAAACTTAAATAAATAAACCTTTGTGAGGGACTGGAGTCCGAACTAGGAGTGCTCCTGTAATACAGATCTCCAGGCCCCCACCCCGGAAACAAGTGGAGTATAAAAACAAGGATAGCTAGCCTTAGGTTTACGGTACAGTCTTACATAACGAGGTAAGTAAAACATAACATAAAATAGTATAAAAGAACATAAAGAAATTCTAAAATTATGCGCGCACTGAAGTGTGTGTGTGTGTGTGTGTGTGTGTGTGTGTGCGTGCGTGCGTGCGTGCGTGAGTGCGTGCGTGCGTGCGTGCCTGCGTGCGTGCGTGCGTGCGTGCGTGTGTGTGTGTGTGTGTGTGTGACGATGAAGCGGTTTTCCGGTCCCTGTTAAAGCATTAAAGGGTGCAGTTACTATAAGGCCGATACCGTACCACAATATCTTTGAAATTAAACCATTGCTAGAAGTAAAACAATGATACATCCAAACTCGACAAATCCGTTTTGATTGGCAGTTTCACAGAGCCACGTGCTCTGGTTTGCTTAAGCTTACAGTAGCAATGTACGAGCTAACGC
Organism: Acleris literana; assembly: GCA_946894065.1. Taxonomy (NCBI): domain Eukaryota; kingdom Metazoa; phylum Arthropoda; class Insecta; order Lepidoptera; family Tortricidae; genus Acleris; species Acleris literana. Next base: position 3,529,410 of record OX335678.1, on the reverse strand, counting down.
ACACATGTACAATTAATTCTATTTAGCGCATGATCTTGCGCAGCTAGCAATATTATTAGTATGTTGCAATAATGTATTACTTTGCAATAATTTACCTTTGACATTGTGGAAACAATAAAGTTAGTGTACTTACAGCATTCGAGCGTTTTAGTCATCCGAGCTAACCCTCAGCAGCTACCCTTAGCTTAGCTTACTTAATTACTGTTCGGTTCATACCGTACATTTTGGTCCTTCGAACCTTGATACACTTCATCCTCGCCTTCAAGAATGTTGTCTATTTCGAGATGTAGCTTGTCGATAGCGTTCCATCTAGATTGGATGCTGCGTAGCTCGTCTTCTAATTCCCACTTTTCGCTAATTTTACTGAAGAAGTCTTGGTTTATCGTGTCTAAAATTTTACTGTATTCGTTGTCCAATGCTCGTTTAGCTCCGATGAAGTTCGTACCGTTATCACTGTACATTCGGCCGGGAGTCCCTCTCCGAGCACAGAAACGGCGGAAAGCTGCTAAAAATGCTGGGGTGCTCAAATCAGATACTAACTCTAGGTGAACGGCCTTTGTCGCTAGGCAGACGAACACAGCCACGTAGCCCTTGTTTGTCTTCACTCCCCGACCCTTGTTCGCTTTAATATCTACGTGTCCTGTAAAGTCCACGCCAGTATGGGTGAACGGCCGGGAGGGCGTGACTCTGGGTCGTGGTAGATCAGCCATCAATTGGTGCTGTTTCTCAGTGCTGAAACGACGGCACTTAACACATTGTCGTAGCTGTTTTTTAACTGTTCTCATTCCGCTTAAAATCCAATACCCTTCTCGTAAATAAGATAGAGTGAGTCGGGGTCCGCCATGTAGGGTAGTAATGTGCGATTGACTGATAATTAACTCCGTAAAACGGCTGTGACTAGGCAATATGATTGGATGTTTTGCTGAGCTATTTATTGTTGAATTGCTAAGGCGGCCTCCCACTCTTAAAATCCCATTTTCATCTATGTACGGGCAGAGATTAGCTAACTTGCTGTTGGTTTGGACATGACCCTTGACTTTAATATTTTCCAAGTCGCTTTCAAATTCTTCAGCTTGCACGTGCTTAGCAATAAGTTCATACGCTTTGTTTATTTCTGTTGTTGATAAGATAAGTTCATACGCTTTGTTTATTTCTGTTGTTGATAAGATAGCATCACGTGTGTTATGTTTATGTTGCAACGCCGCTTTGTAACGCGACACCCATGCCACTACCTTGACGGCGCGCGTAATTGAGCTGTTATTATTTAATATTTCATTTATTAATGATGTGCTTACTTGTTGCAAAGCTGAGTTTACACTAACCTTTTTCGTTTCTAATGAAGGGGGCTCATAAGCTTTGTTTTTTATGTAGCTGGGTTCGAAACTGGTTAACCATTCTGGGCCATTCCACCAAAGTGTATTATCTTTCAGTTTTGCTACTGATAATCCTCTAGTGGCACAGTCAGCGGCATTCTCCTCAGAACGGACATGGTTCCAATTTGAAGCTGGTATAGTTTCAGTTATCTCTCGAGCTCGGTTTGCGACGAACTGTTTCCATCGAAATACGTCGCCATGAAGCCAACCCAGAACTACAGTGGAATCCGTCCAGGCGTAAACTTCAAAAATATGATTGGTTAAAGAAGCAATTATAATCTTCATAAGCTGAGCTAAAAGCAAGGCACCGCACAGTTCTAGGCGCGGTAACGAAACCTTCTTTTTTAATGGCGCTAATTTAGTTTTCGCTGCGACGAGTCGTGATGTGTACACGCCCTTATGATCGTACGCTACCAGGTACACAGTGCAGGCGTAAGCTTTCTCTGACGCGTCGCTAAAACCATGGTATTGAAAGGCTTTCTGTATATTGCCTAAATATCTAGGGATCGAAAATTCGCTAACGTTTTGAAGATCGTTTCGTAGCTGGACCCATTCTCTACGAATTTGTTCCGGGATAGGGTCATCCCATCCTATACAGGAAGACCATGTGGTTTGAAACAAACATTTTGCTCGAATCGTTAGTGGTGAGAGCCAGCCTAACGGATCAAATATCTTTGATATTTCTGAAAGTAACTGGCGTTTCGTATTACAATGCTCGGCGTGCTCTATTTTGTTTGTAAACATAAATGAGTCTAACGATGGTGTCCATTTAAGACCTAATGTTTTTCGAGACTCTGAACACTTAAAGTCAAAGGGCTTGTCGAGCTGATCCGACGACAAGTCGTTTAACAGCTCGGGGTCGTTTGCTGACCATTTTCTCAAATTCATCCCTGCGCCTTTTAATATCTCTATTAGCTGATGTTGTAATTCTTTTGTAGCTTCGATAGTATTTTCACCGCTTAGTAAATCGTCCATATAAAAATGGTTTTCTAATGCTGTTGCAGCAAGAGGGAATTTTAAGGCATCATCCTTAGCTAATTGACGTAGAGTGCGCATCGCTAAGTAAGGAGCAGCTTTGGTTCCGTACGTTACAGTTGTAAGTAGGTGCTCCTGAAGTGGCTCATGCGGAGATTCTCTCCAAATAATACACTGAAGATGCTGATCGCTGTCTCTGATTAAAATTTGACGAAACATTTTCTCTATGTCCGCTGTGATAACATATTTATACTGTCTCCAATTTAGAATCAGTGTTGTCAAGTCGTGCTGCAAATTCGTGCCACATTCCATGACGTCATTAAGACTAAGCCCCGAGTTAGTTTTAGATGAGGCGTTAAATACTACTCGCATGCTAGAAGTAGTAGATTCGGGCTTTAGGACACCGTGATGTGGCATATGATAGTTAGTATGGTCACCCTGGTTTGCTAGCTTCATATGACCCAGTTGTTGATACTCTTGAATAAATTGTTTGTAGCTATCAGAATACGCTTGATTTTTTGCCATTTTATTTTCTAGCTGTATAAATTGTGCTGTTGCTTTGGCTTTAGAAGACCCTAACCTTTCTTCGTAATAAGGCTTCATTGGTAGGGCTACCTCGTACCTACCGTCCTCGAGTCTTTTTGTAGTAGCTATGTAGTGCTCTTCGCAGTATTGCTCTTCAATAGTGAGGTCCGGCTGTGTATTGGGTATTTCCTCTAGTTCCCAATACTTAGCTATTTCGTCTAAGTTGTTAACTACAACGCTGCAGTTGAAGGTCTTGACGTTCCCAGACAAGATCCAACCTAACTTAGTTTGCTGAGCTATGGGTGCGTTATGAGAACCTTTGACTAGACCATTCATTATAACGTCAGAGTAAACGCTGGCGTCTAGTAAGATATCAACTGACTTGGACACGTTGTATTCAGGATCTGCTAGATTCATATGCTGGATGTGAGGCCATGTTTGCTTCGAAAAAGTTGCATTCGGAAGGTCACCAATTACTCGAGGAATAATGCATGCATCTGTATTGAAGTTATAATCGTTGTAAATAGATGAGCATTGTAAAGAAACTAATTGTTTGCTTTGTTTAGGCACGATTCCTACGCCAGATACAGAGGCGCTAAATTTCTGGCGTGGCAACCCTAACAGCTGCGCGGCATTCTCTGATATTAATGTAATCTGAGAGCCTTGGTCGAGTAATGCTCGTAATGTGACGTAATTGCCACCGATCGCTTTAATTTGTAATAAAACTGTTGCTAGTAAAACTTCTTCATCTTCAGCGGCAACGTGGCTTGCTGTGTGCTGTTTGTTGCTAAACGGTTTGGTTGAGGTTGGCGCTGTTGTTGCTAAAGTCGGTTTTTGGTCACTAGTAGGCACTGCCGTAGATCTCTGTGACCCGATATACGCGTCATGCAATTTTGTATGATGATCGTTATTGCATTCTTTGCATCTTTTTATTGATGTGCATTTATTACTTGCATGCTTAAATAAACAATTTACACATAGTTGAAGTTTCGCAACTGTCCTCAATTTCGTTTCCGCTGGCATGTTAATGAACCTTTGGCACCGGTATAGCTCGTGATCTAAATTGCATAGAGGACACTTACACGTGGATGTAAAAGCTGCTAAATACCTCGAAGGGTGCTTGTTAGTATAGTGGTTTGGCTTATAATTTGACTTAGTTTGATAGAATGGAGCTGGTTTAGCTAAAGCTGTGGTTTCTCTCTCTCTTTTATGAGTTGGTTCGAGAGCGATGAACTTACTCTCTAGAAAAGTCATGAGTTCATCCAGTTTAGGTAATTCTCTAGGAGACTTACGTGATTCCTTATAAGAGTTGTAGGTTTCACTATCTAATTTTTTCGTTAATAAGTGGACTAAAATCGGATCCCAAGTATTAGTATTCACACCTAAGTTGTGAATAGCATGAATACATTCAGTAGTGGTGTCGTAGAGACGTTTGATTTCGAATGACGTTTGTTTGCTGATGTTTGGCTGATTTAGGAACGTTTCAATTTGGGTAGTAAATAATACTTGCGGATTATTGTAGCGATGAGTGAGTATCTCCCAAGCTATATCGTAGTTTTCAGCCGAGATATTTAAATGCTGGATAATGCGCTCTGCTTCCCCCTTTACTTTTCCTTTTAAGTGTTGCATTTTCTGCGCTTTAGATAAAAAGTTATTGTTGTGTATAGATTCGGAAAATAAGTCGAAAAATGTAGGCCAATAAGTGTATTTGCCTGTAAAAGTAGGTATTTCTAGTAAAGGGGTAGCTTGCTGAATGTGAGAAGTAGCTGACAGTTTTTGATTAAGTGCTTTTTTCGCTTGTTTAAATGACATTTCGTGCAATGTAAATGAACCTTGATACACTTCATCCTCGCCTTCAAGAATGTTGTCTATTTCGAGATGTAGCTTGTCGATAGCGTTCCATCTAGATTGGATGCTGCGTAGCTCGTCTTCTAATTCCCACTTTTCGCTGATTTCACTCACCTTGATGCTCGATACTAGTCGTTTGAATGCTCGAAAGTTAGTCCTTTGTAGGGACAGAAGCTCGTCAACCCTTGCAGTAGGCGCAGTGTCAGTAATTTCACCCGGACCAATGCCTGAGCCTGTAGCCTTTTTTACCGTATAGGGCTCGTAAGCTGCTATTTTCGCACGTGTGTCACGATAGTACTTTTTCGTACGAGGATAAATAGTTTCTGTAAAGTATCGTTGCGATTTATCTGCTAATGTTATAAGAGTTGTATTGTTAAGTTCGAACTCTCCCCAGAGGTTATCTAAAGCGTCTAACCTTAATTTAAGATACTCCGAGGTCTTCCGATGAGCTGAATCCTTGTCGAAGTTAGCGCCAATGCGCTGAAGCTCGCTGACGATCTCTCCTTGGCGGTTGAAGAGCTCTTCATAGTTCGACATGGTAACTGGTTAAAGCAAGTAAAATATGAACGATCTTACTTGAATGCTGCTGCTAGGCGAGTCTCCTGACTCACGCTAAGAAGTGTTGGTGTTGTTTTGCGAGTCTTCTGACCCACAGATGCTGCTGAACAATTCTTGTGACCCGCTATTACGCTGTTGTGAGGATGGTGACGCACGGCAATCACTCACGAATAGTCTTAACGCGCTAATTTTTCGATATACTAAGAGTGCACTGAGTCAAGTACGCGGAACCACGGAAAGATTGCTTCACTCCCGTATGATCCCACTTAGATGAAAGTTCGAAGGACCAAAATGTACGGTATGAACCGAACAGTAATTAAGTAAGCTAAGCTAAGGGTAGCTGCTGAGGGTTAGCTCGGATGACTAAAACGCTCGAATGCTGTAAGTACACTAACTTTATTGTTTCCACAATGTCAAAGGTAAATTATTGCAAAGTAATACATTATTGCAACATACTAATAATATTGCTAGCTGCGCAAGATCATGCGCTAAATAGAATTAATTGTACATGTGTGCGTTAGCTCGTACAAGCAACGAGTGATGGCACTTTTGATAGCTGACAAATAGTGTTGTGAAACACTCCATTTTATCATCCTAAAAAATTCAGTCAAGTGCGAGAAGTATATTTTTAAAAAGTTTATTTATGAAATAACGCATAAAAATAAAAGGCCATAAATTGTAAATCAAACTCTCGAAATTAACTGTGTGGCTAGAAGAAGACGACACTGTCAGAAATTTGAAATATTTTGTCAAAATATACAAAATGTGAAATTATTGATAAATGAGTGAATAAATAATCATTAAACCACGTTAAGTCAGCTAGGACGCGAGTTTGCCAGCGGCGGTGACGTGAAAGTGCAGTGACTTCATTGTCATACGTTGTTGTACCAGTCAGCGGTCCTTTGTCATCATAACGCGAAGTGTTTTTTTGAGATGTTTTTTGTTAGTTATGATTAAAACGAATGCTAGAGGGTGAGCAAATATAAAATAAATGTTTAAAAAAACAAAAAAACCGCCTTCAAAAAGCAAAAAATAACTTCTTTAAAATGGTAGGTAAATAGGTCAGTCCAACTGAAGTCTGCTTTTGGTTAAAATATTGTTGGACGCTGACTTCAGTTGGACTGACCTATTTACCTACCATTTTAAAGAAGTTATTTTTTGCTTTTTGAAGGCGGTTTTTTTGTTTTTTTAAACATTTATTTTATTTTATACTTTTTAGTGATCCTATTTATGCTGTTACGTAGCTCCACTTCTAAATACTAATAAGAAACTATAGAACATTTCAAGTTCGCCGCAGACAACGCCGCGGGAATGTCATAGTCATATTTAAACCTAAATGTGCTTCGTCATAGTCGCTCAACTTCCTTTATCGAAATATCTTATCGCCACCCTTGAAATAGGTACCGTTAAGGAGTTCCGGTGGCCATCTGTGGTCTTCATCATCAGTTCCACTTCACCATATAGTACTTTTCAAAAGCAAATGCATGAGTTACAGTGAAAAATACCAAAATCGCTATAGGTGTGCCTATAATATTTGAGGAGTTCTCTTGATTTCTCCATGATCCCATCATCAGATCCTGACGTGGTGACAATGGGACCAACTAGAAAGTATACCCATTCGAACAACGAAAAAATTTTTCAAATCGGTCCAGTGGTCTTCGAGTAATCGGGGAACATACATAAAAAAAAAAAAAAAAAAAAAAAAAAAATATATATCCCGACGAATTGAGAACCTCCTCCTTTTTTTGAAGTCGGTTAAAAAACAACCTCAAGATGAAGCTAGTTACGAAATGGTTTTCGGTAAATTACAGCGCCAGCAGTACATCACTATTCCGGTGCACCTGCAACAATTAAGTATGACATCTGGTCCTTTATACTTGCTGTCAATATTAAGGGATACTTCATGAGCGAGTAAACTTCAAAAGTGCCATCACTCGTTGCCGCTACCGTAGTTACGTGCCTAAACAAATGAAGTAGGCATAGCATAATAAAACTTCTTGGTCATCGGCTGCAAAAGAAAAAACCGGGCGTTAGTCGAACTTACATGGACAATATTTCCCTGGGGAAATTCACAGCTGCTTTTCCTATCTTCATACGGAAACAACTACAAATAAACACGTGCGTAGTTTCAAGGAATCATTATGAATGTTAAAGTTTCCAAGTTAAGTTTATCTTTGGCGTTGTTTCGTGTTCAAAGTTTTAATTGGACGTTATGCTTATTAAGTTATTAAGGCCCGAACTTGAGAACCTTTTGTTGGCTAAGCTGTTGTTCTCAGTTAATGAGTACGCGTACCTAAAGCCTTAATTCTTAGGGTTCCGTAGTCAACAAGGGACCCTTATAGTTTTCCCATGTCCGCTTGTCCGGCTGTCCATCTGTAAAGTCATTATCTGCTTATCAAGACCAAACTGATCAGTCCCAACACGCGTGCACCTACTTATGTTAAGTACACTGAAGGTCCTGTTGGCACCTTTCATCACCATCACCAGATCAGCTCTTAGATAACATTAATAGAAATAGAAACATTTAGTCGACGAACACAGAGAAAAAAAACTGATCAGAGAAAAACATCATAAAAAAAGGATGGCAACACAAAAATAAAAACAAAAACAATATAGAAGGAATGAAAAAATACAATCATAGGATAATGTTGCCATGGGTGACTCTGTGACGTCGAAATTGACACCACTCAGCACTATGTCACAGCATAAACTGCGACGCTGGTTTTCAGTGGTGCCAACGTGACACACGAACGAAGAGACAGTGTTTAATTATAGTACATTACTACAGAGGCCGGGACAAAAGGGGTTGCCGGCCGAAGACATATAGACGGCCGAGCAAAGCGAGGCCGGATAGGTCTGAGGCGGGCAACCCATATTTCCCGCCGAGGTATGTATAGTGCTTTTCTCAAACATCAAACATAATAACAATTCATTAAAAAAATTAAAACAAAAATTACAAAGTCAATTTACTAGGAGTGCATAAACAATAAAAGTAACCTACACAGTGCTCAGTCATCCGCGCTGTGTCGTGTGTGCCCGCCCGCCCGCGGGTGCCCCGCGGCGCACCGCCTGCGATCTAAGTTGCGGCACAAAATAGATAGGTACAAAAGTAAATCACATGTATGTACTTCACTTTTCATACCTACGCTCGGCGGTCGCACTAGGGTTGTCAACTATGGCTTATGCACAAAACACTATCGTGGTAGTGGCACTCTAGTTGTAACAAAACAATAAACCTACCTACTATTACAATACAAAAAGTTTACAGAGCAGAAACATACAAAATTTTACGTTTGTCAATTTTCACTATCGATAATCCCTAATAACTTCTAAAGGATTACCCTAGTTACACAATTTCCATTGCCCTATCCGTTTTAGACCTAAACCTATCAAATGACACTAAAAACAACACAATATCTACACAAACAAAAAAACATGTTTTCATCTTACGTAAGGTGGCGTGAATTTACCTTACAATCATTTAGTTAAGTACTTCGTTTATACTTATTCAAAATAGGAAACTATTATATAAATCGATCTTAGATATATTCTTCGGGGCAGGGGCCTACCTACCTAACTGTTCGTAGTAATCGAAATACCTACAGCAAATACCTACTTACCTCACTGAAAACATTGGTAGCTTAAAAAAAAATGTTGAATTTAAACAACCATCCACTTAACAGTTGTAATAACTCTTTTTTTTTGCTCCATAATTGCACAAAAAAGTTCAAAGACGCGTGTCTCAAGCGGATGGCACTCGAGCTCGCACTGGTCCCAGCCGGTCCGAGATATCGTGTCCGTGAGCAGTGTCTATGTGTGCGTTGCTCGAGCGCACTTTGTATGTAGATTGACTTCTGTACCTATCTATTTTGTGGTTGCGGTACGCACCCCTAATTACCTTTGTTCTCCTAGTACTTTAGATACACATGCAAACGCTATGGTCGGATGCACGGCTTAGTATATTTAAAAAAAACAGCTATCTAGCCTGTTCATAAACACAGCCGCCATGTTTACACTAAAATAAAGATAAAATCGTTTATTGTTTTTTTTAATACCTACGCATAGTGGAAATTAAAAAAGAAGACTTTGCCGGCCTAGGCCTGCACGATTTGTATGAAATTCCATAAACGACCTCTTGTCCGAGCCGCACCTGAAACGTCATACTTCGCGGCCTATTATAAGGAACATAACATCAATATTTCATGGCATGTTTGAGAAAAAGAATATAATAAATAGTAGTAGCAAGTAAGATAATAAGAAATAAATTAAATAAAATTTTAAATATGAAAACGGAGTAAAATAGGTACAAAAATCGGTCAAGATAATTCGAACAAAATTAAAAAGAAAGGCAACTGAACACAGATAAAGGAAGAAGAGATTGAAAACATGCAATAGGGTAAAGAGCCAAACGGTACCACCAACATTAACCCGCAATGATGGGCGGCGGTCGGCAGCGGGATAACCGGTACCTACCCTAATTTACCTCTTCTCACTTTGGGGTGTGACTGGATTACGAAACTAATTTACACATAATTACATAATAGCGGCCTACACACGTAGAGTTCGGACCGCGGGAAACGCCACGAGCCATTCCAATCTTCGTGCCGAACCGTACGTGTAAATGCAACTGTAATAGTAAAATGGTAAGAAATGTAAGTTTCGGAACGAAGATTGGAATGGCGCGTGGCGTTTCCCGCGGTCCGATCTTTACGTGTAAAGGTCGCTAATATTGCATTGTCAACGGGTTTAAATATGTGGTCCTGGAAATGGTTCAAAACTGACTTAATATTTGACCTATAAACTACAAATACATACTTAAAAACATTTCTAATTGTTAAAAAGCTTGTAAAAACAGTTAAACACAGAAATACATCATACTTGAACCCCATTGAGTTACCAACACTCATTTGATCGAATTTAATTTCATCGAAAGCAAATTTCTGCTGAAACCTTATTATTTTAGGGTTATCTTAAGCATATAACTTCTGCACGTGTAAATGCCTGACGATAAAAATGAAAATTCGGCGAAGTAACATTCTACGAAATAATTGTCGGTGATCCAAAGGTACCTAAATGGTAGATTTTTGACGTGTAAAAGTGCCAGTGCGGCCTATTTACTCAATAAATCGCACTGCTAGATAAAAACAGAAGTAACTCAAAATACAACTGTATTTAAAAATCAACTTTAATACAACTTCTATTAACTTGAAACAAAACTAGCGAAGATTTGAGTGGATACTGTTTTGATCTAGCCGTGCGAAATTTCTTTTATCTTTTTTATCTTTCATCTAAACCCTTCATAATATTACCTATGCCAAAAGAATAATCAAAATCGCTTAACGAAGAAGTAAGAACTCAATTTATATCCATTTCCACGGCTCTGTGGGCTGCGGCTAGCGGATGAACGAGGATAATGCTGGATAATTGGCACGTCCGGATGAAAATCACGATTAGGAAGATTATTACGCTCCAACGCCTTCTAGTTAACCCCTTATATAATAAGGAGGGGTTGTTTTTATTCGGAGCCTTTTTTATCCGACAACGCGAAGTTAAAAGAAGCACATCAGCATAGCTAGGATCTATAGGGCAACGCAAAACAATCGCAACACGGTTATAGAACAAGATTAAAAGAGTCGTATTATGTACAGTATTATTTTATTTTATTTTTCAATTACTTACATTTATAACGGTAACCCGAAATTCTCCATATGTTTGTGAGGGTATTTTCATTAAAAAAATATACATATATTGTCTTTCTTTAACTGTTTAATACGAATGTCACATGCTGTACACAATATTTCAGAGATTTTCAGCATGAGAGAGCACGGGATAGTTCTTAATCCACTTATTAACCGTTTCTAATTTCACCTTATTTAAAATATGTATAAATAACCAAAAGTAAATAATTTTACTAATTTCAATTGTCACAGAACTGTTTCAGGAATGCCACTTTGACAAAACTATGACAGATATGCGTATAAAAAAAGTTAAATTACGATAATATCCGTCTTAGATAATCATAATACGTGTATGTACGTTTATGTATTTAATTATTTTGATATTTATTATTAGTATTTTTAGACATATCTCTGTTATTATTTATTCTAAAAAAAGGTCTAAAATTTAGGTCACGCAGTTTCTGTAAACTTTGTTTTTGTACTTGTGTCTACTCGTTGCCAAATTCAACTTTTCTTATTTTCCTCAATCACCCAAAGGTTAGCTGGAAGAGATCCCTTAAAGGGATAAGGCCGCCTTTGTACATTCCTTTTCTGTAAATATTGTGTTTCTGTGTTTTGTACAATAAAGAGTTTACATACATACATACATAATCTTAGGTAGGTATTATACACGACTCTATTGAATCTTGTTCTATTACCATATCTGTTTTTGCCCTGACCTGTCCGAGCTATAATATAGTATAATATAGTAATCAGTTTAACAGTCTACATCATTTGCCGAATGTATCATATTCCAAATTTCCATTCGCCATAAAACTGTTTACCATCGCAGCAAGTCCTCTATACTACTGGACAAAACCATATAGGGAATATGCTTTTTTTTACAGCTTCAATAAAAGCTGCGTCATGTAAACAAACAGGTTACAAAAACATTTTTTGAATAGCTATAAAAATAACCAAGATATAAGCTAACAAAGATTTGTTCCTATCTCTTTCTAGCAAAACAGAATTTTACGTGGACTTTATATGGCCGTACTGCACGATGACGTCACCGGTGCACTTCGGATCTCTCTGTCTAATTGGCATTTATAAATGCTTGTATTTGTTTTACTTGACCGATTTTAATTTTAATTTCACTTTTGGTGATGACTTTTACAGTATTTTCATATTTTGTTGAAAAATGCTATTTAAAAAAATCCATGCATATTGCCTATTGCCTATAGCGTGTTATCATATTGTAAACGTTTTGACAGCTCTTAATTACGTGCTTCGGATTTGTACCTGTCTCTCACACGCTCTCATAAGATCTTATTAAGAGTGAGAGAGAAGTACAAAACCGAAGCATCTTCTAAGTGCTTACAGACTGTAACAGTAATCTGCCCTCCTACGAAAAAAGGCACATCTACTATATTAATTGTATTGCACTTCCAACCTTATTATTACCTTCGAGAGTTTAATAAGCTTCTATGAATTAGTTCCACTTGTGCCTTTTCTCTGTACGAGGGCAGTAATGACGGTAGAGTTAGAAACAATACCGTAGACTCGGATTTCTTTAGCCCTAGGTACATAACATTACCCACCCCAAAAAACCATCTTCAATATTCTAGTTTTCTAGTTTCATTAGTCTATTAAATGTTACATCAGGACTAAGTAACCTACTTATACAGATAAAAAACGACAACAATTTAAGATGATTACCACTAAAATAATTATAGTTTAAATGGGCAATGTTACATGAGAAATACTGGAAAAGGGCCGAATCTTAAGTACCCGAAACCGACGTGCATGCATGTCTCGATGTATGAATGTGGAAAGGGAAGGGAAAGGCGTAAAAACCAAAATAAATGTACCTACATAAAGACGCTATTTAAATGTCACTTAAATGATGTCTAACTTACAATTTTGTAACAAAAATGTATGTGTTTGACGTTAATCGACAGTTTCGTTACGGTGACAAAACTCTTCTTTAACGGGACCTTTATTTTGGTTTATATCCAAAGACAGTTACCTATCAGGATCGTAGCAGGGGCCTGTTTTATAAAGCTACAATTTACAATTTACAGGATAAAGGTTTCATTCGACATAATCTCGACCAATGACGACCAGCCATTTGAGCAGTGTTGCCAGTTTAGACCTGTAGAATTGTAACTTGTAGCTTTATAAAACGTGCCCCAGAGACCCGTTTCATGAAGCTACAAGTTACAAATTACAAGTGGAAGTCTCTTTCTAACTCCTTTCGCTAGAAAGAGATTTCCGCTTTTAATTTGTAACTTGTAGCTTCGTGAAACGGGCCACAGGTGGAAAGTAGTGGTCTCGGCCTACCCCTCTGGGAAACAAGCCTGATCTAATGTATGTATATTACCCCCTAGGGCTAAAGTAACCTGAGTTTACGGTACTATAAATATAGCATGTTTTACGCATTAGTTTAGAGGCCCGTTTTTCAAACAACAGTTTATACCTACAAGGTCGACCGACCGACGACTGGCTACGATGCCATCATACCAAAGAAGGTGGCTAACTGCATAGTAATAGTATAAGCATTTTAAATTTAATGTGGTTACTAATAGAGTATAGAATGCTTTGGCTTCTACATTGTAGTTAGCTGCCTTTTTTGGTCACGATCGTCAGGCGGCCGCCCGCCGCCAGCCATCCTCAAGTTTAAAGCGGATTTGCCCGTGAGATCCCAGAATAAATAATAGAACAAGCGTGTGACCCGGGCTCTATCTTACTCGGAAAAAACATATTGCTTTCGACCTGTTATGTTATACTCACGGAGGTAAAAAAATACAAACGTAACCTCGTCTAATCATGAGTGAAGCATGCAAAATGGGTGTCTGTGTGCGTGCACACGCACACACGTAAACTGTCACTCGTGTTGTGGCTCGGCGCGTTGTCCTAGTGTATCTGTGAGCGTGCGGTAAGACGTGTGTAACTAACGAAAACGCCGACCTTGCATGCTTCACACCTTTTTAGTGCAACGTTACGTTTACGTCCGTATTTTTTTTAGGTCCATGGTTACAGTATTATTTTTAACTCGGCAGCCATTACTGCGGGCTTAGTATGGTTGGGTTTATCGCGTAACAAAATGTTGATAAAGCATCCGTCACTTGCGTACTTACATACGTGTCAGAAAGTGAAGGATGTTTTATCCACATTATGTCACGCTATAAACGCAACCATATTAGGCCCCCTCGGCCTCTATTTTACTGGATAAAACCATATTGAATTTGAATTGTCTCGTATTATCAACGTTAAGGATGATTTCCACCAAACGGCTCGCATCGCATCGGATCGGAAAGGATATGTACGGATGCGTCGACAGCCGATCGCGTCCGGCAGCATGTCGACGCACACGATCGGGACCGTACGGCACCGTACGGTTGCTTGCGAACGTATCCGCACCCAGTCAAATAGTTTCGTTCCTACCACGTGTTTGAGTGCACTTTCGAGAATGAGTGGACTCGCCCGGTCACGGCCGAAAGGTTCCGTTCGGCCTCAACCACATGCGAACGGAGCTGATCGCAAATGAACGCAGCCGATCGCATGCGAACGGAGCCGTACGCGTGTCGCTGCATACTTTCGGTGACGTTCACATGTTGCGGAAGACGCCCGCGGTCAAGCTGTTGTGCGCAGCTTGGTAATGTAGAGTTAAAAATAGTACATATATGATTCAGTATTGTTTAAAGACCATAAAATTCTTTCCGATCCGATCCGTTGCGGGCCGTTTGGTGGAAATAGTGCTTTACAATAACTCTTATTTATTTGGCAGTAATGGCGACCCAGTTAGAAACAATACCATAATACGTCAAAGACAATAATGATTTTACTGATTTGAATAGAGGCCCTCTTGGTCTGTGAAACCCTTCAGTGAGAAGCTATTCAACTGAGATAATAGTGAAGGACCAAGGCCAAACACCGATAACGAGGACAACGCCGCCTGTCTGACGCATAATTTAGTTATACACTCAAGAGCAATGAAAACGGATCACTTTCTATGGAAATTAAATACAAAGTGACCCGCTTCTATTGCTCTTGACTTGACTATAGTTTATAGTTGACGTTTGCATAAGATCTTTCTAGACAAAAAGACAATAGTTATGATTAAGTACACAACAGTTCTTTGTTCTACGCTAAGATTAGCTTCATTTTTATTGGCTTGTTAGTGACATGTGTGTGACTGAAATATTTTTCTGTCAACAACTGTATCTATAGTCTGTGCCAATTGAAAATAGCAAAGATGTAAACACAACCAAACGAACCAATTAACCATTATTACTTGATGATCACGTGCTTTTAAAGATCAAGTGAGGTCTTAGCAATGATTTATACACTTGATCTTTACTTTCACATTAAGTTTAAGATTAAATAACCATTAATTATACGTTATTTTAAATAAAAACACGCTTAATTAATATTTGAGGTTATGTGTCAAACAGTACTAATTTGTTTACATCTTTGGCAATTTGAATTGACACAGGCTGTAATTGTGAATTTTTAGTTGGTCCATGAGGAAAGTGGGGCTCTTATTTATGTACAATGTTAGACAACTTTTTTTGGCAATTTTGCCCACGAATTTAGCAAAGTTCACTACGAGAAAAGAAACAAAAAATACAAAATATCTAAAGTTGCGGTAACTAATGCAGTCTGTTTTTCGTACTAACAACGAATATTACACGATATTGGCAATGTTGGTAAACCCTCAGGGGCTGTAAAGCAATTAAAATGTAAAATTAATATCGCTTCCATTTGACTTTGATGAAGTCATATGAGTGGAAAGTTATTGGCCATCAAATAGCGATTCCATTGATAGTAAAATTGTTAAATGTTATAAATCAGAAACATGAACACGTTTAATATTTAATACATTTTATTTATGGACAGCGTCGCGTTTAAAATGAATATAAAAACAGGCAAGGACGAGTTTATTTCGCTAACCGAGGGTTCTGAGGGCTCAGACAAGATGCACTACGCTAACTAACGTTTCTATTCGATTCGTTTTTAAACCAATCGCGTCACTGGTAGACCACGTGACTTTTCGTATCACGTCATCTTCCAGTGACGCGATTGGTTTAAAAACGAATCGAATAGAAACGTTGGTTAGCGTAGTGCATCTTGTCTGAGCCCTCTGCTCATATTTAATTTACTCTAGTCAAAATAGATGTATTTCTACAAGGGAAATTTTAGGTAAGTATCTAAGTATGTATTTTTTACGCCCTCCACGAGCCTTTGATTATTTACTCTCTACATAGTGTGGCCCTGTAATCGCTACGACAAAAACAGGCCAGTTTTTGATTGCTTGTGTGCGTGACAGCTTTGTCTGACACTCGCAAAACGTCATTCTATTTATCTCTGTGGGCATACGTAGGGATTCTAGCTAAAGACATATTTCCCATTTTACTGGGAAAACTGATCATGTTAAGGTTCAGTTGTTGGGAAGTGTTTGAAAAACTAAAATGATATCAATTCAAATTGGAATTGTTGACTTCCATTGGCAAAATACACTCACCGGCAAATTATGAGGAACAAAATAAAAGTAAGACATTTTGAAAAAGTTATTTTTTTCCCGAGGAAAATGTTTTAAGTTATTTGTTTTTCATACAGAAATTGGATAAAACGTCATTAATTATAAGTGTTTTAAGTGTTTTAAGAAATATCATTTCTTAAATTTTAATTGTTTCTTTAATTTATTAAATATTATTTCTTAAATTTATTAGATATTTTTGTATTTATGACACAAAAATATTGCGTTTAAAATTTAGACTTTTCATTATGTTCCGCTAAATATGCCGTGAGTAAAGTGGGAAGATGAAAAGTTAATAGAGAAATTCAATTTTGCACACAACTTAAATTTTATTCGTATTAATTACTGTTTTTTTGAATTTCTTTCTTGAATATTATTATCATTTTCCACCATTCTCGACTTACACTTTGTTTTCTATTATTAATTTTATGTACCTATACATATTTACATATACATCCTTATGTAACTTTCATACTTCGACACTCACGCCCCTAGGGAATTTCGTATTTCAAAACTGGCAACACCAACAAAAATGCCAAGATGGAATCGTAATAATTAGACATATTGAATTGATTGATTTTTGAAAAAAATACTATGAATTCTGAATTACTTAACGATGGTAGGTGCCTTTGCTGGTTGTTTTAATACGTAATTTGTAATTTCGAGTAACTTTAATAACGCAACTCGTCATTTTAGTGCATAATAAATTCTAACACATACCACGTGCGTATCCCTTGACAACACAATTGACACTAGGGAGCGGAAAGCTACTTATAGGCTAACAGTTAGCTGATAAAAATTTCGACGCATTCATGTCATCGAAGTTCTATCTAAGCCTGTTCCTGATGTGGGGCAAGTATTTTTTATCATCATCTCGACTTTTTTTTAAAGTCGTTAATCTTGAACTTATCATGCAGATAAATAAATAAAAATAAAACTATCAGTTCGAAAGATTATGGATTTTTAGGTTCGTAAATTGCAAACATACGGAACGGAAAGACCGTTCCGTTTGGGTTATTTTTATATAACTCAAAAATCACGCGGAATTTAAAAAAAATATACCTACTCATAGTAAACGTTACAATTGCAGTACTATCGTTACTATTGTAGTAACCAATTAAATTACATTAATTGATTACTTACCCGAAAAATATGTTTGATCCTTTGCAAGACAGTAATAAATAAATAATACGAAGAATTATCATTATTATTTTATTTATTTATTTATTAAAGCAAAATTCCTCGTGTGGTTGCCGAGTTAGAATAGTGCCATTCCATGTCTTCATACATCTTAGCCTAATTGTGCAAATTGAGGTTATAGAATTATCAACAAGTTTTTAGAGATGTTTGTAATTCTGTAGCTCTGCCTACCCCACTCTGGGAACGAAGGCGTGAGATTATGTATGTATGTATGTATTAAAGCAAATAAACATTTTATAATATTTCCGTAGTTAGTTTATTCGTTTTCACCTCTAAAATAAACTTATGAGGTGATTTTGAATGCTTTATTTGTAAAATCTAGCTACGTGGCAACTTGCCAAAGCATTAACAGCCTCCCTCAATTATAAGTTTCCAACACTGAACCGCTACCTAGGTCTGTCGCAGACAGTTCCACGTAAAAGTTAGATAGGAACTTAACAAGATCTTTATTCTCACCGGTTGGATTTTACGACTCACTTTAATTAGTCATACAGCTTTAGCAAAGAGTTAAAGCTACAAATTAACAACTGTTACATAAGAATAATACTTGAAACTAACTTTTTCCTGCGACTTCGTCCTTGAAAACTCAAAATTTCGGTTCAGTACTTACATACATAAAACTCTTCCGTGAAGTCTAACAGAGGCCCTATTTTATATATTCTACGACGGCAAACAATATCGCTTTTGACCTGTTATCAGATTTGTCAACGTTTTGATAGCTCTTATTTAGTGACAGTAATGGCGGCCAAGTAAAAACAACGTCATTACACGTCAAAAGCAATATAGGTGAAAAACTTAAGTACGAGGGGTGATCCATAAGTTTTGATAATCGGTATTAAAAATGGGAGATATGTAAATCGTTATATTTTAATTGGAATGAGCACACTTTCTATATTTCCGAACACTTATTAACGTCATTCAATTGTTTTATTTTACCACTATAAATATAATTTTACTTTTGGAGGTCAAAACGGCCAAATTTTGTACCTTCACTATGTCATAACCAGCTCGTGATTTTTATGTAGTTGTTTTTGAACATTAGTGAATGAGAAGTAGTAGTCGAAATTTAGGGCTAAATAAAGGGGAGAGCGGTTATCAGTTCTGATCTTTGGTCGACGAGCAGCACCCTTATCAATTAGAAGGCTCTGAAGCACAATTCCTGCCGAAAATTCGTATTTTTTTTTCTTCAGCTTATTTTTATTATTTTGCCATAATTAGGATAGAATAATGTTATATAGGTCTCCTAGATTATTTGAACTCAATTGCTAAAAACTAATGTCGCAGTATTTGCTTGTAGGCCTCAATAATCCTGGAAAAGGCCGAAAAAACCACCCCAAATTTTGGTGAAAGAGCTGGAGATAAAAAAATCCACTGCAATGATAACTTATTTATCCTTTAAATCGTAATGATAAGTCAAGGTTTCATTTTCAATAACAATATTTTTTATTAGAGTCCCAGAACTTTTTCCACACAGCTCCAAATTATTACAAAACTAACTCTTATTTTTGCGGTCTTGTAAAATTGTTAATACAGATGTTTTTTGTTTAGCTATCACAGGAAAACAAATGAATAATGTATAATTTTTTTTTCTCTAATTTAAGTTTCATTATTGCCATGGTGTAGTCCACATTAAAAGAATATCATTATGTAGATGGTTCTTACTGATTCTCAAAACTTATGGATCACCCCTCGTAAATGACCTCTCGCACGTAGTTGTGTACAAAACTAATATGGAATTTACGTCAAAGGAGATTAACCATCTTTATGTGAGAGTTGGACGTAGTGCTGCCCAGAATGAACACATAGTGCATTATGTTCCTTAGGCTAACACAAGACTGTAGATTATAGCGCTTCAAGATCTAACCCGGGAGTCATGAAAAAAAGAGACTTTTTGGTGGGAACTTAATAATCAATAAAATCAATTTAATGAAGAAGAAGAAGAAGAAGAAAATCATTTATTCGTGACAAACATAAACAAGAACAGATTAAAAGTAAAAACGTACAAACAGGAAATAGCCACGAAATGGTCCCAACTCAGCGTAATGCTGGCATTAAAGTCAGCGCTGACCACGGAAGGTCACTCACACATAATTATTCTAAAACAAAACATAAATAATAAAAACGAGAAAATAATTTAAAATAATTAATAGTACATTACTCTCTTATTGTCGTCATCGTCGTTGATAACAATTCTATCGAAGAATAGAGCAGGGCGCCTAATAGGTGCCTTGGTGCCTAGCCCACGCTAAAAACTAAATTATGCATGTAACGTGCGCTTGGAGCGTAGCCAATTATTCGTAGGTTCATCCACATAAAGCAATCTTCAAGATCGCTTTATGTTGATGAATGCGTCAACAATAACAACATCAGTGCTTGTTTACGGAGACGCGGGGCGTCGCGCGTAGCGTTGGGCGGCGCGGTCTGCACTAAATTCAAACATATGGCGTTGTGTAAAAGCGTTTACGGATAAGCGGTTTTACGCACATTTGCTTCAAATACAGCGTTACTTGCAGCGGAGCCCGCGGATGGCATCGCCGCGTTGCACGCAGCGTCGCAAGCGTCAATAACGGCGGTTCCCGCCGCTGCACCCGCCGCCGGGCCCGCGGCGGAACCTTCTGACAGTCTTGTGCTCCGCCGCGCGCTCCGCTACACGCTCGAGAGTCCGCCGCGGATGCAGCGGCGGGCACCGCTACTCTCTACGCCCCGCACCACGCGCCGCATCACGCCCCGCATCTTCATAAACAAATTCGTACATTGCAATATGTTTGTGTTTGCGCGTGTGATGACGCGATCCGCTGCACGCGCCGCCTCTCTGTAAACTGAAGAAACGCCCGACGCGCCGCGCAACGCCAAGCCGCACGCCACGCGCGACGCTCCGCGTCTCCGTAAACTAGCCCTTAGTCGCCAGTGGCGTTGTGAGCTTGAAGACTTGTGACCACATTAGGCGTTGTTGGTGCTCAAAGGTCCAATTCATACTCGCTCACGGAAAACCTTAAAAAACAAAAAGTGCAAATAAAACACAATGCGCGCATTCGCTCGCTAAAAAAACTTAAAAACAAAATCTTTTGTTTTTTTTGTCCCTCACGGACCAGTTTTGAAAATGTGATTTTTTTCTAATAGATAGTAACGTAAGGGACTCGTTATGGGCCCCATATACGGTACGATTCGTCTGTACGATCGATCTGATGAAAATCGTGACGATTGATCGCATCAAAAATGACTCCCATACAAGAAACCATTGGTCGTAACGATCGGTCATTTACTTGTTTGAAACGAAGGATAAAGACATGGTCAAATGTTCGTGTTAGAGTGAGACAAAATCGAATCGGTGATCGTAAAGAGCCATACACTGTCGATTCATCGTTACGATATTCATGATTGCATGGATTTTTGTTGCGATGTCCGATATCGTCTTCGATGAAGTAAATCGTCAACGATTTTGACATACACTATCGATTCGTCGTTTCGATCGGTCTGAAGCGACGGATCATAACGACGGATCGTTCCGTGTATGGAGCCCTTAAATGAGCTTTTGCATGTAGTTGTAACATAACTGTATAAACCGTTCAACATTCTATATTTGAAAGGAGATTGACAAGGTTTGGACCAAATGCTACTCAGAAGTGAAAATACTTCTAAAGGCCCCATAGACCTGTACCTATTGTTTAACGAGGCCGTGAGCCTTTATTCTAGGCAGTATAAACCATATCGTCTTTGACCTGTTATGGTATTGTTTTTAACTTTGCCGCCATTGCCAAGTAAATAAGAGCTATCAAAGCGTTCACAATAGGATAACATGTAAAAACGATATGGTTTTTGCGGCCTAAAATCTCGCCCGTTACATATGACATACAACGCACAGCCTAAACCGCTGGATTAGGGACTTCAAATTTGGAGGGAGTATTCCATGGGTACGCTCTTGTCTCGCTCTTTCTCTCGTCTCGCCATCTCCCGGTCGGGGTCGAATTCAGCCCGAGAGTCTACATAGATGAGAGGCTCTCGACGAGTGTGTACGGTCGGCCAAGAAAGTGGTCTACCAGTTTTGACAAAAGTTTCTGTAACCTTAATTAATAGCTTTCAATCCTATTACGGTTTATTTCGCCAATGACAAGTTATTTATAGACACTCCCAACGACTTATTAGATGAATAAGTCCATGGATATCACTCGCTAAGACAATTGTTCGGTAACAGAGTATTTTCTCTAATGGACTAAACAGAAGCACATGCGGCTAGCTCCAGGCGCTTCTGTCAAGTGACAAAAGTTTCTGTGAGATCTAATTATCGCTAAGGTTGACTTTTTCGCTGCCATAATATTGTTGCAAGGGAAAATGAAATTTCTTGCATCAAGACGTGCAAATGAACTTCAACCGTAGGGTGATAACCACATTTTTACAGCCGCCTTAAGATGTTAGTCGTAAAATTGTACTAAGTACCTACAGTCAACAACTGGGATTGAGTGTATATCATAGTTTCGACTACGTACTCTCGGAATATCATGCTATCGAGTGTTCGTTGGCTCGACTGTTATTGTAATGAATAGTCGCTAGATCGAAATACTTGTGGCCGAAACATGTACAATCGACAAAACGTAATCTAGAATTATATGGTTTCGATCAGTGGTGTATCGAATTTTCAGAGTCACATCAAAACTGGGTCGATCACCTGCAGGATCGACATTCGTCAAGTCTTTTTAGGGATCCGTACCTCAAAAGGAAAAAACTGAATCCTTATAGGATCACTTTCTTGTCCGTCTGTCCGTCTGTCTGTCTGTTAAGACCCTTTATCTCAGGAACGCGTGGAGGTATCAAGTTGAAAGGACACCGCACGGAAAGTATGGAAAAAATACTTCAGAGAATTTAAATTTAAAAAAAAATGTTACGTGGCTTGATCAATATATAAAAATACTTGGAGGGCAATAAAATCTTATGACTAGTTTTTGATCCAGTAACAGTCGAGCCAATGAACATTCGTGTCTGAGATTTTCTATGGGATGACAATCGAAACCTCAATTTCGATTTGACGATTTATTGTTTCTACGCTTTTCGACCCAGCGAATATTCGATCCAGTAACAGTCGAGCCAACGAACATTCGATAGCATGATATTCCGAGAGTACATAGTCGAAACTATGATATACACTCACTGGGATTGTTGAGCGACTATAGATCTTAGTGGTGGTAGGGCCGTCCGTATCATAATACAAAAATACAAATCTTTACAATAACAGCATGGAAAGCAAATATCAAAAAAGGTTCAAAGTGAGTCAACAGGCGGTATTATCGCTAAAAAACAAAAAACTGCTAAACTTCAGCTAACCTATATTGTAATCGAAAGCGAACCTAGCAATCCAAAATAGTTTTGATGCAAGTGCGGAAAGTAAATAATTTTACCCGAGTGACGCGACGTCTTGGCCCGAGCTGCAAATGACGTTTTTTAATACATTTGAGAAAATGACAATGAAACAAAAATAAATCAGTAATTAAAAGAGTTAATTTTACTTAAAATGGTTGAACATGCAAACTCTTTAGTTTGATGCATGACTTGGAAAAACAGTATGTATATTTAAAAAAAAAGTTAAAAAGATGTGCAAAAAATTCGACTTTCTGCTCGATGTGCAGCTACAAAAAGTAAAAAGCCCTAGTACGATAAATACAACTTTATCCTACAGCTAAAATAAATTCCTACCACTTTTTGAGCAACTGTATTAAAAATAATAAAATCAGATTGTAGTACTTAACTTTATTGCAAACTTTTCCCCTTATAAAACGTACCTACACAATTATTAACAACCAGTTTATCAGTCATGAACCTACCGCGAGATACGCTTGTTTATAAATGTAAGTCCAGAGGGCCCTGCAAAGATGCACTACGCTAACTAACGTTTCTATTCGATTCGTTTTTAAACCAATCGCGTCGCTGGGAGATGACGTGATACGAAAAGTCACTATAACAAAGACACTAGATAACAATAACAAGCGAGATTAAAATAGTTACGCGCGAACGATCGACGCGGGCGCACGCGTTCCAATTTCAAAATGTTAACCGTCAAACTTCTTTTGTTTTTATTCTTTGCGGCCATAACGCGCGGCCAAGAGTCCAAGCCAGTGGTAAGAGTGACCCAGGGGATCTTGCAAGGGTCTTGGAAAGTGTCGACAAAGGGAAGACCATATGCTAGTTTTGAAGGAATACCTTACGCGAGACCGCCAGTGGGAAAATATAGATTTCGGGTAAGTTCAATGTGATTTGTAATTTAGTCGATTTATTGTGAACAGTTTGTTTATTTATGGTAACGATATAGGTACTCTTTCAGTGTTTCTATGTTGATCCAGCCGTATTTTTTTTAAAGTACTCAATTTCAACTCGTATTGGACGAGTTAACCGGCGAGTTTAATTTAAATTAGGATGTAAAGGTAGGCGTGCGGTTTTTTAATTATTGTTTATTTAAGAGCTGTTTTTCCGTTCTGTTATGTGTTAATCTAAGTGAGAGTTATACCGGTGACTTGAAATTGGTAATACAAAATCAATATTTTACTCACATCTTCCCGAAACTATACCCACCATGAGTCTAAGCATATAACTAGAAATTTGGCATAGTTGTACAACTTGCTTGCCCGCATCTGTTTTTAGTAAAAAAATATGAGATTAATTTTATAAATAATTAAAAAGGGGTCTTGAATTGCGGGTTGAAAAATAAAAGTGGTTTGATTATAGCAAATGAGGATATGAAAGGATATCTGCAAACTAAAAAAAAAAACTGTGATGTACTTTTTGATTTATAGCCAAAAATTTACAAACAATGACCGCTCCCCCCCTTTTCTCTGAAGTTTATTAATCAAAAAATCTGAAAAAACTCTAGCATATAGGTAATTATTTATAATTTATGGGAAAAATAAAATGAAGTGTTAATTCTTTACAGTTTTTGAGATATATTAAAAAAATACTTCTAAAATCGGTTTTAAAATTTAGGCTAGTCAAAATGAACCTTATTGAATAAAAAATAAAGTTCATAACAAAATGAGTGTTTTCTTTTGCGGTTACCAAGCGTATTATCTTAAATACGGAACCTTCGGTGACCGAGTCCGACTCGCACTTGACCGGCTTTTGCCTTAATGCGGTTACCCTACGTTTAAATCGAAGAGAACATCGAGAGATGAATTGACAATTAGGTATTAAACGTAGGGTAACCACAGTTTAGGGTTTTAATTGTTAGTTTTATTAGGAAATTAACGATAAGTAATTAAAGAAGACTAAAGGCCCGCATGCTTGTAGAAATCCATTGACGAGTTGATTTAACATTATTGCGCCGGAAGGTATAGCAGCGCCGCAATGTACCACTAAAAGCATGCGGGCATTAATTTAAATTAAGGCTCTAGGGTGACGGCACCAAAGATGGAC
Source organism: Acleris literana (assembly GCA_946894065.1). Lineage (NCBI taxonomy): Eukaryota > Metazoa > Arthropoda > Insecta > Lepidoptera > Tortricidae > Acleris > Acleris literana. The sequence continues at coordinate 3,504,337 of OX335678.1, read as the reverse complement.
ACTTTTAGCTGAATGGCACCAGTAATGGACACTTCACTCTTAATTCAAATTTCATACGGTCCTAAATTGATTGTTGCAAAACAAATGAATAACCCTTATCTTCTTTAAAATAAGAATCAAGTGTCCATTATTGGTCCTTTGTCCATTACTGGTACCGTCACCCTAGGACTTCTTTGGCGGGTAACTGCATAGAAATAGTACCTACCTATATCTGCAAAACCGCGTAAGTACATTTTTTGATGAGGAGCAAAATGCACCTTTTTGTGAAACATTAAGGTTTATTTTGCTCTATAATAAATTTGTTGGTTACGCGGTTTAGCAGTATCACCGACGATAAGCATTTTCAATTTAACGCGTTTGCCAATAGAGCATCGAATGCTTTGACTATTACCTGCAGTTAAGCTTCTTTGGTACATTCAAGTGCAAAAATATGTATCGAAAGAATCCTCTCATAAATAAGTTCTTATTACAGTGGAATAAGGTGCATTGGGACATAGTTTTGAGATATTGCGTTCTCCCATATTTTTACACTTGACTGTATTACCGGCGTTGTTTGTTATGATTTCACGATTCCACGAGTCAACCGATCGATATGAAAGGCGATCGAAGAGGGCGAGCTCGTACGAGCAAGCTAAGCTACCTAATTAAGAATGCACGCCCTAAAGGTGGTTTATACGCTCTGAAAGGACAACTTAAATTCGCCGGTTAAGAATTCGTCCTTCGAGTTGAAAAGTAAGTCGTTTAAGAGGATAATGTTGCTGGACTAGCTTTTGCCCGCAACTCCATCCGCGTAGAAGTCGTTTATCGCTGCTCCCTCGGGGACTGTCCAATTTTCCGGAATAATGTTATCTTATGCCCTATTCCAGTACCTAACCTATATGTGTGCCAAGTTTCATTCTGATCCGTTCAGTGTGTAAGGGCTCGTCCAGAAATCATGTGATCGTTTATGGGGGGGTGGGGGTCAGAGAAATATCACAAATGATCACGATGGGGGAGGGGGGACCGAAAAGACATCACGTGTAATTATTTTACACAGCAGGAAAGTCAAAAAGTTACGAAATTACTCACTAATTTTCTTATATCAAAATAATGACATGATGTAGCTTTACATATTGCTTAAATTAAAACCATTTTTATTGTTATTGCTGTTTTTTAATTACTTACTTAATTCATACTTAGTCCTAAAACTACACGAGATCTTGAATGGGGGGAGCGTTATAATCACCAAATATCACCAAGGGGGAGGGGGGGGTCAAAATTAGACGAAATATGATCACATGATTTGGACGTAGTTATGCAAAAACGTTCCAACCCACAAGTCACACAAAATTGAGATAAAGCCACTAGTGTACCTTTTTTGACACCTTTCATCAGTTTAGCAAAAAGGTTCCAGTCTTTATGGCTTATTTCTATAAAAAAAAATTTTTGATTATACGTTCCAACCCACATTTTTAGCAAACAAGGGCTTGCATAGAAAAAAAAACATAACATGGAAACTGAAACGTTTTTATTTTATACAATCCATTAATAATACTTTGTTAAAATGATTCAAATAGTCTTGAAACATTATATACTTTTTTATGTGATACTTGTGGTCTTGCAAAAAATGTCCTATGTATTGTGGAACGTTTTAGTAAAACCCATGTGACACTTGTGATTTTGCAAAAAATGTTTCATATACGATTGGAAGTTTGCTTTGCTAATTAACAAAGTGATGGGTAAATGATCCAAAATATGGGGAACCTTTTAGTTCAATCCAATACAGACTTTTATAGTAGTACAAAAAATTTGGAAAAAATATTTCTAATCGGAAGAAATATAGACCTATAGACCAGTACATTCCTGAGAATTGTCTCCAATTTTATAGAACGCTTAAGACTTAAGACTGATGATGTACTTATTTATTTATTTATTTATTTTAATGGAACAGTAACAAATTACAAACTGACACTTTTTATTACAAATTATTACTAAATTATAGAAGATAATGTTTGCAATTTAATAACAACTGTCCACAGCATTAACAAATTACAGCATGTTTGCTTTAAAAATAATGATTAAAAACAAATATTATTATTAACCTAATCCTTTACATTAAGCGCAAGTGCTGCAGCGGTTCAAGCATTCAGTGACATGGAGAACATGACTGTCACATTTAGTACAGATAGTATTAAATGTGCGGATGGTAGGACTATTTCTGGAAACATTATTATTTGTAAAAGTACAAGCAAACAATCTACAATCAATCTTTTATAATTAATTATAATAATATTTCAGCTCCGTATTTTTCTATTATTTCTTATTTATTATTTCAGACTATTTGCACCACATTTTATAATTTAAACCTGCACATTACACATTACATACTTGGTGGGACGTTTTTACAGAATTATTTGGAATGAGTGTCCATACAAAATAAAATCGTTCTAATACTATTTTGTCTAAAAACCTACCGTTTTATTATAAATATTTAAAAAAACAGGTACATCTTTAAGTAATGACCTTATATTTCTATAATAAAACTTATATTATTAGTCTATTCTAGTTTGGGCAAAAAAGTGTACAACTTAAATCACTAAATTGCGTTTATCTCAAAATGGTGTCAGTGTGGGTTGGAACGTTTATGCATAACAATGATGATGATGTTCTTCTTTTACAATAATGATTTCGTTTCCTTTTGTTATTATTTTAATTCGTATTTATAACTTCACCTATTCATAATCTTTATTCTTGTTAAAGTTTTTAATTTAAAGTAAAATACTCGATGGAACGTTTTTGCTAAATTATTTGGTTCGAGTGTCTATACAAAACAAAGACGTTTCAATACCATGTCGTCTAAAAATCCACCATTTAACTAAAAATATTTATAAAACAGGTACTTCATTAAGTAATGATCATATATTTCTACAGTAAAACTTATAGTATTAGCCTATTCTAGTTTGGGCAAAAAAGTGTACAACTAAAAACACTAAATTGCGTGTATCTCAAAATGGCATCAGTGTGGGTTGGAACGTTTTTGCATAACTACGTCCATTTCTGGACGAGCCCTAAAGCGTGGTTGAGTAACAAACACACAAACTTTCTTATAAAAGTAACAAATAAGATAAGATAAGATTAACATGGAGAGAATTTCATTGCTAGAAGTACTTTTTTAAAGAGTTCTACGCAAACGAAGCTATAGTAGCGGTAATAAGTAAGAAGTGAAGGAAATACATTCATTTGGGACTCATTCGAGACGCGGGACGTAAAATGCAATTCATACAGAGGGCGGGTCGGGTGCGATAGCGGGCGTATTGCCGGTACATTGTGCGCTCTGTGAGAAGGCCTATCGGAGAATGCGTGTATTACGAGCAATGTAACGGCAATACGCCCGCTCCCGCGCACGACCCGCCCTCTGTGTGAATTGCGCTTAAATGCGGTACAAACCAGTTACACAAAGAACCGTACTGTGCCATGCCAAATAATGCTCCGCTCAATAAAATTCGGAAAGGTGATTTTCGTTGGCTCCTTTTCAGGGTTCCGTGGTCAAACTAGGTAAAAAGGCATTAGCGCGGTTACCTATCACAACTTCGAAAAATGTTTGACCGAATTTTGGTTCGACAAATACTTTTCGTCAATTATGGTTTGGGTTTTTTTACGTTTGGCCGAATGATCATTTCGAATAGTTTTATTTATTCATTACTTGTTTTGGTTTTTTAACGATTTGACAAATTATCTATACCTCATTACTGGTTTCGGCGTATCAACAGTTGTCCAATGTAATGCTTTGTCTATTTGTCTTTTTCCTATTTCTGATTTTACCTTAGTATCCTTTGCCCAATATTACGGCTCGGTTTATTCATAGTTTACCTAATTTTAAATCGACCATGTTATGTTTGATAAGTTTTGGTTTTTCGGGGCAGAAAAAAAATAACCTCGAAAGCCAAGGCGGGAGCAAAGCTCCCGCCTTGGCCTTCTAACCTAACCTATCTGAGTCGGTTCTGCCCTGACTCGTCTTGCTCGTTGCATTTTGTAGATAGTTGAAACTAATTACAAGCAAGATTTTTTGGCCGAAATGAATATTTGACGTAACGTAGCAAAATCTATATGTAACATTGATGAAGTGAAAAATGGGTTAAGAAACAAAATACAAAACGATCCACAGGCTAGTTGTAGCATTGGTGTAATGAAAAATGGGCTTTGAAATAAAATACGTAACAATACATAGGGTACGTGACTACAAGGAGAAAAGTTGCTTGGACTAACGAACCATTTACTTAAAGTCAAATGGTGAAATAAAAAAATGACGAATCGTGCCATCGGAGAAACGATAAAAAACGACATGTTTTCGGTCAAATGAAATTCGGTCAAAAACTTTTCGAGGTTGCGATAGGTTACCCATTAGCGTAACTAGCGCCATGTCTATATGTATATATTGTCACAATCACTTTTTCTTATCAACGGCCACAAAGCTGAAATATTTATTGTTTATCTACACTCATATCATAAGTCCTCTGTTATGCGTTCAAAACCCGTAGGCAATGACCAGCATTACCTGTGGTAGTAGGTGACAGCGATGACAGCTGTTAATTTTAGATGTTCCAAATTTGGATCTCATTACCTTACAATATTCGATAACGTAAATTCAAAATTACGTTACAGTTGTCATCGCTGTCACCTACTACCACAGGTAAGGTAATGCTGGTCATTTGCCATTCGGCTTCTGAACCCATCTTAGAGTACTTATAATATGTGTGTAGATAAAGTATAGTACGCGACTCTGCGTAATTAGCATTACGCAACCGTCACGTAAACTACTATTAACTACAATAAATATTGTAATCATAGGTATTCATACCGCGCACTAAACCCAATAATGAAGTAGGTAGGGTGACGGAACCAGTAACGGACAAGGACCATGATGGACGCTTGATCTTATTTTACAGTACAGATGTAGTGAAATATCCTTTCACATCGTATGTTCTCGGAAATGTTCGTATTTGTCATGCTACTTCAGTCTAACTCAGTACCCATCAAGACAACGTGGGGGAACGTCGCATCGCGAGAGTGATAATCGATATAGAGTGGTTAATACCAGAGTATGTTTTTGTTAATTAAGATTTTAAGTTTGTCTTCAGTTCTTTTCAATAGTCATGCCGAAAGCATTAAGACCTGGGAAACGTTAAGATCGACAAGCCTGTGAAATTATTTTCAACATTTATTTATATTTCTTCTTGTTTACCTACACCTAATTTCAATATATTTGATCGTGGTGGTTTTAACATCTCGGTGTGATATACTTCAAACTCGTGGTTTGACATTTGACACTGATAACTAAAGTACTCTATTTATTTAATACAAACATGTCACTTAATAATTCAATAATTCATAGACACGTTGGCATCATTGGCCAGTTGGCTACATCATGCATGTGAACAGTGTGTCGAATGTGGTTAAAAAGTGTCAAGTATGCATGTACGCGGATGACATGTGCCTGCTGTTCGCTGGCAAGGATATCGCAGACATGGTGAACAACGTGCAGGAGGACTTCGAAAACATCACAAAGTGGGCGCATGATAATGGAATAGTCTTAAACATAAGTAAAACTAAATGTATGCATATTTTTTCTCCGTACAATAAGAAAGCAAAATATATAGGCCCTCTTGACATTAACTTAATAGGACATACATACCAATGCCTGCACGGCAACAAAGTACAATGTAATTGTAACACATTAGAGGTAGTTGATCAATTTAAATATTTAGGATTGTTAATTGATATGCGTCATACTCGTGAACGGGTGCTGTTTGTGGGGTCCGGTCTGTTCACGTCTGCAAGGACTTTTTGCTCAGTTAATGATTCCAGTTATGGCTTTTGACGTAGAGACCTCGTCGTGTTGTTCTCCTAGTCATTATTTTTAGTTTCATGTATTTGACATGTAATCTTGATAATTTTTACATTTATTTGTAATGTTTTTAATTTTGAATTTGTATTTTTTTTATATGTGATAGTTCTAATAATTTATATTTGTTGCTTTATTACCTTGTAATGTAACTTACTTTTAAGTATTATTGTATTTTATGTTTGAAAAAATGACCTTCTGCTGGAGTTTCTTGCGGCGCTTCTTCTCCGCAATGATGGTCTTGTCCGAAGCGCTAGTAGATTCACTGTATATTACCGACGTGTAAAAGAGCCCGTATGTGGCCAATTTACTGAATAAATATTTTGATTTGATTTGATTTGACTTTAATTGGAAACTTCATATTATTCAAGTCTGTAACAGGTTAAGATCGATACTAGGTCAGTTCTATCACTTAAGTAGAATAGTTAACAAGCGCACCCTGCACATTGTTTACCATGCGCTCGCTGACTCATTGCTGAGCTATGGATTGAGCTGCTATGGGCTTACCTTTAAAACGTATCTGGACCAAGTGAGACAATTACAAGTAAGGTTAATTAAATATTTAGTACCCAAAAAAACCAGGGATAAGTATAAACATAGCTATGATAGATTATTTTCGATCTGCAAGATTCTACCCGTGCATTCTAAAGTTGTTTACCTAAATATATTAGATAGTTATTATACCGATAATTTTAAAGTAAAAAAGCAAAGTAGTCATTGTACTAGGTCTATTAGGAGGGGAGAACTGTTCCAACCACCAGCTAAAAACTATTATGGACAAAGAACTAAAGAATATTTGATTCCCAAAATTTATAACAAATACCCCCTACTACTAGATGAAAAAAAATTAAAAATAGGCTTCTTGAAATCAAAAATGAAACAAATTTTATGGTCTGATAAGTTCTGTTAGGGTGGTTTTTAAAATTAATTGAATAATTTACAAAATGCAGATGAAACTCATAACCATGCTGGCACTCCAAATGTAAACGTAAGTTAAGTTAGTAAGTAAGTAATCACTAGTATCTATGTACCTCCCAAGTAGTATTAGATTATTGAGCGCATCAGTCGCCAACAAACTGACACACAGTTTGGCGACATTTAGAGTATGGTACTATGTAAAAAATATATACTTATAATAAATAAATAAAAAAATAAAAAAAATAAAAAATCGGAAGTTCCGAGACGTGAGTTCCGAGTTTTCACGATGTGAAAATATTATTCACTAGATCTGTAGATAAGGGTTTTTCACTTATTATGCAACAATTAATTTAGAACCGTATGAAATTTGAATTAAGAGTTAATTGTCCATTACTGGTACCTGTCAGCTAAAAGTGTCCAACACTGGTGCCATCACCCTAAGTAAAAACTATTATTTTCGACACGTAAAACGGGGATGTTTTTTTTCTCTTCTATTTCACTGTGTGGGACACCCCACACAGTGTAAATAAATAGTAAAAAACCTACGGTTCGGACTGGCGCGTGGAATGGCGCGTGGCGTTTCCCGCGGTCCAAACTGTGCCGTGTAAAGGCCGATTGTGAAATGCATTTTTTAGATTTGGAGGACCGCGTTCCGACCGACCCAGAAAAAATTCAACTCGAAAAGTGTCATTTTAGCTTGTTGACCGTCCTACAGCTAGAACTATGTAGAAGTACGAAAAATCAGAAAATATCTTAAACTAGAGGACGCCCGCGACTTCGTACGCGCAGAATTAGTTTCCCGCTACTCCCCTTTTAACCCCTTAGGGGATGAAATTTCTAAAAATCCTTTCTTAGTGCTCACTTACATCATGAAAGGACCCCATGTACCAAATTTCAAGTTTCTCGGTACAGTAGTTTCGGCTGTGCGTTGATATCTAAGTCAGTCAGTCAGTTTTGCCTATATATATATATATATATAAATATTCAATGTTTCTGTAGTTACTTTTAAATGTGCCTTGCATAAAAAACAAAACTTTGTTAACATATGTTTCTACCTACCATGTATTTATATACTAAACGCCCAGGTTATGTCTTTCTCAGTCAAGATGGCGCATTTTGCATGTGTGCGCTACCTATCTATCTCTCTTCCTGGTCTTCGTTACGTGACTAGTTAAGAGGCCTGATTACTTTATATTTTTTATTCCACCTGTGAACACTGTTTGTCAATGAACCATTTTCCTTTTAATCTAATAAGATATATGTAAATGACTGCTTGTGTTCCAAATAAATAAATAAATAAATAAATAAATATATATGAAAGAACATATAACGAATTTTAAAGGAAGACTATCACGACTAAGTAGACTTGATTGGTTCCTGAGATACAGGCGATTTAAGTCTTTATACCTCCTAAAAATCATATAAGATAGCACCAAATAACTTTAAACAGAAAAGTTATTTATACGCGGTGTTTTTACAGGTTTTTTGTGTTTGTAGCAATAGCTTCGGAACTCTACACTGAGCATGGACCGACATGCTTTTTACCCGACTGCCGGAGGAGGAGGGTAATGTGTTTCACAGCCTATATACGTATGTTTGTTCCTTTGTGGCACTATAAAAACTAAACCCGTTGTCCGATTTTGATGATTCTTATGTCAATCGATTTGTCTTAATCTGGTGAGTGTCACTGAAGATATGACAGTAATCAAAATTCAATATGGCGGCAACCAGACGCCATATTGTGCAAATTATAAAAAAAGTGGACCAATTATGACAAGTGGAGTATCATTGAATAGGGATTTAAAAATCATCTTTAGGTTTCTTACATCATTTTTCATTTTGAATGATCATTTAGGATTTATAACGATTTAAAGTTGGTTAGCAACAGTCGGGTTTTGAAAGCTTGCTTTTTTTGCTATTAACACGACCCGATACCAGAAAAATGCAAATATTTAATCCCATGACAATAGGTAAGGTACAGTCAAGGACTTTAATGGTTATGCCACTATGGAACCCTGTCGCATAACGTTAATCATTCATTTAAGCGTAATTTCTGTCATGTGGTTTGACGCTGTCATTATGACAGGGTTCCATAGTGGCATAACAATTAAAGTCCTTGACTGTACCTACGAGTACTCCGTTTGTTTCAGATGAGAACAAATGACTGTTAGTTCGCTCACGATTTCCGTAAACAAGGTTTAAATTAGAATACAGGTCGTATGTACCAAATAATTAATTAAAACAAGAATTGGAATTACAACCAAATTAATTAGCATTAGCCAGGCAGGCGCCATAGTTTCATCAATAGCCCAGGACACTTATTCAACAGGGTAAATCCACATTGCCTTTGGCATGTTATCGTATTGTCAACGCTAGGATAGCTCTTATTTACTCGACAGTAAAGCTGGAAACAAATTATCGGACGCGGCTGACGGACGCGGCTGACGGACGCGGCTGACGGCCGCGACCGATAAGCGTGCACCGTCGAACGGGACGTGGCTTCTGACAAAAACATCCAGCGCGCCAGATTTCTGTCGAATGCCCGAACGCTCAAAGTCAGCACAAGGTTACCTCCGATAGTTTGCACAATTCAGTGTATACTCATTATCTAGATACCTATAAGTCGCGGCCGTCAGCCGCGTCCGTCAGCCGCGTCCGTCAGACGCGTCCGTCAGCCGCGTACGTCAGCCGCGTCCGATAATTTGTTTGCAGCTTTATGGCGGCCCGGTAAAAAGCAATACGATAACACGTCAAAAGCGATATCGTTTTACTAAGTAGCATAGAGGCGTAGTTAAATTTGCCCATACTTTTAAAATAGTTCTAACATGAACCCGTGGTAGTCCATGGGAGCTTACTTCTATAGTGTTAACCCAGGGACAGTCGCCGGTTTGTGTCCTATCACTTTACTAAATTAAAGTTATCTAAAGGGCCTCAAGTCGGCAGGCCTTCCACAAGGTGGACCGACGATCTGATAAAGGTCGCGGGAAACCGCTGGATGACAGCAGCAGAGGACCGATCGATGTGGAAAACCTTGGGGAAGGCCTTGTCCAACAGTGGACGTCTTGCGGCTGATTATGATGCTAATGAAAGTGACTCTGCGTGTTGGCTTTTGCTCCATGTACCTTCCAAAGGTCCGGGACTCCAATAGTCCCGTGGATGTTAATTTTTTTTTAAATTAAAGGGCGCTGCATACGTTACGTGATTTTACACGGACGGGACGGAGACGGGACGCGACGACAATATCGTTTCATAGAAAATGTATCGGAATGTGCATACGTAACGATTGCACGTACGGGACGGGAAAACCAAAAATGTATGCAACCACGTCCCGTCCCCGTCCCGTCCACGTCATGATCACGTTACGTATGCAGAGCCCTTTAGAAACAATTTAAGCTATTAAGAAATTACTATTCTGACATAAGAACCCTATACTTAACTTACATTAAGTTAAGGTAAACAAGCCAAATTATCCAACAAAATTGGACAGTCATCTACAATGAAACGAGTTGTTATAAAGTTTTTGGTAAAAATATTCCTTGAGATTTTCTGGTGGGTTAAAAGGTCCCTTTTTCTGTTTTTTCTTATTTATCCTATCTTTATCTGTCTTTCTGTATATCCGCTAATTCCTAAACGGATTTTGATGCGGTTTTCATCATCAGTTAGATTTTCTATGACTTTACTTTTTCGTTGACAAATCTTGAAACGGGCTACTCAGCGAAGATGAGTTATAATACGGCTTTAAGATGGAATGCCTTAACTTTACTCTTTTCACCCGCACACCGGAACATACAGCGCGAACACTTTGCTGTAGCAAATAAACCAAGCCGAAACCGCTCCTTCGATTTTATTGTTGAAAATAAGTCTTTATTCTAAACGTACTAAGATTTACATCGCTAAGCCTTTTACACGAAAATAAGACCTTTTTCTTCCGAATACTCGATAAATCTTAGTCCAGAATTTGGCAAACAACTTAGGTAACTCGTAAAGTTTAAGGGAGTTGACACACGGTGACTTTTTGAAGCGATTCAGAAGCGATGCAATCGCAAAAAGGATGTGATACAGTCGCGATGCCGTCGCTGCGCGCCTAGTACGGTTGCGTTTATCGAGAGACAATGTGGATAAAGCATCCATCACTCTCATACTTATATACGTGTCGGAAAGTGACGGATGTTTTATCCACATTTTGTCCCCTGGTGATTTGGTGATGATGTAAGCATCATGTTATATCTACCCTCGCAAACGTAAACACGATTCTACATCACTACTATCGTAAAACAGAGGCCTAAGAGCTAGAAGCTTAACGCTATCGTAAACGATTTTCGAAAGCTACCAAGCAGCAGTGTTCACATTGCTGTGTTTCGGTGTGAGGATAGGACAACCGGTGAAATTACTAGCATAGGCATTCCATCCTAGTCCTCAGGGTTGGCAACGCATTTGAAGTCCGAGGATTGCAGTTTTATGATTGTAGTCTTGAGATTTCAAATGTCTATGGTTGTCAGATCCCACTTACCATCAGGTGGCCTGAGAGCTCGCGTGCCTTCTCCTTGCCATAAAAAATAAAATAAAAACAAAAAACTTTCAAAGTACATACTGACATAAGCGCTGGACACGACCATCTGGCAGCTTACTATAATCCTACGCGTACACGTAGAACTTCCGTTTTACAGGATCCGTTTCAACGGATCTTTTCACATTGTAATCTTCTTTTTTACTGGATCCAGAATACTGTTTTGGGTGTGTACTCGCTCATACAACTACATACGCCATCAAATAACGGACCTGTAAAACGGATCGCCATGTGTACGCGCCCTTAGATAACGATAACGATCTCGCCACGCATCTTGTCTAGGGCCACATCATCGACACAACAGTATCTTCCCTCCCAGCCTCACTCTTCCTCTACCCGATGTCGTGCGAAACAGTCACGCGTGAGTAGCGACTAACGATGCTGAATCAATATAATCGTGCGATTCGTGCGACTGTATCGCTACTGCATCGCTTCTGTCGCACGTTGCAAATGCGACAAGCGGCCACAATGTCGAGCAGTCGCGTTTTTATGAAACGCGCGGCTGCATCGCTACAAAAGTTGCCGAGTTGCCAACTTCCTAAATTGCGATATGGAGCGAAGTATTTAACAACAAAAGTCAAGGAAAAGTGCAAGAGATGGAAAGTTTCTTTACCTACTCGTTGATAATGGTTCTTTTTTATCTTTTAGAATTCCCTACAAAAATGGTAAAGAAATATCATTTTGGTGAGACTTCGGTGTCTGTCTGTATATCACAATAGCTTTTCTCAGCAACTACTGAAGTTAACAACTTAAAATTCATTACAGGGATGTAATGAATTTTAAGTTGAGTTTTAAGTATGTTATTCTCTTAAAAACGGCGCTCGGTCGGTCGAACGAGTGAACGAGCGTGAACGCGCCACACCGGCGAGTTTAAGTAGTCCCATCAGAGCGCACAAAACACATTTTAGCGCGTGCGTTCTCAGTTAGGCAGCTGAGGGCTCAGACAAGATGCACTACGCTAACTAACGTTTCTATTCGATTCGAGTTTTAAACCAATCGCGTCACTGGAAGATGACGTGATACGAAAAGTCACGTGGTCTACCAGTGACGCGATTGATTTAAAAACGAATCGAATAGAAACGTTAGTTAGTGTAGTGCATCTTGTCTGAGCCCTCAGGGCTTCTGTCGATAAGATCCAACGTGTAAGGCTGCCTAATTGAGAATGCACGCGCTAAAATTGTTTATGCTTGCTCTGCTGGGACTACTTAAACTCGCCGGTGTGGCGCGTTCACTCGTTCACTCGTTCGACCGACCGAGCGCCTTTTTTAATAGAATAACACCCCAGGTGTATAACTTTCTTATTTGCATCTAAAACGATGATGATGGTTCCAACGGAAGACCAGCGCTGACTTTAATGCCAGCATTACGCTGAGTTGGGACCATTTCGTGGCTACTTCCTTCTTGTACGTGTTAATCTGTTTTTTTTTTTATGTATGTCACGAATAAATGATTTTTCTTTCTTTCTTTCTAAAACAATATATTTATATTAAAAATTGATCTAATTTAATAAGTTTTATGAAAGGGCACTCTGCACATTTATAAACTATTTTCATTGTAATTTTTCGTAGGTTACTTTCTTTTTGATTTATATCCAAAAACATCCTGGCATTTAGATAATTATATCTCTATCGCTGTCACGCTTGCACTCGCAACCGACAGTATATTTGTAACTCGTGTTTCGTACAAAAATGAAGATTGCCAAGTACTATTAATACGCTGGTTTTACTGTATTTACATTTCACAGGAAAAATACCTTTGACAATTCGTTTTAAGATTTAGGAAAGTCAAAATGGAACCTAATGCATAGGAAATAAAGGTCATAAAAACTTTAAGCATTCTCTCGAACCCGTCTCTTGTTTTCTATCATGAAAATGGAACCCTCGGTGCGCGAGTCTCACTCACATGACCGCTGTTTGTCTAAAGTAGCTTTTGCCTGCGACTTCATCTGTCTCTCGTTAATTGCCATTTTCTCAGAAACTTGAAAATAAACTATTCTGTCTATGCCCGTGTTCAAGAAGTTATAAATTCTAATTAAATAATTTTATTCTTAGAAACTAGTCAAGGAAAATATGGAGAGAGATACGGTATCGAGATATTTGAAACGCCCTGGCCAAGGCCGTTCAGTTTATAATTAATAATAACAAATATCAGGGGACAATGTCACACCAATTGACCTAGTCCCAAACTAAGCTCTAGGCCAACGGTCAGCAACAGGCGGACCGCGGTCCGTTTGCGGACCGCGAAAGGTCGAACCTTGGACCGCCAAATATTGTAATGTATTGCATACCAAGTATAAATTAATACATAGATAAGGTTTACTATACCTTTATTAATTGAAATAATATTTTTAAGCCACATAGAATCTAACTTAATACATTTGTTTTTATCTGGACCTCGTTGAAATTTTCCCACAGTATCCGGACCCCACCTAAAACTACTTGCCGACCCCTGCTCTAGGCTTTTACTAAGGGTACAGACAACAATAAAAAATAAAAAAGATAAAAGATATTTATTCAGTAAGTAGGCCGCACGGGCACTTTTACACGTCAAGAATCTACCAGCGCTTCCCAAGAGGAGACCACTGCTGAGAAGAAACGCCGCAAGAAACTCAGCAGTCAGTCACTACTTAGTCTAGCATTATATAAAGCAATAAATATTAAATTAAATATTATACTTATAAAAATAACATGCGTAGTTCAGCAGGAAAACATGCCAAAAAAATCTTACGAGAGAGACAGAGGTAGAAAAGGAAAAAAAAAACTTACATAGAGAAATATGATGAGAAACATCTTTGACTCAGGAACAAATATTCGCGCTCATCACACAAATATCTATCCTTGCCGGGATTTGAACCCAGGTTCCGCTTCGTAGGCAGGGTCACTACCGACTAGGCCAACGCGTTGTCAAGTTAATATTCATTACAATACAATGGACTCGATTCTACAGCGGCCGCTAAACTTCCTAATTGTATTTAGGTGTCGCTAAAACACTTTGCTATTCTATGATCAGCTGTCATAATCAAATGACAGCGCTAATTTGAATCTGACGCTTCTTATTTTAGGCGGTCTATTAAATATTGTATTGTCATTCTGGAATAGTACTTAAATCTGCCGTCTAAAGTATGTCTAAAAATCAGACAATTTAGTTTTAGGCTGTTTAAGCGATGTGCGCGTAGAATCGGGTCCAATATCTGCTTTACCCAAAGTTGAACTGGTACAGAATGCCCGGCATTACCTCGGTTTGCCTTTTGTATATCAAGTGTATTCAATTGTGCAATAAAAAATAAATACTTAAATAAACATTCCTGAAGTGTCTGTTTATCTTTTACGCTTTCACGGCTAAACAGCTGAACCAATTTTGTAGTAGATAGCTTGAATTTGGGGACGGATTTTTTTTTCATCATTATCATAATTATAATTTCAGCCAAAAGACACCTATTGTTGGACATAGGCCTCCCCCAAGGTTTGCCGCATGGACCAGTTCTGCGCCGAAAGGACGAATTATTAATCCGAATTTAACAAAGCGCGGAATACCAGCATACTGTGTAGCTTATCACGAATTTGCTTTTGTGTCCTTGCGTAATCGTGTACAATACCTAAATATACGTTTTTTTCCAGTTACCCGAAATTATATACAAAAATATGTATTTAATAGAGATGGGTCGACTACGGATTTTGCCGACGGGCCAGTCGGCCGGCTAATCGGTTTTCAATTTGCCGATTAATCGGCCGACTAGTCGGCAATGCCGATCGGCGATCGTAGGTAAGTTCGGGTGAACTTGGAAACGTTCGTTTCGCTTCGTCCGTCGCGCTTTGTTACCTTACCTACCTTTGACCAGTTTTGTTTACGTTTTTTCTGCACGACAAAAAAAACAATTAGAACCTTAATTAAAGTAGTAAAATGAACTAACTAGTGCTTTTTATAACTATGTCGAAATGAAAATCGCATGTGTGGACATTTTTTGACGATATTTCCTATAAGCAATAAAGTGCCGATAATATTCGGCATTTTTTGCCGACTAGTCGCCGACTAAAAACCGACTAGAAATGATGCTGAATAGTCGGATTTCCCGACTAATCGCCGACTAGTCGGCCCATCCCTAGTATTTAATAAATAAATACGTACTTACCTATAAGGTATCGAATTTAATAACAATAAAAAACTCACACTTACCTATATAAGTAGGCAAGGTAATTATATTGGTCCAAACATATTCCTCGAAATGTTTTTATGTGACCATAATGCTGTAATTAGTAAGTGTTTTTTTTAAGAGAACCGTTTTTGACTGTAGGTACTTTTTTTTACACAGTCATCAACTGCTCAACGCCACAACCAAAATGGATCACCTTAACGAGTTTTAAAATTGGTACAAAAACGTATTTTATTAACTGGGTCAATCAACTTTTTTACACACACTTTTATTTTACCGGAACATGTTTGTTTTTAAATATAATATCACTGCTTATTTTCGCTTTTTAACCGACTTCAAAAAAAGGAGGAGGTTATCAACTCGTCGGTTTTTTTTTTTAAATGTATGTTCCCCGATTACTCGAAGACCACTGGACCGACTTGAAAATTTTTTCGTTGTTCGAATGGGTATACTTTCTAGTTGGTCCCATTGTCACCACGTCAGGATCTGATGATGGGATCATGGAGAAATCAAGAGAACTCCTCAAATATTATAGGCACACCTATAGCGATTTTGGTATTTTTCACTGTAACTCATGCATTTGCTTTTGAAAAGTACTATATGGTGAAGTGGAACTGATGATGAAGACCACAGATGGCCACCGGAACTCCTTAACGGTACCTATTTCAAGGGTGGCGATAAGATATTTCGATTAAGGTAGTTGAGCGACTATGACGAAGCACATTTAGGTTTAAATATGACTATGACATTCCCGCGGCGTTGTCTGCGGCGAGCTTGAAATTTTCTATAGTTTCTCATTAATATTTAGAAGTGGAGCTACGTAACAGCATAAATAGGATCAGTAAAAAGTATAAAATAAAATAAATGTTTAAAAAAACAAAAACCCGCCTTCAAAAATGCAAAAAATAACTTCTTTTAAAATGGTAGGTCAGTCCAACTGAAGTCGGCGTCCCACAATATTTTAAACCAAAAGCCGAATGCAGTTGGAGTGACCTACCATTTTAAAAGAAGTTATTTTTTGCATTTTTGAAGGCGGGTTTTTGTTTTTTATTAATGATGTAGTCATTTTACTAGTTTATCAATCTATCTTTTTCAAATACCTACCCATATCTTAATTTTTAAAATGTGTGAAAATTGGGTAATGACGTGTCTACTGAGTTACTGTCCGCGAATTTGTGTGATAAATAGTGAATTGTCAACTGAGTTACCACATTTTTATTACATACATTTTTAAACAATACATTATAATTTGATTTATGAAAGGAGTTAATGATATTACTACAATTTAAAAATAATGCACTTAAAATAAGTCCGCAGATTTTATTTTATTTATTAAAATCGGTATTAAAAACGGTGGGCAACAGACAGAAATGTGTGGGTAAAAAAGTTAATTGACCCAACTATTAACACTTTTAAGCATAAATAGATAAAAACCCCGATATAATTCTGCCGTGATACCTATCAAACAAGGGGGTAACTGGCTAGTAGTAGCATAAGCATTTGAAATTTTATGTGGTTACCAATAGAGTATATAATGCTACGTTGCAGTTAGCCGAGCTGATAGCTCTTAGCCCCACCGATTTTGATCAAACCTAGCCTGAACCTAATAAACCTGTTAAAAAACCGCGTCCGGATCGGTCCATTTTTTTAGGAGCTGTTACAATCTCACAGAGCCCGTTGTATACAGTTACCAGACCCAGTTGTTTTCTTTTATTTGGTCATAATGTAATTGTCGACATAATTATTGATAGTCATAATTTTTATAACGCTGAAACCGTAAACTCTTCAGAATTTCTAAAATATCTAACGTGTAGTAGACAAGGCTAAGTTAGGTTAGGTTTGAGGGTCTATATTGACTGACATAATTATTTTTAGTCATAATGTGCTTTTGGTCATAATCATCGCAAGTCATAACGTGTTTTTTTAAAGAAACTGTTACTTTTTCAGGATTTTTATAAATTAAACTTAACCTAACCTAGCCTTGTCTACACGTTAGATATTTCAGAACTTCCGAAAAATTTACAGTTACAGCGATATAAAAAGTTATGACTATCAAAAATTATGTCAACAATTACATTATGACCTTTAAAATTATGGGAAACAAAGGGCTCCCTAGGTTTGATTTATAAATATCCTGAAAAAAATAAGTTTACTAAAAAATACGTTATAACTTGCCATAAATATGACCTAAAACACATTATGACCCATAATAACCAAACACCTAATTGTTCCATTATTTTAAATGAATTTGATGCACAGAAACACATGTCAAACTTAAAAACATCCCTCTTTTTTCATAGGAGATTAATAAGTAGTAAAGTTAAGTTAGTTGTTAAAATATATTCCAACCCCAGATGTGTACAGACCCATTAAGAATTCATTTGCGGCACATCTGGCCTAAAATAACAATTAGCATTACACATTTGGTATCAAGCCAAACTCAAACTGATTGTGTGGGTTTGCTGGAGCATCTTCTAATTAGTCTGTGAACTCGCCAACGTACATATTTTTACAGTTCCGTACCAAAATGGTAAAAAAGGAACCCTTAAGGCCCAGCCACACCGGATGGGTGACGTGCACGTGCGCGTGCGCGTTCGCTTTCCACTGCATTGTATAGTGACATGTCGTAATGAGAATTCATACTATACAACGCAGTAGAAAGCGAACGCGCGTTTGCACGTGCACGTCACGCATCTGGTGTGGCTCGGCCTTTATGGTGAGGCTTCGTTCTGTAGCAGTAGTCACAGCAGGTATTCTCAGCTACAAAGCTACAACTACAAATCAACTTGAAATTCGGCATAGTTGCACAACTTGATTGCCGCATCTGAATTAGTAAAAGAAATATGAAATTAATTTAAAAAATAATTGAAATGGGGTCTAGAATGTGGGGTTGAAACATGAAAGTGTTTTGATTATAGCAAATAGGGTATCATATCAAAGGGCTTATCTGCACATTACAAAACTTTTTTAATTTTCTGTGATGTATTTTTTAATTTATAGCCAGAAATGTACAAAAAATGATCTGGACAAGTCAAAACTTGTACCATGCGCCGCGCTGCCGCGGCAAATGCAACACCTTCAGCCCCCGGAATGACTTCGGTAAAAAAATTACGGAGGCGGAGGCAGAGGTGTGAAATAAAAAACAGCGAAAGCGGAGGCGGATCCGAAAGTGTAAAATCAAACACAGTGTAACATCCCTATTTAACCGTTTCTACGATACAAACAAAAAATATAAAATATAGTTTTGTGTACATACACATACACATACATATACTCACGCCTTCATTCCCAGGCAGAGCTACAGGATTACCAACAACTCTAAAAACTTGTTGTTAATTATGTAACCACATTTTGCACAAACATGCAAGATGTTTACCAGTGTACATTAGTTTCTTGTATGATGATGTATTATTATTTCACTTTATTTATTTTATTATTACGGTTTAAAAGACAGCTGTTTAAAGTTAAGACAGATGGACCGACACGGACATAAATATTGCTCGTTTAATAGTATAAGATATAGAGATAATATGTTAAGATAATGAAAATCTAAGCTAGATCAAGGGTGTATCTTGGACGTCTGCGAGTGTGATATCGTCGGTGATATATACAGCGTAACTAACAAATTAAAATAGGTGCAAAGCACACCTTAGCAAGTAAGTCAGTAAGGTACATTTTGCAAGTTATTGAATTTGTTAGTTACGTGGTAATGCAGCATCATCGATGATATACAGATGATTGAGTTATCAATGTAATAAGTCTAATTAATGTAGATGTAAACACGATAGTATAGTTTTCAAATATTACGCAATTGCTCAAAGGTTAAATAGATGTGATCCCTTAAAGGGATCTCGAAAAACAACAAGTATGAACGAATTTACGATTTAAAGGTGCTGTCTTAGATGATGTTCATTATGGGTCTAACGCATAACTGAGTCTGTTCAGACTAATCTTTGGTAGCAAATCCCGTGTGTGTTTACGGTACGTCAAACGACGTAATAACTTCAGTTAGTATCCCATAGTAGTCTGTGGTCGGGCGGTCGTCAAAATTCGTGTCAATTGAACAGAGGGCCCTGCCAAGACGCATTGCGCTAACTAGCGTTTCTATTCGGTTCGTTTTTAAACCAATCGCGTCACTGGTAGATGACGTGATACGAAAAGTCACGTGGTCTACCAGTGACGCGATTGGTTTAAAAACGAAACGAATAGAAACGTTAGTTAGCGCAATGCATCTTGGCAGGGCCCTCTGTTCCCTTCAAGTAAAACACACACGGGATTTGCTACCAAAGATTAGACCTATAGATATAGTTACTTTAGTCACCCGTACTCAATAACCAATCGAGTCTACTAACAATTAGTTGTGATAATTTTCCTTATACATTCGTTCTATGTGCTTATGTGTATTCGAGATGTTCCAGTATATGCGTACTATAAGCAATAAGGGGGTAGGGCAAGTAATCCTACGGAAAATGCCATTTTTAGAATTAAACATGTCCGTAACGGTTTTTTAATAGCTATCCAACAATACTGCCCTACTAACCATAATAGCGTTATCTCAAACAAAACATCTGTAGAAATTGCAACCTAGTTACAAACAGAAGAGAGTTGAATCTGCTTTGGCTATTGAATTTAGTTATTGCATTTTTGCTTAGGAGGGCAGAATATATCCGACGATGTTGTAAAGTACAAATATTCATTATTGATTTTAATGCGCGGTTTAGTTTTGTAACTTTGATAGTTTCTGAGAACACGTAAGTGTGACATACAGACAGATGGACGGACATGGCGAAACTATTAAGGGTTTCTAGTTCAACGTCGGAACCCAAAAAAAGATAAATACCTGCATCGTTTAACGTAATAAAATAAACATTTACCTCGACGTTTCGACTTTGTTACAAGTTTACAACGGACGTGGTCAAGAGAAGACTGAAGTGGAGGGTGTTCGTCTGCTTGTCGTGCTAGTTTTTCAACCTACCCGCACTTGGTCTTGTTTTTATTTTTTCGGAATGTCATCAATGTCATCGTACCAACACATAACACTCACAACATCCGAAAATTTATCCGAAGATACACTTCCGTGCTTACATTTACTGATGTCTGGATTCCACTTAGTAGATAGCCTATACCCATCTTCTACAAGATACGATCTGATATAATATTGTAACACCTTTTATATACGCTTGTTTTATACAAATAAACTATTCATTCATTCATTCATTCATTCATTCATTCATTCATTCACTCATTCTTCAAATTCAAATTTCGATGCTTTCTGATTTCTACGGTTTCACGTACCATTCTCGCATAAAAATGGCGTTCAGTTGAAAGTACAGTCACGAGATTTAATTTGGTACCCACCTTAGGTCCAAAGTCAATCTGACGTACAACATATGATAAGGTTGAGTTTCCTAAAAGTTACAAATGACTTGACATCTCTAATGACATTGACCACTTCAAGCATATTTTTCTTGAAATGGGTTCCAAATTAACGCTCGTGACCGTACTTTAGGACTATGCAATTCCATAAAGTATTCGATTTATAGTTTTAGTAGCTATGTGTGAAACTCATGTTATTAAACTAACAGTAAGGTATCATCGTTCAGCAAAGTAAACAAATAACGTTCATAACTCATAACGGTAATTATTGCATAACAATATTGGAACATGTGTTCACATGCCTTCCGTGATTCTATGTAAGCCTTTAATTAATAAAATATTTACAACGTAGGTATGGCATCTTATCGTTACAATTAAGGGCCCATAAAATACGTTGCCTTAATTGCAAATTCATCCTTATCAATACTGATACAGAGTCGTATTTGCTCTAGCTTTGAATGGTTTATACTCCGTTTAGCGCGGAAACGCTTATTTATTGCTGCTCAGAAAGGACTCCTAAGTCTTCGTACTAATTAATTATGCAAGCCGTACCTTTAGATGGAGAAATTATAATCAAAGAAACCTTTGGCATGCCTGTTGCTTCATAATTCAAGTAGATCCCTAAAACCAACACAATCAGTACTAACAAGGAAAGATACCCAACTGTCCGACTCCGATTTAGAATAGAATACAATAGAATCATTTAGTTCGAGTAAATTTACACTCATATTATATTGTTAGTAGTTCCATAATCCTAATTGTTAGTAACTAATTAATAACACTAATTGTAAGGGGCATGTAGCCCACAACAATGACGCATGTAAGGGCAGTCTACCCTACTCCCTATCATGCTGAGGATGATATTGGGGCTGGCCCGCACGCGGCGCACCAGGGACGCGGCCCGCTTGCGCATGGTAGTGTGAAAGCAGTCGACCCCGGCGGCCGCGAACATCCCTGACGCGCTACAGAAGCGAGGCAGCCCCACTATCACCCGGAACGCATTGTTGTACTGGACACGGAGGGCTCCATAGGTCCTTTGCGTGTATTGCATCCATAGGCTGCACGTGTACAGGGATGTACAGAAAGCTCTAAACAACGTAACTTTTACCTCCCTTGTACAGCGCGCAAACTTACGAGCTATCATATTAGCCCTAACTGAAAGAGCCCTCCGTTCCCGCTCAACGTCCTTGTCGTCCTGGAGGTCAGACGTTACTAAATGCCCGAGGTATTTAAAGGCATTTACCCTATCAAGAGACACACCGTTAAGTGTAATCGGAGATAATACAGCTGTTCGACTACGTCCGACCTCAAACACCATGTATTGGCTTTTGACCACATTATATTTCAGGCCATGGGATTCGGTATAAGATTCACACACGCTTAGCAATTTTTGTACACCGCAAACTGACGCGCTCAGCAGAACCATGTCGTCAGCATAACTTATATTGTTGACACAAACGCCATCAATATGACAGCCGACACGCATTCTGCAGAGAATCTCGAGAAGCCCGTTCATATACAAATTGAAAAGCGTGGGTGAACTCAACCCCCCCTGCCTCACCCCACACTCCAACCTGTATGGATCTGACAGTGTGTCCGCCCACCTAACGCTATTGACCTGGCCTCCATACCAGTACCGGAAGATCTGTATAAATTCTGGAGGGAGCTTTATGGCTTCTAGTTTCTTCCATAAAACTTCATAGGAAACCAGGTCAAAAGCCTTAGACAAATCGAGGAAACAGGCAAAAACGGGAGATTTTCTATCAACGTAGTATTTGATAGTGTGCTTAAGACATAGTACAGCACTTTCCGTGGATAACCCCGGCCGAAAACCAAACTGGTTGTGACATAACTGCACGTACTTGTTTAACTGTGTGTTAAGCACACTATCGAACACTTTTGCTATGACAGTAGCAAGAGATATTGGCCTATACTTATTTACGTCTGACAAGTCTCCCGTTTTATTCTTGACTATAGGCACAACTATTGCTCGCATGAGAGGATCAGGCAAGTAAGCATGCCGTACACATAGGGTAAAAAACATTGACAACACTCTTGACATGTGGGGGCCGGCATGTCGGAGATGCTCAATGCTGAGACCATCATGGCCAGGGGATCTACCTCCAGAGATAGACTTGATAGCCTTATCCACGTCAGTGGAGGCGATTCCAGCTGTTGTCCCTTTTACGTTGGTCTCAGCATTGCTCACCATGCCCAGCGAAGGCGTTAAGGGAGATTTTACAAAGAAATGGTCCCTGAAGAGGTTAGCAATATCCTTCGTGTCGTTTACGCCATTAACACTCAAACGTTAAACGTATTCTGAATTTTTATTACGACACTAATGCGCCGGAGCCGATCGTTTCAATAGCACATGCGTCACTGCCGAGCGCTTGCGCGTGACTGATTTGCTATATAGAATAGAATAGAATAGAATAACTTTATTTCAGACTACAAGGCCCATATTTAAAAATACCTTACAGACTAATATACATATCAATAGGTATATAACATAAAATGAACACGACTACTAATAAATTTTCGCGGTGTCTGCTAGATGGCGACCACGAAATCGCCGAAATATGACACCCCTCGGCCAGAATTCCTCCTTTAAAAAGGTCGACAGATCTATGGTGTGGCGAGGTTCTAACCACTCGACCCTAAGAGTAAATCCGGTCTTAACTCGTACATACTCTACGAGATCTTTTGCCTCCGTAGAGTAATGTAATCGGGACACGTACACTCAACAGCATAAATAAGTGATCATTTATGTACCTTGTCGCTTTCAATCTTTTCACAATTTTGTATGACATTTCAAACACGACGTTAAAGTGACAAGGTACATAAATGATCACTTATTTATGCTGTTGACTGTACAACTGCGTCGTGGGCGTAGCAGGACACAGCAAGTGGTGGTGGTGGTTTATAATTTGATAGTGATAGAGAGTAGTCTAAAATAACAGACACGTATTTTTTTTTAGCTGCATGTATGGCGAAATTGTCCACCAAAGTACTGAAAAGTGACTAACTATACACTCTAACTTCTGTAGAGAGTTTTGTTCAAACCAATTTGCTGGTTATCTACTGGTTTGATAACATGTTTGAGAACATGAAAAATAATGAGTAGGTACGTTGTTTTGTTATAACGACTAAAAAAAGCTTTGAAATGAAAACGAGCAGACCTAGTTTTTAATAGTAACTTTAACATATTTAAAAATTGTAATAATCCATGTTTAAGCTTAGAGAAACGTTAATTCTGTATGAAAATTTTCAGCTCCGCTTAACAATCCACTTATGAGAGCGCCACAAAAAACGCGCATTTTAATTTAGCGCGTAGATAAAACCTACACATGTTAAAATCCCCTTTTTGGGCGGGTTTTTAAAACGGACTGGAATAAAAACACTGTAACATTGCTAACCAATTAAGCAACCAATTCAAATTAATATCCCTTATCGTATACGTTTATCGTAAAACAATGTACCTAATTGAGTAACATGTTCAGTTACAAAGTGTAGCGTTTCTCGCGAGTGGAAGTTTTTAAATTGGCGTCATAACGATCTGGGGTGTTATTCTGTTAGAAGCGGCGTTCGGTCGGTGGAAAGAGTCAATGTGCCACACAGGCGAGTTTAAGTAGGGCCGTCAGAGCGTACAAAACACATTTTAGCGCGTGCTTTCTCAATGAGGCAGCAGGGCTTCTGTCGATAAGATCGAACGTACAAGGCTGCCTAATTGAGAATGCCGCGCTAAAAGGTGCTTTGTACGCTCTGACGGGACTACTTAAACTCGCCGGTTTATATAACTAATAGTAGGAGATCCGAATAGGAGACGATTTGGACCGGGCTGTTTATTCGATAAAAAGTATTTTATATGAAATTTTATATGCTAAGTAATATATTGTGAATAGGTAGGCTGAAAAATTTCAGTCCAGTATATAATTAATTAAAAATTTAAAAATTAACTTTGTTTTAAAAAATTACAATAGCTTGTTTAATGGACAAATTACATACCAATCGAAAGTATGAAGCCTATAGAATATGCAAACGTTAGTTTGACAATTTTTTTCCCGTCAAACTATTGGGTAGGCAGGTATAAACAGGTAAATCGGTTCTAATAATTTGCACCAAACCTAACTTTTGCATATTGCATACTTTCGATTAGTATGTAATTTGTCTATTAAACAAACATTTTCAATTTAAAAAAAAGTTTATTTTTAATTATTTTTTTAATGATATATACTGGACTGAAAATTTTCACCTATTCGCCACATATTATTTAGCGTATTAAATTTGATATAAAATACTTTTCATCGAATAAACAGCCCGGTCCAAATCTTCTCCTATTCGGATCTTAGACCATAAGCTGCGCCGCGTTCACGCGATCACTCGATCGACCGACCGAACGCGTACCGACTCGACCGAAATTTTTTTTATGTGTGTTCGCGGATAACTTCGTCGTTAATGAACCGATTTTGATCTTTCTTTTTTTTAAGAGAATAACACCCCTGGAAGAACGCCAAGAATAATCTTAAGTTATTTTTACAGCAACTGCCATTAGCTAATTCCGAACAATCGTGGCGCGAGCATGAAGCACTGAATGCTAAAGAAAATTCAATTCAAAAATGATAACCTACTAAATCATAAAACAAACGCACAATAGCACAACTATGTAAATACTCGTTCCTGTGTATGTAAACAGCTCATTGTACTAAAAAACAGAACAAAATACAATCGTTTTTAACAGGGATTTACAAAGTCGAACCTATTTCTTTTGTAACTTACCTATGAGCGATTACGGAAAATAAATCACAAGATTTGTAAAGTAGAAAAGTAGACGAGAGCGAATAACATTTATTATAAAGTTTAAAACAAAGTTTTTAGTTTCGTTTTAACGTGCTTTTCCATCAGCGAGGCGCAGCTAGACAAGACAAGGCGAGACGAGAATATAAATTTGTATTGAAAAATTTCGTCCCGAGATTACTCATGCAATGACGAAAAACGATGAAAGAGAAATCTTTAGCTGGGTATTTCTCACGAACGTTTTAGCCGCCGTCACAACGTGGTCGCATTATTGACGGCTTCCCAGTAGACTCGAATGTCTTTTGCGGTTATTCTGCAGAACTCAACCGCTGCTTACAATTCTTAACGTTTAGCTTTTCCACAAAAAATCGTCAAAATTATAGCCACGGCTGTGACGGGCGGTTAAAACGATATGAGAATTAGGGCCGAGTTTCGTCCGTTTAATTGTTGGTGAGCTCGGCCCTTACCCAGCTATTAAATAACCAAGGATCGGAAAAACGCCCGTCATTTTGAAAAGATAACCCTGTTCCGTACAGGAGAGACTTCCTTCTGATGTTAATTAAAAATATTATTAGGTATTTTACATTTATAATACCATTATTCATATGTATTCAGCAACAATATTATTAATGAATAAAACCATAATGGTTATGGGAAAAAAACACTTTCGCCAATCAAAAACAATGTCTTTTTTTAAATTTTCGCCTGCTATTCCATAACGACGTGAATTTAGGACCTGTTTAGTAGTCGAAAAAGTTTGTTCACAGTTTACGGAGGACATTGGGGCAATCGTTGACATTGGTGTACTGTTTGTATATGTGTTTGTGTTTTCTAATTAACATTTCGGTGTCATTCATTAATAAAATTGTCGCTGAGTAGATATAAATTATTGTATAATAAATCTATAAAATACCTAATAATATTTTTAATTAATATCAAGGAAGTCTCTGCTATACGGAACAGGGTTATGCTTTCAAAATGACTACTTGTAAATAACCTTCGTTTTCGTGAATTAACTTTCTTCCCTCTCATTTTAGGAACCGCAGCATATGAAGCCATGGGTCGGCACCTGGGACGCCTCGAAGCCCCTCTCGCCTTGTTTGCAGTACGACCCCTTCATCAAAACCGTTGGAGGTAAGATGACTAACTGGTTCTGAAACTCGACGCACCAAATATATAACGGGCGGGTTGAAGTTGTCCAGTCAGAGCGTAAAAACCACATTTGTGGCATTATCTATGTAAAGGGACCTTATTGTCGATGGCGCTTACGCCGCACTGCGTCACGCGACGTTGTATTTATATCGGATCATCTTTAATAATGGCGGAAGCGCCATCGACAATAAGGTCCCTTTTCATAGGTCGCCTGATTAAGGTTGCCTGTCCACTGGAGCGGAGCGAGGCAGCGGAGTGAGCGAGGAAAAGATCAACCAATAGGAATACTTTATTTTCCTAGCGTAGCGCAGCTCTCCTATTGGTGGATTTTTTCCTCGCTCACCGCTCCGCAGCCTAAAGGCCAAGTTTCATTGGTTGATAGAGCGCATGCTTGTAAACATCCATTTGCGAGTTGTTTTATTATTATTTCGCTGGAACGTAACGGAATGTAAAGGGACGAGGGAAGGTACACGAGCACTCAGGCTACCTAATAGTAAGTGGCATCTGAAACCCATAGATATTTCAATTCTAAAGACCAATCTCAAGACTGCAATCCTAAGACTTGAAATTCGTTGCCAACCTTGCAGTCTAAGATGGAATGCCTTTGCGCTAGTAATTTGCGAACACTGCTGCTTGGTGGTGGGTTAACGGATAGTGGTAGCCATTCGAACGAAGCCTGTCTGTATTTGTGTCTTATGGCTTCTGAATATCGTTCGCAGAACAGATGGCCGATGCGGTCGAAGACTTCTAGAGTGGCATCCGCGTACCGAAAGACGCAGCGTGGGTAGGCCTCCAACAAGGTGGACTGACAACGTGGCTAAGGTTGCGGGAAACTGTTGGATTCAAGCGGCAAATCTTGGGGAAGGCCTATGTCCAGCAGTGGACGTCTTTCGGCTGAATTGATGATGATTATGGCTAGTGAATATATGTCTTTCTTCTTTTTCTTCCCTCCAGGCTCAGAGAACTGCCTGTTTGTGAACGTCCACACTCCGAAGCTTAACGCCGGCGCATCCCTCCCCGTGATGGTGTTCATCCACGGAGGCGCGTTCATGTACGGGGCTGGATCCTTGTATGACGCTTCACACATCATGGACTGGGACATGGTTGTCGTCACGTTTAACTACAGACTAGGACCTTTAGGTGAGTCATCATTGCCATCAACTTCTTACCCTTATCCCAAACGGTTCATTGCCTTTTGGCAAAATGTATAGTTTCCATAGGTACCGTCTCATTGGCCAACCATTGCCAACCCGCAAAGCGGGAAAAACGAAACGGTTGGGAAACGATACATTTTGCCAAATAACTTTCAGCCAAAAGGCAGGATAACATCCCAAACATTCTGGTCAGCGTAGCACGTCTTTTAAAAGAAAAAGACTTTCGCTAACACACGAAACGTCGCATAAACATCTCATGGCAAAAATGTACCTACAGTGTTACTTGAAACAGGCCTAGTGTTATTAGGCGACACAGAAAAATATTTACTTCTTGGAAAATATGTGCAATGTTTAGACCTTAACTACTATTACTACTTTTATCTGTAAATTGGGTTACCGTAAAACGGGTCTATTTGGGAATCACGGGCCTATTTGGAACCAAGTAATTATAAGCTTTTGTTAGTTGATATATTTTTGTCATGGCAATAGTAGAACTGAAAACTTCACCTGACAACAATTTTTACAGTTCTATCACAACCATTACAAAAAATATATCAACTAAAAGCTTATGATTACTTTGTTCCAAATAGCCCCGTGATTTCCAAATAGCCCCGTTTTACGGTACTGTAAAAAAATAAATATTTGATTTGATTTGTTTTGATACCAGCCGTGATCTCATTCCCTCCCTTATTTTTCATATCGCTCTTCACATTCCGTACAACGGGGTGAGTAGGGATTAAGGGGTGAGTAGGGACACAACCGAAAATAAGTCATAACTTGTCACAAATAAGTACAAGCGTTGAGTGGACAATAACGTTACGTCTTTGGAAATAATGTCAGTCTTATAATTAGTAGCATATGGTTCATTTTAGGTTGTGTACCTACTCACCCCGATTTACACTGAAAAAAATAATAAATAAATGGTAACATGATTTTGATTATTGTGCATAAGCGTCTTGATCCTATACGAGCCTAACAAAACGTTAGATACATCAACTAAGATGTTAGTTGAATCACTAAAGACATTGCTGTTGTTACTATTAGCTTTGGTTGATATAACTAATATCTTAACAATTGTATTCATTTTTTGTCAACTAAGTGAAAATCTCTCTTTGTTGGCTCTAATTTTTTTGAATGTACGGTATTCCATTCATCTCTTTTTAGGTTACCTTCCATTATAGCCCTTCACATTCATATTTAAAACTCTTCGTGTCACATGAGATTCATTCCTCCTCATGACATGACCACCACAACAAACTACATTCTTCCATGTTTTCTCTCACTGGCGCTACTTTTAAACTTCCTCTTCATACTCATTTCTTATCCTCATTCTTGTTACACCACACATCCATCTCAATATTCGCATTTTAGCCATATTCGTTAACCGTTCTCACTTTCTCAGAAACTTATCAATAGACCACGTTATCTTGTCGCAGTCACATCGCTATTTTGTAGGGATTGAATGTTTTTTTTATCGACCATCTCTATATCGATGTTTGTAGTTTATATTATTCAACCAAGCGATTAATTTTTGCCTTTTAAATCTCTTCTCAATTTCAATATTGCGTAGGTATTAAAACTTATTGATTAAAAATAAGTAGATATCCTCATTAGTATCGTATCTCGTAGATGCAATAAACTTATGTAATGATTGTGGAAAAACTAAGATAAGCAGTTTTAACTAACGAACACACGCGACTTTTATTCCCATTACTTTTTATCACAACTTTAGTAGTTATTGTCTTTAACTCATTGTCAGTGACATGACATAACTTTAAGCACAATACCATCGACATTTAGATAAACATTCAATCCCTACAAAAAAACGACGTCAGTGCGACAAGATAACGGGGTCTACTTATCAATATTAATAAACATAATTATATTCATACATACATGGGGTGTCAAAATCATTACCCTTAAATTGCTTTGCCGTAGTCGGGCTAAAACAAAGTAGGTACACACAATGCATATAAAGAGCGTACTCTCATTTGAAAGGCCGGCAACGCACCTGCTACTCCTCTGGTGCTGCAGGTGTCTATGGGTGACGGTAATCGCTTACCATCAGGCGATCCGTCTGCTCGTTTGCCTCCTATACCATAAAAAAAAAAATATTTATACTGGCAGTCGAGTCGCATAGCCACCCCCAATATGTGTTCTTGTTAAGGCCCATTTACAAATCCAATCGAATATTTGCTAATCATTTACGTAACAATTGACTATTCTTCTCATATACTTACACAAGTGTTTAATCAGCTAGAAATGAAACTGGATGGTCTCATACATGACTAGTTAATTATAAATTTCATTATACAATAATCACATCTGTGTGATGCGCACGAGTTGTTTCTGATGTTTTCTATGTATTTAATTATTTCTCTATTGTATGTTTATCGTTCTCTAGTACCCGTAGTACAAGCCTAGAGTTTAATTTAGGACTAGGACAATTTATGTGACATTGTCTCCTGATATTATTATTAATTCCTAGTGACCCGCCCTCGCTTCGCTTATGTTATGCGACATCCGCACATAATCCAAAATGTATTATAACTACATAAAAGCCTTCCTCTTGAATCACTCTATTTATTGATAAAATCCGTTGCGTAGCTTGAAAAATCTATCACCCGTATTCACAAACAATACTTAAGGGATCCTTCACTGAGTAAACGTACTGCGTTCAATACAGCTTTGTGATTGGTCCTTTTTGACCGACCTTTTGTTTATGAGACGATTTGAACCACCCTGTGCGTTCGTGAGCACTGTGAGACCTCATAGTGACGTTTGTGAATACTTGTGTAAGCGTACAGAGGGACAGACGGCGGGAAGAGATTCTGTTCTATCTACACTAATATTATAAATAGGAAAGATTTGATTGTTTGTTTGTTTGCATTGAATAGGCTCCGAAACTACTGGACCGATTTGAAAAAATCTTTCACCATTAGAATCCTACGTTATCCCTGATGAACATAGGCTATGTTTTATTTTTCTGCGCGGACGGAGTCGCGGGCAGCAGCTGTACTATGTTAATACATTGTTATTAACAACTGAGTTCTCTCGATACTGAACATGGCGACCGACTACCTTTACTAGCTATAGGCCTATAATAAAGCCCAATTATTATCGCCGCCTTACTAATTGGACTCAATTATAGGAAAAGGATTTAATCCCGCTACGCAAACTCGGGCCCGTATAAATTTCAACTCTATTGACGTCGACACAATATCAAATATCATAACATATAAAATTTTAAGTAATTGAAATTATTTCCGGGAAATACGTCCGAATGACGGGAAAAACCACCCATTATTTAATTAGAATTCATTACTTACAGCTACAATAAGATTTATTTTCGGAAAACGAGCGATTGCGCATGTTTTAAAGCATTCGCCTCGCGTCTCTTTGGCGTCTTGATGCAATTGGAAGACAGACAAACAAACATCATCGAAATCTTTTAATTCCATAATACTATGTCTATATAGGCGTGGGTTTTGTACCTGACTGCCCGAAAAGGATGTTTTAGAATACGAGCAAACATAATTAACGACGGTTAATATGCGTCCTAAATATCCTAATTAACATAAAAACACGTGGATCGTTAACATAAGTTGTATTTCTTTTTTTCTTAGAAATTAATTCGCTACGCAATGTATCAGAAATAGCCCAAATAAACTGCAATTAACTGAGACTTAAATCTTCATTTACATTATACATTGCTGCTCGATGGGACCTTTAAAAATTAATTGCGCTCTATGTATTAGAGTTATTAACGAAATTCCACATTTACATGACTTGTAGGGCCATAACCTACGTCTAGTTAAAATGTATGTCTGTATAATGTATGTTTGTGTAAGTTATTTGATTATCGGATAAACAGATATCCTTATATACGAGTAGAGAAATAAATACCTATATACATAGCACATACCTTTTTCTATAACATTGATGAGGCTTGGTTTAGTTAATTTTATACTTATATCTTAAGGAATAATATGTAAAACTACTGTATTACTGTACCCAGGTGAAAAATTAAAACTAAACGTATTTAAATTAAAATAAAACTATGCTACTCAACTATTAAAGATATAAATAATAATCACCAGTATAAAAAGAACATCCCCCTATGACAATGGCTGCATTACCTCTCTGGATAGCTAGCCCAATCCTTTGGGAGGGGTAAGCACCAGCTATTTGAATTTGTATTTGAATTTGAATTTGAATTATGCGCGGCAATAATTCTTTTTCCGATTCCGAAATTAAGAAGCTATCCTCCCACCAGGTTTCCTCAGCACCGGCGACGAGCTGGCCCCCGGGAACTACGGGTTGAAGGACCAGGCGTTCGCGCTGCAGTGGGTGCGAGCCAACATCATGATGTTCGGGGGGAACCCTGACAGCATCACCCTCACCGGATGCTCCGCAGGCGGGGCCAGCGTGCACTACCACTACCTCTCGCCGTTGTCCAAAGGTTAGTTCCATGCGAAAACCACGTCACGCTTTTTTAGTTATGGTAGCGACCGTCGCATATTGTATGGATATTTTCAACATCACAATCCCCACAAAGCCTTTTTTATTTAGCTTCACGCAGTCGAGTAAAATATTGCAGTATACCTTTACACGTCAAATTACACATTTTTCCTTTGTGACTTCTGCGGAGTTAATCCAAAAGTATCCCTGCCTGAATCATGTATCGCTGGTACTGTAGAGATATCACATTTACATATTGATATGTCATGGACGAGATTGCCTGCGCTTCGCTACACCGGAAGGAAACGCAGCAGCTGTCACTCGAGTTAAGCCGGAACCCCAATGCAGAGAACGCTCTAGCTACGCTATGTAGCTCTTAATTGAATTTTCTACTCGCGTACTATAAACCGCTAAATATTGATATCGTTAACGGTATCATAATACCACCTATAGCGTAACCGAAGCGTGAAAACAGTTCTATAATGAGCGTTGCCAAGGTAATAACAGTTATTTTATAATTATTATAGCGTTGTCAATATTAGGCCCTTTACTTTTTGGCATTATCATAAATGACCTAGCCTCGTCCCTCAGTTCGCCAGATGCCTACTCCACGCCGACGACCTAAAACTCATTTATTGGGTGCAACAGTTATCGGATTGCGAGTCACTTCAAGAGGTCATACATCGTGCTTATCAGTGGAGCATAAATAACAGGCTTATATATAATATTGAAAAGTGATCGGTTATGACTTTCACTCGTGGCCATAATCCTTTTTATGCCAAGTATCACTTAGGTACTGAAGACATCGCCCGCGTACACTCAGTCAGGCATTTAGGTGTCACTTTCGTTCGACGCGCTTCTTACCTTTCATGAGCATATGAAAGTAATATCGGTCAGTTGCTTTCGGACCTTGGGGTTTGCAATTCGGAATGCTCGTGATTTTCACGATCCTAGAGCCATCAATCTTCTTTACACAGCTGTAGTCAGGAGTAAACTTGAGGCAGCATCAGTTGTGTGGAACCCACACGAAGTCACTCCTTGCTTCTGGAGAAGATCCAAAAGGCGTTCTTGCGATTCTTGTACAAGAAAATGTATGGGTACAATCCATTTTATACCCTACCAAATTCCTGCTTGGTGTCTTGGGGTTTAACTCGAGGTGTGGCGAAACTACGTGCTACTGACTGGTGCTGGTAGAATCTTAAGGGGAGAGTCTGATTGTCCTGAGTTGGTGGCGCAACTGTTGCGCCTGTTTGTCCCATCATTGACGAAGTTTAACTTCCGGCCTCGTCACCACCATCTGTTAGCATTGCCAACGGCGCGCACTGTGTCTCACAGCAATTCACCACTTATTCGCGCTCTGAAGCTTCTAAATACTAATATAATCGCTCTAGTGATGTGCGAAAATTGGGACAATCAGCGTCCCGATCAAGGGTGAATCGGTGACCATAGACTCCTGAAAATCGGGACGTCCCGTGTAAATCGGGACGTTTGGCAAAACTAGTTACGCTGGAGTACATGGACACACCAGACACATAGAATCAAATTCATTTCTGGCTAAATGGCTATGCCGAAAAAGCCACAAAAAAAAAACGTTTATTTCGGTCCGCAGGTAAGTACAGACCTTTATGTTTCATATGGGTTTATCCTTACCTCACCATCACTCGTTTCATAGAACATATCACTTCGCAGAATTTACGTTTCATAGAAAACTATTTTCTGCTGAACCCGTGTTGATTTCAGGTTATCTTGTGATGATTACAAGCCTAACCTACCCTAACCTACGTGAATGATATTTAAGATAACCGGAAATCAATAAAGGTTCAGCAGAATATAGCTTTCTATGAAAAGAAAATTCTGTGAAGTGATACGTTCTATGAAGGATGACACCAAACAAATGGTTAGCAGAAATATATTTCTTCACCACTGCACTAGCACGGTCAAGCTGTGGCGTGTGGGCATGGTCAAAGTATAAATAGAAAAGTAGTTCGCTCTTTAGCAGTTTCTGTTACCTATTGCTTCTCGGGCGCTAGGGTTGCGTCGATGCGCGTCGCTTGATATTTAATACGTACGCAACCAAACGCGGTAACAGCGCGAGTACCGACACCGACTAAACCGGCTCGGTCCGTCCTTTTCAATTTGCCTGTAGTAGCTCGCGGGGTGTACGAACGAGGCACGCACATATGCAAACCACGTGAAGTACCTTTATCGCGATATAAAACGGAGATCCTGTTATATCCATTGTAAAATAAACTTTAAGACAAGGGTTTAAATATGTATTCCACATAGCCCATTCTAATAACCGCATCTGGTTCAAAGTTTACTTGCAAAATGTGACCCAAATAGGGTGACGGAACCAGTAATGGACAAGGACCAATAATGGACACTTGATTCTTATTTTACAGAAGATAAGGGTTATTCATTTGCTTTGCAACAATCAATTTAGGACCGTATGAAATTTGAATTAAGAGTGAAGGGTCCATTACTGGTGCCTGTCAGCTAAAAGTCTCCAACACTGGTGTCATTATCCTACTAAGAAACAAATGAAGTAAAATAAAGCTTCTAAAAACACGACAGTAGACGTAACGTCACAGCATAATATTCATGATGCAGCTGCTCTGTTTTCTTTCCGTGCAGCGTTGGAAAATGAAGAATGAGTTGTAATTTATTTTGCAAAAATATTCTCTTCCGCCGCTCGTAACTTTTTATCGGGAAGACATACAAAAACAACATGTTTTCACAAACTGTGCGCAATTTTGTTCTGCACTCAAAAAAATGAGAGCCAACCAAGAGCCATTTTCTCTTAGTTGACATAAAATGAATACAATAGTTATGATATTTGCTATGTCAACCAAAGCTTATAGTAACAGCAGCAAGTTCTTTGGTGATTCAACTAACATCTTAGTTGGTGTATCTATCGTCTTGTTAGGCTCGTATGGGATCAAGACGCCTGTGCATAACAATCACAATCTTGTTAGAAGCGAGCAATTTTTTTTTCAGTGTGTTTATACTTTTCATAGTCGCTTTTGTCAAATGTTGAGGAATTATAAATGAACCAATTTTGAAAAATGATATTCAAGATGGCGGCTCACCACTTCTCTCTCTAAGAATTCAAAAATTCAAAATTCAAAATATTAATTCAGTAAATTGGCCACATGAGGGCTCTTTTACACGTCGGTAACATGGAGTGAATCTACTAGCGCTTCGGACAAGACCATCATTGCGGAGAAGAAGCGCCGCAAGAAACTCCAGCAGAAGGTCATTTTTTCCAATCAAAAAATACAATAATACTTAAAAGTAACATTACAAGGTAATACAGTAATAAATAATTATTTAAAAACTGACACAAATAACTCTCAAACTAAGGTCGAAATAACATGGATTTTTACTAGAACCTATGCCTTAACAACATCCATCAAAAAAAAACTATGCTCCACCGTTTGTAAAGCAAAGGCTTTATGGTGATTTAAAAAAGCACGCGCCGATGACAGGCCCCGGTGACCGGTCGTGGTGGCGAGTTTAAGTAGTCCAGTCAGAGCGCACATAACACATAGCGCGTGCATTCTCAATCAAGCAGCAGGGCTTCTATTAATACGATCAAACGTATAAGGCTGCCTAATCGAGAATGCACGCGCTAAAATGTGTTTTATGCGCTCTGACGGGACTGCTTAAACTCGCCGGTGTGGCGCGTTCACTCGTTCACTCGTTCTACCTAGCGAGCGCCGTTTTTAATAGAATAACAAACCCGAGTCAAATTGTGTGGGGCTTTACACAACCGCCACAGCCTGAGGAAGGCTCTGCAGTCTGGAATACAAATATAAAACCGTAGGTACCTAAGAAGATTGTGAAGCTAAAAATTTCCATACAAAAATGCAATAACGTTTCGCTCCCCTTAAGAGGCCGTATACGAAATTTGGACGATTTCGCTGATTTACGTGATTTTACAGACGTGATTTTACAGTTGAAATATTTCTACAAGTTTTAATGCACAACACGAAAAATAATTTCTAATTTTAACGAATGTATGAGCTACTTTTTTGTTTTTATTATTTTATTTTGATTATATATTTCCTCGTGTGGTTGCCGAGTTAGAATAGTGCCACTCCATGTCTTCCCGTGGATGTCGTAAGAGACGACTAAGGGAATAAAGGCTTGTAGTACTGTTAGGCGATGGGCTTGCAACCTGTCACTAATACGCTGGTAAACATCTTAGCCTAATTGTGCAAATTGTGGTTATAGAATTATCAACAAGTTTTTAGAGTTGTTGGTTATTCTGTAGCTCTGCCTACCCCACTCTGGGAACGAAGGCGTGAGATTATGTATGTATGTATTTTGATTAATCGACCTGACACCGGCGACTGTTATGTGAATTTTGCTGGAAGAGGTTTAGAATGTCACATATTCATGAATCGTTTTGACGTCTTAACGGTATGAAAAATTTACAATGTATTGCTGTGAAAGTCGTCTAAAAAATGTATGAATTACTTTTTACCACTTTCATAATTATAAATTTTTAGAGTAGAAAAAAAAACTTGGTAATTTTTTATAGAAAACGGGCAAAAATTATTTTGATTTCGGCTACTCAGAAATCTCGTTCATAAAATTAAAACAACAGAAATAAACTTTAGTTCAAAATCAATCCATTACCTAAAAAAAATATCCAAAAAGTTCAAAAGAATTGGCAATAAATAATGTTTTAAAACAATCTAAATCTCGCATTATAATACTCGACAAAAATAAAAAAGTGGCTCATTTATTCGTAGCTCATTTATTCGATCATAACTAAAATAAATTTAATGTTCAGCATTAAAACTTATAGAAAAGAAATATTTTAACTGTAAAATCACAAAAATAAGCAAAAGCGGCAAAATTTCGTGTACGGCCTCTTAAACCTAGTTCGATTTTTACGATTTTTGAATATGTTGTAGATATTATGAAAAACTAGGTCTGTACGTGTTCCTTTCCAAGAAATATTCAAAATATAGAAACGCACAAACCTAATTAACTATACTACATATTTAAAAATCGTGGAAATCGGACGTGATTTAGAGGTAACAAACGTATCATCCAGAGCTAAATAGGTATGATTTTTTCTGACAGCTAGCCGATAATACGCAGAGATCGGACAAACGGGCGTCATTACTCGCAATAACGTGGACATGACTCCACAGATTTTAATTAAATGGGTGATTCCATGCATGCATGCATTGATGCAGGCATTTCAACCCTCGTAATGACCTGCACCAAGCAGCAGATTTTCATACCAAGATGTACTGTAACCGTATTTCTATCTATTATGGCAGATTTCTTTAATATGCTAGGGACTGACAGCGGTTGAAACGCCCGTGGAATCAACCAAATAAATTAAATTACATTAATTGATTACTTACCCGAAAAAATATTTTGATCCTTTGCGAAAGGAGCTTTTTACCGCATAAGTTTATTTTAGCCGTGAAAAGGAATAAAATAACAATGGAAAATTTGTAAAAAATATTGTTTATTTGCTTTAATAAATTACACAATAATAAGTCTTTGTATTATTAATTTATTACTGTCTCGCAAAATATCAATACTATTTTTCGGGTAAGTAATCAATTAATGTAATTTAATTTGATCAACTAAAATCTTTGGAGTCATGTCCACATTATTGCGAGTAATGACGCCCATTTGTCCGATCTGTGGTAATACGAGTAGTAAACCGAAAATCGAATCAAATATATATACTGCTAGATCAAAACAGTATTAACTCAAAATCCTCGTTAGTATCGTTTCAAGTTCATTGCAGGCAGTTGTATTAAAGTTGATATTAAAATACAGTTGTATTTTGAGTTACTACTGTTTTGATCTAGCAGTGCGATTTTCTTAACATAACTATACTTCGGATCAATTAGGGCTAATTGGATTGAGACAAGGATCAATGTATCGCCCTAGTTCCTCCCCGCGACTCCGCGTACAATTTATCGCCGTTGTTCCCCGTTTCTTCTAAAAACGTTTTAACTTCACAGGATTAAAGTTTTCATGTTACTCCAGTTAAACAGATTGCTCCGTTTTGTCATGCAAAAATGATAAATAAATTAGTAATTAAATCTTTCCAATTCGTATAAAGGAGTTTAGGATAATATAAAAAAAAAACTTAGGATAGTTACCTACCATAGCAAAGTTTAGGCCTACCGCCTACATTAAAAATTCTAAAACTTATAGTTTAACTAGCGACCCGCCCTCGCTTCGCTTCGGTTTATGTGAGTTCAATGTAATACTCTTAATGTATGTATGTATGTAAACACTTTATTGTACAAAAGAAAAACCAGAAAAATACAATTAATATAAAAATATGTACAAAGGCGAACTTATCCCTTTAAGGGATCTCTTCCAGCTAACCCTTGAGAGATTGAGAAAAGTGAAAGGTTGCGCATCGAGTAAGCAAGTGTACAAATTTATTTAAAAGAACATAACATATTAACCAATAAAACCTACGTAAATAAAATAATACTAATCAATTACATTCAAATACCTACACAAATAAATACAGAAATATATATTAATACTTAGATATACATACATAAACTACATTTTATGTACCTAGAGGATAGTTGATATTTAGGAGGAGTCAAGCCAGGACTTCTTTAATTTGCCTTTAATGTAATACCTTCGTCTCGAATCACTCTATCCTCGTAAGGCCCACCATACTGCAAACAGGAAGTTTTTTGTGAGTGGGACTTTGAATCTACCATCAAGGCAATAAAGTTCAATTACGTTTGTTCGATAATGCCATTTGCAGTTTATGAACATGGGAAAATAAGCTTTATTCCCATTGCAACACAGTTCAAATTATATTGTCATTATTATGAACATCCTATTGCACATTGGGCCTTACGAGGCTAGTGATGAAATCCGCATCAAAATCCGTTGCGTAGTTTGAAAGATCTACAAACCGCACTGCTAGATCAAAACAGTATCAACTCAAAATCCTTGCTAGTTTTGTTTCAAGCTCAGAGAAGGTGTATTAATAGTACATTATTGCCTAGGCATGGAAGTAGGCAATTGCGGGCCGAGTATTGGATTAAACGGACGAGCTTGCGAGTCCGTTTAAAAATACGAAGCCCGCAATTGCTGTTCCTGCCGAGGCAAATATAGTGCTTTTCTCAAAAATCGCAAGAATTTTTTTGTGTTGGAGTCAAATCTTCATCGCTTTAACTCATTTTTTGAATTGCATACAAACAGAAACTTCATGTGAAAAAATAAATGTTTAAAAAAACAAAAAAACCGCCTTCAAAAAGCAAAAAATAACTTCTTTAAAATGGTAGGTAAATAGGTCAGTCCAACTGAAGTCTGCTTTTGGTTAAAATATTGTTGGACGCCGACTTCAGTTGGACTGACCTATTTACCTACCATTTTAAAGAAGTTATTTTTTGCTTTTTGAAGGCGGTTTTTTTGTTTTTTTAAACATTTATTTTATTTTATACTTTTGAGTGATCCTATTTATGCTGTTACGTAGCTCCACTTCTAAATATTAATAAGAAACTATAGAACATTTCAAGCTCGCCGCAGACAACGCCGCGGGAATGTCATAGTCATATTTAAACCTAAATGTGCTTCGTCATAGTCACTCAACTTCCTTTATCGAAATATCTTATCGCCACCCTTGAAATAGGTACCGTTAAGGAGTTCCGGTGGCCATCTGTGGTCTTCATCATCAGTTCCACTTCACCATATAGTACTTTTCAAAAGCAAATGCATGAGTTACAGTGAAAAATACCAAAATCGCTATAGGTGTGCCTATAATATTTGAGGAGTTCTCTTGATTTCTCCATGATCCCATAATCAGATCCTGACGTGGTGACAATGGGACCAACTAGAAAGTATACCCATTCGAACAACGAAAAAATTTTTCAATTCGGTCCAGTGGTCTTCGAGTAATCGGGGAACATACATAAAAAAAAAAAAAAAAAAAAAATATCCCGACGAATTGAGAACCTCCTCCTTTTTTTGAAGTCGGTTAAAAAACCATCACTCCTTACCGCCTTTTTGTTTATGACAAGGAGAAACGCAATTGTTGTTTTAAAAAAAAAATAAGCTATTCCAGGCACAAATAAAAAAGTTATATTTCGAGTAAAATTTGGATGTATAAGACTTGTGCCCTCATTTTATTATGGCCCTTTTCACTTTTTAAAAAGTTACAAGCTAGATAGTAATGGAATTTGTATGCAACATTGCGGGCTTGTGTAGCGAGCACCCAAAGTTTTTTTTTTTAAATTTGATAACTGTCAGTAAACTATGTACTTCGCGTCTCAATATGTAGATAGGAATGTCAACATTTCCGGATATTTTTGAGAAAAGTTGATTTTAAAATACAGTTGTATTTTGAGTTACTACTGTTTTGATCTAGCAGTGCGATACATCTACGCACATACAGAGTGACAGGGACATAATTCGAAATCGAAGTTCGAAGTTACGTTAGCTCCATCCCTTGTCTCGATTCAGTCTCGAATGACGAGTGACAGGGATGGAGCCTACGTAACTCGAACTTCGATTTTCAAAGTAGGGCCTCAGACGGCGCGAAGCGACTTTGTTTTATACAGGGTGTCCCAGAAACCGACGTCAACCCGCCTAGGGCTGATAGAGCAGCTAAAGCGACCGATTCAACCCCTATGTATGTTCAGCGATTGTTACTAGTTTCGGAGATATTGATCATTTAAATCTTAATTTTTGTAATTTTCCCTTATGTCCATGTCACGAAAAATCGTTAATTTCATGTTTTATTTCATAAGTTTTTCAGTGGTATCTTACATAATAGGGTATTTGCCTAATTTTTTATTAGTATTTAAATTGAAGCTTTTTTAACTTACGAATAGCCTAATATAAATAGTTTTTTAATATCTTTAAAAATAAGAAAGACATAAATGCTTAAAACTTGCTTTTAGACAGAGAGGAAAATACAGTAATATGACGTCATATTACTCAACCGCCATATGAATTACACGCAAAACATCGTTTCGTGAGAAAAAGATAGACAAAAAAACTTTTTTATTTTATTACCAATTTTTTATTTGATTTTGAATTATTTTATCATACTATGTATATTTATATATTATCCAAATTAATATATGAAATTTAATATCAGGCAAATACCCTATTAGAATCATTACGAATCAGCGAAGTTTTTAAACCCATTTGCCCGTTTTTTTTTAAATTAATTAAAAAAAGGGACACCCTGGAATTACTATACAAGATATATTGATCATTACGTAACTTAAGTCACTATAAATTAATTTCAAGGATACAAACTACGAGTATATCCGATTCGCACGTGGCGCTAACAAAGTTACATAACTTTAGAAGTACGAGAGACATGCGGTCAGGGACTGTGTTAATTGCTTCACCATTATAAATAAATGTCAGGGAATGTCACACCAATTGACCTAGTCCCAAACTAAGCTCTAGGCTTGTACTATGGGTACTAGACAACGATATAAATACTTATATAGAGAAATATATACTTAAATACAGGGTGGGCCAAAAATTTTTGTACTTTTGAAACATCGATAAAAATTAAACTATACATGTTTTTCTACATTTTATTTATTTAACCTAGCAACCTATAATTGTAATTTATTTTTTAAAAATTACATCATCCAGATTGCCTCCGTTTCATCGTTAGCACTCCTGCAATCGACTACGCAAACTTTGGAATACTCGCTGACACATGCGGCGAGGGATCGCGGCTATCTCACTCTGAATGTTTTGTTTTAACTGGGGTATTGTCATCGGTTTATTAAGGTACACTCGACTCTTTAAATATCCCCACAGAAAAAAATCTCAAGGTGTTAGGTCCGGGCTCCTTGGCGGCCATGGGATGTCACCTCTGCGAGAAATCAACTTTTTCGGAAACATTTCTTTTACTACCGGTAAACTCATGTTTGACGTATGACATGTTGCTCCATCTTGTTGCATCCATGTTCTGCTGTTGTAACCTTCAAATTCATGCAACTTTGGTGCCAAAAATTCTCGTATCATCTTCACGTATTCCACTGAATCCACCGTTACGTTATTTCCTCGATTATTTTCAAAGAAATACGGACCAATTATGCCCTTTGCTGATATGGCAGCCCAAACTGTGGTTTTAGGTGAATGAAGTGGCTTTTGGTGTTTAAAGCGAGGGTTTTCTCTGCTCAAAAATCGACAATTGTGTTTATTAACGTGCCCATTGATATGAAAATGGGCCTCATCCGTAAACAATACATTCTCAAGGCTAGAGAATCGCTCCAGTATAGTGTCAGTCAATAACCTACGATGAATGTAATCGTTTGGTTTCATCTCCTGCACAATTTGAAGTTTGTATGGGTGCAGTTTCAGATCCAGATGTAAAATTCGCCGTAGACTAGATCTTGGTATTGCTAGAGCTGCTGAACGTTTACGCGATGATGATTCTGGATCGTTCTCTACAGAAACTTCAACCTGCCGTATGTTCTCATCATTTCTTGTTGAACGTGGCCGCCCTGTTTGTTTGATATTCAGTGTCGAACCAGTTTGCTCGAAATTTTTGACCCAAGATTTAATTAAACTAACATTTGGACACTCACTTACTCGGCGTAATCCGTATTCAATTCTAAATAGGCGTCGTACAGATGCGTATGAATCGTTGTTTTTATAAAACTGTTTAACACAAAAAGCCCATTGTTTTCCCGTGAAACGCTCCATTATAAATAAAATTGCACGAAGTGACCTATAGTTTCCCGTCAATTTCCCGCCGCTCACCCTGACAGTTTCCGAAAAATTCA
Organism: Acleris literana; assembly: GCA_946894065.1. Taxonomy (NCBI): domain Eukaryota; kingdom Metazoa; phylum Arthropoda; class Insecta; order Lepidoptera; family Tortricidae; genus Acleris; species Acleris literana. Next base: position 3,461,109 of record OX335678.1, on the reverse strand, counting down.
GTGTTGCTATTTGCAAAAATTTATGGCCCACCCTGTACATAGAAAACATCCATGACTCAGAAACAAATATTGGCGCTCAACACACAAATATCTGCCCTCACCGGGATTTGAACCCAGGACCGCTAGCTTCGTAGCCAGGGTCACTACCAACTAGGCCAGCGCGTCGTCATTATACAACTTTGTCACAGTAAAACAATAATTCATATGAGCCCGATAGACTATCAGTATTATGACATTTATGACGCGATGCATGTATCACAGTACCATGAGAATTATTCGTATATTTTGAAATTCGCGATAATATTGATATAAATACCAGCATCATTAATAATATTGATATTCTATCGGGCCCCGTAATGGTGTAAGACGAGATTTTATCTATAAACACGCTCGGAAAGGATGGGTTTGCTTTTAAAAACGCAGTTAATAACTAAATGGAAAGCAAGCTTTAAAAACAGGACTGCATTTTTTAAATTGTCATCGGTAATACCTGTGTTAATAATTGGCCTTTAATGTCAATAAGTTCTTAATGGAAAAAAGAAATAGTAATATTAGTAATCCTCACTCCTCAAAAGAACTCAGGACCATCCAATTGATATCACATCTACTGACCGACTTTGAAAGCGGTAATTTCACTACATCACATTTTATCACTAAGTTATTGAAATTACCTAACTTTACTAAAATAATAAAAACTTTAGACCAATGACTATAACGTACTTGTATTGTTGAAACACTCCCCTACCTAAGTTATATTCAAATAATCCCCCAGGTTGCCATTAATATGAAACCTCCGAACAAACTTTCGTAAATTTCCTACAAAACTTTCGACTCGCGCGTATAGTAACTCGTGTCGACGTAAGTCGAGGCTGTGACTTAAGCACCCCGGAGACGATCAATTTCGATTGTCAATTTTACGTGATTGTCAATCGCCATTGAACGTATACGAATCCAATTGAAGCGATTGTCAATCGGAACTACGTGAATGAACGCAAATGATGATAATTTTTATTGATGGTCATTGACGCAGGCAATTGAACGTTTCACCGAGTCATTGACAATCGTTCGAGGGTTGCGTGGTCAAACCCGATAAATCGAAATAATTGTTTATTCTAATTTTAATTGTCTTGATGTATCCATTAATGTTCTTTTTGACAAAACAAGTTCTATCGACTTATTGGGTTTGACCACGCAACCCTCGCGTTTCGAACACTGTGCGAACATAAACATGTCTGATCTCACAGACGTTTTATAAAGGTCTCTTTGATGACCGAGGGCGAAAACATTGAACTGTCGATTGAAACTACATCAATTGCACTTCAATTGCCATTATCAATAAAGTCAATTGCCATTAACCGTCTCCGGGGTGCTTTACACAAGTTTAAGTTAGCTCTCAGTGCATCCCTGTCTTCTGAGACTAGTTAGACATAACCGCACAAAGGATAAGTTATCCTTGTATCTGTCATGTGAGGCTACTGGCGGCGTGCTACACGTGTTGACATGAGAGTGAACCAGTCGCGCGTTAATGTGGGCGGAAAATATGGGCTCCTACTAGGGAATGCAATTAAACCGGTTATAAAAGGTTTTTGTATGAAAATAACCGGTTAAATCCGGTTAAAACCGGTTATTTCCGTTCCCTAGCTCCTACTAGGGTTGCCGATGCCCGCCGGGATTGTCTAGTAGTTTTACTTTACTTTCCCGTAATTCTCGACGCCACAGAAGTTCACAAAAAAATCAATAGTAGGTTAGAAAGGCTACCAAGCGCAGTTCCTGTAGGAGTTCTCGCTCGGCATGTAATAATGGCACTATTAGGTATGTTCTTGAGACTTCAACGTATTGTACCGATCTTTGCGAGCGACTAACTTATATATAAATACCCCCCACCCCGCTCTCAAACTCAATGTGCCAGAAATATAAACCTAAATATGACGACCCTAGTACGTTTTGGTTGTAAGGTGTTCGGTTTTAACCCGAAATGTCCGGTTTTTACAGTCGTGTCTGCCCAAATATATACAATTCCGGCGTATAATAACTAAACAGCCATATTTCAGTCAGGACTAGTTCATTAATACAGCCCTAAAAATATTATGTAAAATTGTAGAACAGTCACAAGTGTCACAAACAAGGGAGTGTTAAGCCACTTGCTACTCTTCATAATTTAGCCGAGTAATACATACTGGATGTACGCGTATAACCGACTAAACCTGATTTGCATTACACTTCCAAAATACGAACAGTGGCAAGTATAGACAGTAGTTCATCTTAAAACAAAGGTATATTGCGCGGCTTGCATGTGTGCGTGCTTCATACAAGCACAATCAACAGGACGCAATAAGCCAGTTTAGTCGGGGCCGCACCATCGCTGCGTTTTTTACACGACTGCCCCAAAAAACGAGTGTAATGTTTTCAGGGTTCATGTTTGTATGTACATACATACAATGTATATAGGTGAGTTTCTTTATTCCACTATAACTTCTAAATTCCTTGACCGATTTAGATGTGTGAGGTATCGTTAGAATCCTTACGTCATCCGATACCTAAACTGTTAAAATTGAAATAACAACAATGGCAAAATGACAATTATTTACATATGTAGGTATATCGACGACAGTATAAAAAATGAAGTCGGGTTTTTAAAGCTTGCTTTTCATATAGTTATTTGCTTTTAGTATCGAGCGACGCGCATCCATCGACGTAATCCTAGCGCTCAATCGGCAATAGGTATCAGAAACTCCTAAGGAGCCTCCTAAACAAACTAGTTTTCTTTTTATACTATGACAGTTGCAAGTGGCCCGTTTTGTGGCTGTACCTGTTTTCAAGACCCTGTAAGCTGCCATAGGAAATCGTCCGAGTCGTTTTCGACACATCGTTGACTATACCCGTAGCAGAGAGCGTCGGTGGCCTAGTGGCTTAGGCGGTCGACTCGTGATCGTAAGGTACCGAGTTCGAACCCCCGCGGTCACCATGTACCAATGAGTTTTTCTAACTTAAATGCATTACCCGATGCTCTTACGGTGAAGGAAAAAACTTCGTGAGGAAACCTGCACATTCGAACAGCTGAATGTGTAAGAGAGTAATTGCACAAAAGATCCTAAAGGTAGTGAAGTCGTCGAAGTGGAAGTGGGTCGAAGTGTATCCGAAAGGGCCCATCTGTAAGATAAGATAAGATACCTGTAGCAACATTCTTAGGTAGGTACTGTGCTGTCCCCAAGGGGCAGGCCTTATAAAATATAAAAAAAAATTAATTTATTTAATCTGTTTGGCGGACCGGTAGACAAAAGATATTTGCCAATCGAAATAGTGGTAGTTACGTTGTGTGGTTTTTTAAATGTTTTAGTAACCCATGGTTCCTAGGGCGAGAATGAGGGATAACAGATTCTTCTGATTAAAGAGAAATTCAAGAATAAGGGAATTCAAATAATTGTATTAGTTGAGGAAAAGAAACGACTAGGGAACTTCAGTTTATGGAAATTCGACAAGTTTTTGTGGTCTGGTAAAAGCAGAGCCCCTCCCCGCTCTTGCTCGTGTGCTCGACTCCAGGCTGGTCACACTCCGCCAGCCTGTCCCGAACTTGTCTGGGGAGCGCTTCCATTACGTCGCCAAGTCAGTCTAGGTAAGTCCTCGTAACCAAGAGAGCAGAGGGCCCGACAAATTATAGTCACTCCAAGAGACAGGATTTAATTCTTTTCCTAATAATTTAGATGGAGAGACTATTGACCTAAACTACCCCTCTTGTGTCCTCGGATATTTAGGACGACGGAATGTGTGTGTTTTCTGCAGTCCAGTGTGACAGGTATCAAAGCAAACCCAGAATGTTGGAGGTCTCCTCCCCTTCGAATCCGTCAAGGCACCCGATATCACACGCTCAGCTTTCGCTTCGCTTAGTCGAGTCCCCACGAACCGACATGAAAGCCGGGAGTAGAAAGCAGTTGCCGAGCTAAACTCGCAGGCATCCTTGCCGACATGAGATCATAAAAACCAAGCCAGCAAGTCACCTCAACTAACTAACGTCTTTCGACCAGAGGTGAGATCGACTCTTGACGCAACTCAAATCCGACCCCCGGATCCCCAAGATAAATTTTGAAGCTTTTAACCTTGAACCTTCAACACACTGAAGCAGTCTGTGCAGTCTGTATGGATACTGGTCATACGGTGTGTAGTGTCTCTGCTTGCTATTTTAATCCAAGATGTTTAGTGGCGGTAAGATGTCATCGACGTCTGTGACCCGCTGATAACTTTCACCAAGACACTAAACCCTCTTCGACTCGAATAGAAACATGTATAATATCCGATGCATTAAACGAGAAAGGTAAAGATAAATTGTAATTTAAATTGCCAGGACACAAGCAAAACTGTAAACCCCAATATAAGAGCCGAAAGAGAACTAAATAATCTTAGCCAAACAGCATGGGAAAATTTAGAAAAGTTCTTCCAATAAACTGAAGATTAGACATGGAGTCCTAAAAGGTACACAAGATCCAAAAGAATTAGATCAGTCTTGAATTATTAATAAACCTTTGAATTCCCTTGATTAAAAACATTTATAAAAGAATATCAAATGAACAATAAAATTATTTACCTTTAAATAATTATTAGTTTCGCAATAGAATTAAAATCCCGTGAAATAATTCAAAGAAATTTATCACTAGTTTGGTTTTCCGACGACCAGCGTATATCACTTTTAAATTCAATATCATTTGCTTCTAAGAATTTATTTTTTAAAAATTGTTCTGTTTTTTAAATAAATTGTTCCTTCCAAAAAATATGAAATTCGAAACTCAAAACATTTTGAAAATATTCGTAAATAAAAAAAATCAAAATCAAAGAAAAATATTCAAATAAACATGTTCTAACAAGGACAGCTTTGCTACGAATGATCTAATAGCCTTGTTGTCAAAATTGCAATGACATCTTCCATAATTCAAAATATTTTGAAAATGACGACATCAAATGTCATTCGTAACCAGCTGCATTACTACCCTAAGTGCAACGATGCACCCATCGAGTAACCACTAAAAGACAACACTTAGCTTCGGGTCCCGACGAGATGTCAAGGCCGCGCAGCCGCAAACCGAACTCTCACGTCAGCGACACCAAACCGCTTAGAAGCCCTCGTAGTAAGCGACGGAGCTCACAGGATCATGCTCCCGCGTGAAATGTATTAAAATAAAAGGTTAAATATGCAACTAAGGTTTCCCTGTACTACGAAAGTTTTCCTTACTCTATTACTATACCTTGAAACACAACAAACATTCACAATAAATTAAACACCATACGGAACCCCTTCTAAACAGCGACCATCCCCTTCCATTCGTCTTTCAGATCCTCAACTAGAACACTCATTCCCAAGCTTCCCTATTCTAAATAATAGGACATTTACGAAAGATTAAAATACCTATGAGAAATCACTAATTCGATTTTCTTGTTCTCAAACCATAACCCAAACTATTCGTGAACATGATTTCTTATAGATAAGTGTTTCCAACAACGGTAGGACTACAATATTTACCTTTTTAAGTAGACTTTGTCTACATGAACTTACGAGAACCTTCTAACGTTTCCTCGCAATAATCCTTTAGATCAGCTTTCCATAAGATTTTCCATTAAACACTCGGCACATTATTAATTTTAAAAGGGAAATTTTGTAGATACGACACTATTATTTTAAAGAAAAGCAAATAAAAATCTTAAGAAAAACATTTTTTTCAAGCCCGACGATCACTCCCGTCAACCACCAACTGTTTCCTAGCAACCCCCCACACACTCTCTCGCCGTTTTCTAACCAGTCAAATACCAAAGACAATTTAATTCTTGCTTGAAGGTTTGACTCTAGATGAGGTCAGTACAATCCCCCCCTAAATCTTGACGATATTCAACGGAGCCAAGATTTAACCTTCTTATTCCAACTCCTTGTCTCCAATCAATCCCAAACAAGAGTTAAATTTCATAACCAATTCACCAACTGAACCCCAAAAACTATTTAAGGAGTCCCCTAACTTATTTTATCTTTCTTCCCCCCCCCAATCCTTTTTCCCCTATGCTACATCTTTCCCCCCCCCCTCTCCTAAATTAAACCTCCATTACCAAATATGAATTCAAAACCACTAGCCAGTAAGCAAATACTTTATTAATATTTCCAAAGCCTTATAATATTGAACTAAACACCAAATACCATATAATCTAATACTCAAATATATTCCAAAGCAAAATTACTCCGAATTAATCCTACCCCACATAACACTCACTAATGCTTCTGCATGGAAATTCATAACCGACATCAACGTCCCTATAAAATTTCTAATTCCCCAACTTCTAACTTCATTTTCCTGATTAAACATAATATCGTGCTAAATGTATTGCATTGAACATCCCCTTCTCTTGCAAAGTTTCGGGGTGTACCAAAACATAAACATTATCAAACTGTCTTGCTGCTACCCTGTATGGACCTTCATAAGTTAAATCAAACTTCCGAGTAACTCCACTCATAGAGTCAGACTTATTCAATCTTCGCAACTTAACCAAATCTCCAACCTGATACTGAATTAATTTATGAGTTAAATCAAACCTAGTCTTTCTCTGTTGACTAGCCAATTGTAAATTAACCCTAGCTTGCTCCCGAATCTCTCCTATATCCCTATTGCGTACAAGATAAGGCAAATGGGTATCTATTGATAAATGAGTCACACTACCAAAAAGAACTTCATTAGGTGTAAACCCCGTACTTAAATGAAATGTATTGTTATACAACTCCTCAATCTTCTCTAACCATAAACCCCAATTTCTATGCCTTTCATGACAATAAATCCTAAAGAATTTTCCCAACTCTTTATTAACACGTTCCGTCGTATTTGGCCTAGGGTTCCTAATAGTTGTATATATAGCCCTAACTCCCATATTCCGTAATCCTAATTTCCATGTATTCCCTATAAATTGTTTTCCATTATCAGTCATTACAGTTTTCGGCTTTATTGTTAATGCAAAATTTTGCATCCTAACCACAACCGCTTTCGCTGTTGCCACCCTCAACCCATATAATTTAATGTATTTAGTAAAAGAATCTTGTATTACGAATATGTATGTTATTCCCCCCCTAGACGCTGGTAAGGGTCCATAAAGGTCTGCCATAACTAAATCCCCTGGATTCTCCGTTACAATAGAATTACACGCCCCCACATACTTAACATTATCCACTTTGGATAATTGGCAAATATGACAACACCTAACAAACTTCTCTACCATTCTCTTCATTCCAAGCCAATAAAATCTTTGTTTTAGATATTTCATCATTTTATAAATCCCCAAATGCCCTAACTCCAAATGAACTTGTCTACACACCTCAGCTTGCAAAGCTTCTGGTAAATATAAAACTTCAACATCATTGACATGTTTTCTAAAATAAAGCACACCATCGACAACTGAACAATGCATCGCTATTCTGGACAATCGACTTCCTCCTTCCACTTGCCCTAGCACGCGTTCTTTAATGCCTTTAGCTACATTATCCATATCCTGAAACTGAACCATCTGTTCTAATTTAGATTCTAATTCAGTATTATTCTGCACCCCCATATACATTATCGATGGACACCAAGTTTTCCCTTCTTGAATGTCCCCATCCCTTGGAAATCTAGACAAAACGTCCACTCCCCCATTTTCGACCCCCCTAACATGTTCTATTATGTAATTAAACTGTCCTAAATACAATATCCATCTTGTAATCCGACTGTTAAATAATTTAATGTTCTTTACAAACACTAAAGCTTTATGATCAGTCCTAATAATTAATTCCGCCCCCCTTAAATAAGTCTCAAACTTCTTAACCCCATAAATTACTGCCCAAAATTCTTGTTCTGTAACTGTCCACCTCAATTCTGATCCTCTCAACGCCCTTCCACAAAAACTCAAAATCCGTTTATTACCCTCATCGTCATATTGATATAACTCTCCCGCAATTCCTACCCCTGAACTATCCGTCTGCAAATAATAAACTTTATTCACATCTGGATGTGACAACATAATAGTTGTAGAAAACTCCTGTTTCAATTTCTTAAATGCCGTATCTAACTCCTCATCCCAATACCAAACTTGTTCCTTTTTTAACAATCTTGTCAAAGGTATAATCAAAGTACTATAATTTGGAATAAATCTCCGGTAGTAATTACATAACCCTAAAAATGCTCGCACATGCTTCACCTTTTTCAGAGTTGGAAACTCTTGAATCGACTTGACTTTATTTGGATCAGTCTGAATCCCTTCTGTAGAAACTATATGTCCTAACATTTTCACTTCCCGACAAGCAAACTTACACTTCTCTAAATTACAAGTCAAACCCGCATTCTCTAATCGTTCTAGGACCCTGTCTAATTGCTCCAAATGTTCTTCCCAACTCCCTTTCGTTAATATTGCCAAATCATCTAAATAATTTACACAAAAACTTCTAACTCCTGGCCCCAACACTACATCCATCGCCCGACTAAAACTTCCCACAGACGTCTTCAGACCTTGTGGCAAAACATTATACATATAGGACCTCCCATTCACAGTAAACCCGGTGTACTGCCTACTCTCTTTTGATATAGGAATTTGAAAATACGCATTGTTTAAATCTACGATAGTTATAAATTTTACACCATGAAATGCATTTAAAACATCTATCTGCATTGGTGGGGCCTCTGACTCTGCCACCATGTACTTGTTAATTTCTCTAGCATCAAGTAAAATACGAATAGACCCATCAGGTTTGCTTGCATATGTTAAAGGACTACTATAAGGAGTTGCCCCTCTAGAAATAATCCCCAACTCTACCATCTCATTTAATTTTTCATCAATCTTATTACGATAAGCATACGGAATCGGATAGGATCTATTTATTCGCGGAGTGTGTTCAGACATTTCTATATGATGAACATAACAATTTGCCCTACCAATTTGCTTCGTGAATACTATCTTATGACTCTCTAAAACTTGCTTTAAATCCATCCTCATACTATCAGTCAATTTTACTCCCACATTAAGTCTATCCAGAAAATCCTCACTCTTCACAGTGGAATCCCTTTTATCAACCTGACCGACTCGTAGAGTTCTAACATTTACACTCTCTTGACCTTCATCAATAAACGGTACACTAACTTCTTCCCCATTACCCGACAGAATTAAAGACTTAGGATCTCGCAAATTAATAACAGCATCATGGGAAAGTAACCAGTCAAAGCCTAATATCACCGGTACTGTCAATTTTGGAACTACCAACAATCCAGTATCGAAACTTATCCCCTGAATTTTTAACTCAACAGATGTTAGCTGCTGTATTTTCAAACTTTTCTGCCCTACTGCTCCTCTAATCTGTATAGGTTTCACTGGTAATGATGGAAACCTTGTATCTTTAGTAATTTGTAAAGATTCATAAAGCTCTTCTGAAATACAACTCACTTCACTCCCAGTATCTATCAACCCATTTATTGTATTCCCTAATATCTCAATAACAATCTCCGCTCTAACCTTGCGAGAACCCTCATCAAAACATACCTCTTCATCAAACAAGGATGCCGCAACAAAAGTTTGTAAAAATTCAGAAACACGTGGCCGATCTAATAAACTTGGGGGAAGATTTGGAAAAGCATCTAAATTCAACTTAACTTCCTTATTCTGAACTCTATTCTCATCCCCAAAACCACATCTACCAAAATCTGACCAAGTCTTATTAGCCGATATGGGATATAAATTTCCATGCCCATCTTTCCCTAACCCTATTCCCTCAATCGCAATAGTAAAAGCTACCTCAACCTTTCAAATTGCACTATTCATAATTCTCGAGAAACGAAAGTAATGCCTCTCCCTTAATTCACAAAATCTCTTCCCCTCAATCTGCTTAATACCCTAGAATCCTGGTCACGGCACCAATTGTGCTGTCCCCAAGGGGCAGGCCTTATAAAATATAAAAAAAAATTAATTTATTTAATCTGTTTGGCGGACCGGTAGACAAAAGATATTTGCCAATCGAAATAGTGGTAGTTACGTTGTGTGGTTTTTTAAATGTTTTAGTAACCCATGGTTCCTAGGGCGAGAATGAGGGATAACAGATTCTTCTGATTAAAGAGAAATTCAAGAATAAGGGAATTCAAATAATTGTATTAGTTGAGGAAAAGAAACGACTAGGGAACTTCAGTTTATGGAAATTCGACAAGTTTTTGTGGTCTGGTAAAAGCAGAGCCCCTCCCCGCTCTTGCTCGTGTGCTCGACTCCAGGCTGGTCACACTCCGCCAGCCTGTCCCGAACTTGTCTGGGGAGCGCTTCCATTACGTCGCCAAGTCAGTCTAGGTAAGTCCTCGTAACCAAGAGAGCAGAGGGCCCGACAAATTATAGTCACTCCAAGAGACAGGATTTAATTCTTTTCCTAATAATTTAGATGGAGAGACTATTGACCTAAACTACCCCTCTTGTGTCCTCGGATATTTAGGACGACGGAATGTGTGTGTTTTCTGCAGTCCAGTGTGACAGGTATCAAAGCAAACCCAGAATGTTGGAGGTCTCCTCCCCTTCGAATCCGTCAAGGCACCCGATATCACACGCTCAGCTTTCGCTTCGCTTAGTCGAGTCCCCACGAACCGACATGAAAGCCGGGAGTAGAAAGCAGTTGCCGAGCTAAACTCGCAGGCATCCTTGCCGACATGAGATCATAAAAACCAAGCCAGCAAGTCACCTCAACTAACTAACGTCTTTCGACCAGAGGTGAGATCGACTCTTGACGCAACTCAAATCCGACCCCCGGATCCCCAAGATAAATTTTGAAGCTTTTAACCTTGAACCTTCAACACACTGAAGCAGTCTGTGCAGTCTGTATGGATACTGGTCATACGGTGTGTAGTGTCTCTGCTTGCTATTTTAATCCAAGATGTTTAGTGGCGGTAAGATGTCATCGACGTCTGTGACCCGCTGATAACTTTCACCAAGACACTAAACCCTCTTCGACTCGAATAGAAACATGTATAATATCCGATGCATTAAACGAGAAAGGTAAAGATAAATTGTAATTTAAATTGCCAGGACACAAGCAAAACTGTAAACCCCAATATAAGAGCCGAAAGAGAACTAAATAATCTTAGCCAAACAGCATGGGAAAATTTAGAAAAGTTCTTCCAATAAACTGAAGATTAGACATGGAGTCCTAAAAGGTACACAAGATCCAAAAGAATTAAATCAGTCTTGAATTATTAATAAACCTTTGAATTCCCTTGATTAAAAACATTTATAAAAGAATATCAAATGAACAATAAAATTATTTACCTTTAAATAATTATTAGTTTCGCAATAGAATTAAAATCCCGTGAAATAATTCAAAGAAATTTATCACTAGTTTGGTTTTCCGACGACCAGCGTATATCACTTTTAAATTCAATATCATTTGCTTCTAAGAATTTATTTTTTAAAAATTGTTCTGTTTTTTAAATAAATTGTTCCTTCCAAAAAATATGAAATTCGAAACTCAAAACATTTTGAAAATATTCGTAAATAAAAAAAATCAAAATCAAAGAAAAATATTCAAATAAACATGTTCTAACAAGGACAGCTTTGCTACGAATGATCTAATAGCCTTGTTGTCAAAATTGCAATGACATCTTCCATAATTCAAAATATTTTGAAAATGACGACATCAAATGTCATTCGTAACCAGCTGCATTACTACCCTAAGTGCAACGATGCACCCATCGAGTAACCACTAAAAGACAACACTTAGCTTCGGGTCCCGACGAGATGTCAAGGCCGCGCAGCCGCAAACCGAACTCTCACGTCAGCGACACCAAACCGCTTAGAAGCCCTCGTAGTAAGCGACGGAGCTCACAGGATCATGCTCCCGCGTGAAATGTATTAAAATAAAAGGTTAAATATGCAACTAAGGTTTCCCTGTACTACGAAAGTTTTCCTTACTCTATTACTATACCTTGAAACACAACAAACATTCACAATAAATTAAACACCATACGGAACCCCTTCTAAACAGCGACCATCCCCTTCCATTCGTCTTTCAGATCCTCAACTAGAACACTCATTCCCAAGCTTCCCTATTCTAAATAATAGGACATTTACGAAAGATTAAAATACCTATGAGAAATCACTAATTCGATTTTCTTGTTCTCAAACCATAACCCAAACTATTCGTGAACATGATTTCTTATAGATAAGTGTTTCCAACAACGGTAGGACTACAATATTTACCTTTTTAAGTAGACTTTGTCTACATGAACTTACGAGAACCTTCTAACGTTTCCTCGCAATAATCCTTTAGATCAGCTTTCCATAAGATTTTCCATTAAACACTCGGCACATTATTAATTTTAAAAGGGAAATTTTGTAGATACGACACTATTATTTTAAAGAAAAGCAAATAAAAATCTTAAGAAAAACATTTTTTTCAAGCCCGACGATCACTCCCGTCAACCACCAACTGTTTCCTAGCAACCCCCCACACACTCTCTCGCCGTTTTCTAACCAGTCAAATACCAAAGACAATTTAATTCTTGCTTGAAGGTTTGACTCTAGATGAGGTCAGTACAGTACCTAAAACAATTTGATCCTATTTGAAACCCGATTTGATCGCCATTTATTCGTACAAGCACGCACATGAGTATAAACGTAAGGTTATTGCGATTTAACTACAAGGGACGTAAGACAATATAAATATCGCTAACGTAAGCGATTTTCGAAAACTGTCAAAATTTATAGGATTGACGTAAACTAACGATCCATAGCGACGGCAACTTGCTCATCTCAGTTCAGTCAGTTGAGATTGACATGTATTTACTTGAGATGGGCCGACTACGGATTTCGCCGACTGGCCAGTCGGCCGACTAATCGGTTTTCAATTTGCCGATTAATCGGCCGACTAGTCGGCAATGCCGATCGCAGGATTTCGCTAAGTTCGGGGTTCGGGTAAACTCGGAAACGTTCGTTTCGCTTCGTCCGTCGCGCTTTGTTACCTACCCCTACCATGTTTTGACCAGTTTTGTTTACGTTTTTTCTGCACGACAAAAAAAAACAATTCGAACCCTAATTATAGTATTAAAACGAACTACCTAGTGCTTTTTATAACTATGTCGAAAGGAAAATCGCGTGTGTGGTCATTTTTTGAGGATATTTCCTATAGGCAATAGAGTGCCGAATATTCGGCATTTTTTCCGACTAGTCGCTGACTAATCACCGACTAGAAATGATGCCGAATAGTCGGTTTTCCTGACTAATCGTCGACTAGTCGGTTCATCTCTATTATTTACACATTCTTACACACACACACACACACACACACACACATGTACAAAGCATATGGCATTTACGAGGTCGCACGCTCACTTGTTATTGTATTTATTGCCATGAGAACTGCGCATGTACGCAAAAGTTTCCCAGCCGGTTATTGGGAAATGGGTGGAAAAACAAGAGCCACAGCTGCTGTTCCATCTGTTAATGCCGGTTAACGGGCTCGGAATTAATAAAAGTTGATGGCGTGTGCGGCTGTATTGCATTTAGCTTAAGAGGATTGTGAAACTAAAAAGGTTCATACAAAAACTGTAAATAATGAATTAACTTTATTTTTCCCATAAAATATAAGTATTTATACGTCAGGATTTTTTCAGATTTTTTGATTAATAAACTTCGCAGATGAGAATACCGGTAATTTTTTTGTAAATTTTTGCTATAAATCAAAAAGTAAAATAAAAAATAGTTTTGAAATGCGCAGATTAAGCCCTTTCTTATGACAACCCATTCGCTAAAATCAAACCACTTTTGTTTTTCAACCCCCCATTCTAGATCCCTTTTCAATTATTTATAAAATTTATTTCATTTTTTAAAAACGGATGCGGGCAAGCAAGTTGTACAACTATGCCAAATTTCAAGTTGATAGCATTTGTAATTGCTGAGAAAACCTGCTGTGACATACAGACAGACAGACAGACAGACGGAGTTACAGACTACGAAGTCTCACCATAAGGGTTTCAATTTTATCATTTTTGAACGGAACCCTAAAAACTAACCCTCATTCATAAATGGGCCATAGCTAAAGTGTACTTGAAGTATACTCTGTCCTTATATGTCAATATTAAATTTGAATAGGACAGAAAGGGACAATGAATACTTTAACTACAGTAGTTAATGAATACGGGGTTATTTATAGAGGGTCTATAAGTTTTCCTTACCCGGGATTCGATATCAACACTCGCAACAAAATACAACTTTGCTCTCTTATTGCACAGAACTATTCCATGCCACGCCCTAAAAGTAACTATAGTCACTTGCCAAAGATGTAAACAAATTAGCACTGTTTGACACAACCTCAAATATTCATCAATCGTGTTTTTATTTAAAATAACGTTTAATTAATAGTTATTTAATCTTAAACTTAATGTGAAAGTAAAGATCAAGTAAAAGCACGTGATTATCGAGTAACAATGGAAAATTGGTTCGTTTGGTTTTGTTTACATATTTGCCGATTTCAATTAGCACCGACTATAGCTTAACTTGCCTTAAAGTGCCATAAGTCGTTATTCAGGATTAAGCGACAGGAACAATATCGATGCTAAGTAATATACGACATCGATTATAAGCCATGTCGAAGCATTCGATCAACCTGAGCTCTTAATTAATATTCATCACAGCTAATAGTCAATTGAGTCCCGATGCATCAAACGGAACAGGACACAACAGCCGGTTTTCCCGACTGGTGAAGAGGGAGGGGAATATTTTTACCCGACTGCCGAAGGAGGAGGGTAATGTGTTTCACAGCCTATATATGTATGTTTGTTCCTTTGTGTCACTATAAAAACTAAACCCGTTGTCCGATTTTGATGATTCTTATGTCAATCGATTAGTCTTAATCTGGTGAGTGTCACTGAAGATATGACAGTAATCAAAATTCAATATGGCGGCAACCAGACGCGATATTGTGCAAATAAAAAAAAAATGTCCACCAAGTATGACAAGTGGGGTATCATTGAATAGGGATTTAAAAATCATCTTTAGGTTTCTTTCATCATTTTTCATTTTGAATGATCATTTAGGATTTATAACGATTTAAAGTTGGTTAGCAACAGTCGGGTTTTGAAAGCTTGCTTTTTTTGTATTTATTGATCTGTATACCCACCTCGTGCTTTGTGTATCCAGAGTTGCCAGTGATAGCCCTTATTTGCTTATAAATAAGGTCGATCAAATTTGCACAAGCAATCAAGTGGATACAGTATTCCCAGCTTCATAATAGCTTTCGGCTGGCTATATCGCTATCACGCTTGCACTCGCAATTGACAATAGATTCAAAAGAATACAGGGTGGAAAAAACGAACGCCACATGGACGGCAACTACCTTATATTGGAAAAAGCAAGTTCTACGCAAAGGAGACTTACTTTTATTTTTGAAAACAAGAAATACTGCATTAATGGATTTTTGAAAAAATCCTCTGCGTTAACCGGGAATCGAAATGGTCGAATATGACAAAACAATAAAGTCTGTTTTATGATAGTGTATATGAAGTGTTTTATGATACAGTATAGTGATAATTTATGTCTATAACACATACATATTGTCTACTGTCATATTCGACCAGTTCGATTCCCGGTTAACAGGGAACATATACCCCCTTACTAATAAACGTTGAGTAACGGTGGTATAGCTATACAATGTTCTGTCCTTATCTGTCAAATTCAAATGTCACAATGACAGATAAGGACAAAACATTGTATAGCTATACCACCGTTACTCAACGTTTATTAGTAAGGGGGTTAGTGATGATACGTGGCGTTATCTATGAAAAGGGACCTTATTGTCGATGGCGCTTCCGCCATTATTAAAGATGTTCCGATATAAATACAACGTCGCGTGACGCAGTGCGGCGTAAGCGCCATCGACAATAAGGTACCTTTTCATAGATAACACCACATATGACCTTTTACAGGGTCCGTACCATCTTATCCTCTAACCTACTTCCAAGCAACAGTGTTCGCATTGTTTTGTTCCTGTGAGGGGATAACACGACCGATAAAATTACTAGAATATTTAGATCCATCTTAGTCCTCAGGGTTGGCAACGCATTTGCGTTCTTAGGATTGCAGTCTCAAGATGATAGTCTTGCGAGTGCAAATGTCTATGAATCAGAGATCCCACTTGCTAGTTACCATAAAGTGGCTTGTAAGCTAGTTTGAATTATTCATGCAAAAAAAACATACACTCGACAAAATTAAAACGTGCATTAATTTAACACAGACTTATTTATGAGATATTTTAGTTACTTTTTCATGTTTGTGATATGAAAAAGTTTAAACATGGAACACAAATGTACATATTTATACTCGTAGAAAACAAACTTAAGTGGCAGTGGGCGGGGCACATTGCTCGCAGGACTGATGGCCGATGGGGTCAGAAGGTTCTTGAGTGGCGTCCGCGGACCGGGAGACGAGCTGTAGGTAGGCCTCCAACAAGATGGAGTGACGACCTTGTAAAGATCGCGGGAAAGCGGTGGATGCGAAAAGCACAAGATCCGTCTGAGTGGAGAGCCTTGGGGGAGGCCTATGTCCAGCAGTGGACGTCTTTCGGCTGACATGATGATGATGATGATGATGATGAGAAAACAATATGAAAACATGCAGTCGGCGTTTAAAGTTTTTTTCTACCGCGTACTATAAACCGCTAATATCAATATTAGCGGTATCAGTACCCTAACCATGAGTTACAATTAACGTACTCGCTAGCGAGCCGAATTCTCTGTCCCTCGCAGACCTCGCAGTATTCTTATAGAGTGCGAGGGACAGAGCATTCGACTCGCCAGCGAATACGGTAATTGTAACTCATGGTAAGGGTACATAATACCACCTAGAGCGTAACCGAAGCGGGAAAACAGTTCTATAATGAGCGTTGCCATGGCAATAACAGTTCTTTTATAAATATTATAGCATTGTTATTACCATGGTTAAGCGCAAACAATGTCAGTGTCATTGTTGAGTGATAACACGTTTTAATAAAGTACCAGTTGTGAATTTGTATGATGGTCCAGTGGAATTTATTGTTTTTTTTATTTGCTGTAGCTACAGAAACCATATCGTTACAAAGTAATTGGGTGAATAATTGAGCATTTATTATTTTGTTAGAAACGGTTGTCTTTGTAAAAAATGTCGTGCTATTGCAACTCAATTGGTCTTATTCTCTAGTTTAGACGGTACTAAAACTCGTCCTATATGAGGCACGGCTTACAGAAGCATAGTTTTGGAGAAATCATTTTTTTTTGTATTTGTGTGTCGACCATAATGACGCCAATAGACGGTTAATGACGTTTATTGAGATTATAATGATTCTTTGATTCGGATAATGACGTTTATATGGAAATTGATGAGAAAAACTAAAAAAAATATATATAAATGTTTTTATTTGCACTTTCAGTATTTTTTCATGATATCCACCTCTATTATCCTTTGCCTGCGCCTTTTTTATTTATTTCGTTTATATTGTTTTAAAGTAACGAAATAGGGTAAGGAAATTAAAAGGTCACATTAAAACACATATATATATATACAAGTTCTTCGTTTAACCATTGACATTAGGTTCTCAGCAAAGTTATATAATGAAACAAAATAAAACTAATTAAGTATATTTATATATGAGATCGAAATATAATACCAACATTTTTAAGTATGAAACACCGTAATAGGTACTAATAATATTATAAATTGAAAAAAATGGTTGCACATTATATATATAGGTACACACATATATATATATATCTCAAACGCAGGTTGATCTCATAATATTTTGTATATCTTAGGCTTAGGTTATCTGGTAACGGTAACTCTCCTGTGTTACTAAACTAACTCAAAAGAAGAAAAATAGGAAATATATACATATACATATAACATATAATATATATATATAACAATATATATACATATAAACATTATATATATATATATATATATATATATATGTGTGTGTGTGTGTGTGTGTGTGTGTGTGTGTGTTTGTGTATATATATTTATATATGTCTTTTTTTTCTTTTGAGTTAGTTTAGTATCAAATTAAAAAAGTAATTTTAATCAAAGACAGTCAAATATATACCTAACCTCTGCCGAGGTTATTTTTAAATTATTTCTTTTTTTGGTTTTCAGTAGCATAAAGAAATAAAAAAAAAACATATATTCTCCTGTGTTACTAAACTAACTCAAAAGAAAAAAAAGGAAATATATAGATAGAGATATATATAGTATAGTATCATAAATTGTACATAATTGTCGCACATTTTTTTATATTTTTCGCTCTGTTTTATTAAAAAAAAATTGCAATATTCGTAAGTAAAAAAGAGCGCCCTCATGACAAATTTCACAAAGTAGTGGTTACAATCTCAATAGAGTACCCTTCTTTTGATTTTTGGGTGTTAAATAGTACATTATTGCCTAGGCATGGAAGTAGGCAATTGCGGGCCGAGTATTGGTTTAAACGGACGAGCTTGCGAGTCCGTTTAAAAATACGAAGCCCGCAATTGCTGTTCCTGCCGAGGCAAATATAGTGCTTTTCTCAAAAATCGCAAGAAAAAATTTGTGTTGGAGTCAAATCTTCATCGCTTGAACTAATTTTTTGAATTGCATACAAACAGCAACTTCATGTGAAAAAACCATCACTCCTTACCGCCTTTTAGTTTATGACAAGGAGAAACGCAATTCTTGTTTAAAAAAAACATAAGCTATTCCAGGCACAAATAAAAAAGTTATGTTTCGAGTAAAATTTGGATGTATAAGACTTGTGCCCTCATTTTATTATGGCCCTTTCACTTTTTAAAAAGTTACAAGGTAGATAGTAATGGAATTTGTATGCAACATTGCGGGCTTGTGTAGCGAGCACGCAATGTTTTTTTTTTTTAATTTGTGAACTGTCAGTAAACTATGTACTTCGCGTCTCAATGTGTAGATAGGAATTAGGGAATGCAAATTAACCGGTTATTAACCGTTTTTGTATGAAAATAACCGGTTAAAACCGGTTAAAACCGGTTATTTGCATTCCCTAATAGGAATGTCAACATTTCCGGTCATTTTTGAGAAAAAATCATTATTGTCTTCAAAAATCATTATTGAACACGAAAAAGTCATTATTGTCGAAGAGCGTCATTATGAAAACCATAATTGATTACCACAATGATGTCAACACCAATGACTATTAGTAAAAAACATGTCGAAACTCGCTCAAATTCTTGCTAACTGACACTAACCTAAAACTAAGCAAATAGTACCAAATTTGTCTACAAAATGAAATACATTTATAATAATTTTAATACGTACTTACGAAGTTATTTCGCAAAACACAAATGACGCTATTCGTGACACGATGGAGAAGCTGGGCACAATTACTTTTTTAACCACGCGGCGCGAAGTTGTAGCTTCCCGGTAGTTCACAGACGAATGAAGAGAGATGTGCGGGTGGTATGCAAGGCATCCTTCTCACTCTTACACACAGTCCTTAGC
The DNA here is from genome assembly GCA_946894065.1 of Acleris literana. Lineage (NCBI taxonomy): Eukaryota > Metazoa > Arthropoda > Insecta > Lepidoptera > Tortricidae > Acleris > Acleris literana. The sequence continues at coordinate 3,441,627 of OX335678.1, read as the reverse complement.
CAGGGCACTCGAAGTAAGCAACGTGGCGTCATTATTGTAAAGAGTCGTACCATTTTTTTAACTCATGGTTTTGAGATATTTTGTAATTCTAATATTTGCATTTTCATTACCCCTTTAAAGCTTAATTATGTATAATCTGGACCGTAACTTGATTTTTTTATGTCATTGTTTTATATAATAATTTCTAAAATCTTAACGTAAGTCGTGTTGGGACACAAAGAATGATAGCGTTCAGCTCAATATAAGGCGTTTATTTTTTTTATAGTAATAGAAAGACAATTTTAGGTGACTGCGCCACTTGCAACAGTTAACAAGAAATCTAAAGGCATCAAATACTCAAGTGATTTCATCTTTACATAAACATACATGACGCGGACATCTTTTTTCGTACTGTTGATTATTCACCCAATTACTCGCATCGATTAACCCACGAAGCATTCAATCAACCTAAGCTCTTAATTAATTTTCACCACAGCCAGTCTATCGAGTCTTCATGTATCAAACGGAACAGACCACAGCCTATATTAGGTACTCAGTGAACGGATCAAAGGTTCGACGAGACAATACCATCAAAATGGGTACTAATTGTTTCATCTGGGGTTGTTTGGGATTACTTTGAGATGGGAATGTTTTATTAATGGTGTTCAAATCTCGATAAGGGCAGATATTTGTGTAATGAGTGCGAATACTTCGGCTGCGCTAAACTAAATTCAAGTATGTCTAATTTTTTAGGTTTTTTTTTACGCCGTTAGATTCCTATTCATTCGGCCCATAACTCTACATCAATAAACCTCATTAATATTTCCTTTTAATTTTAGAGCTATTGTCAAAAGAAGTATTCAAGTATCTTAAATCAGACAAAAAAACCGAGCTGACATTTCGCTCTTATATATTTGCCCAAATAGACTTACTTGAATTTAGCTTAATGCAGCCGACTTGTTCCTGAGTCATGGATGTTTTCTATGTATTTAAGTATATATTTCTCTATATGTATAAGTATTTATATCGTTGTCTAGTACCTACCCATAGTACAAGACTGGAGCTTAGTTCGGGACTAGGTCAATTGGTGTGACACTGTCCCCTGATTTAAATATTTAAATAGCCACCCGCCCTTATGTAATACACGTACATAAACCAGAATTTATCCGACTATTATTTAATGGATGAAATTTGAAATACTGATTGCTATAAGTGGATTAAGACTACGATGAGCTTCCAGTGGCGCCCTCATGTATGTATGTATGTAAACTCTTTATTGTACAAAAACACAGAAATTCAAATGGAACTTCATTTACTAACCTAACCTTTTTTTTTTTGACGGAGTGGAAATGCGGTACGCATCATCCCCCGGCCTAGGGTTGGCCATGCTATAGGGGGGTATGACGGACTCTCTCCTCCCCCCACTCTCGCACGAGAGTAAAGGGAGCAGCCTACCGTCTAAAACCACTCCGGCGTTTACCTCTGCTGCTGTTTTCGGGGGCACCATGGGATGCCTAGGATGCAACCATTGGGCGCCCCCCAAACCTAACCTAACCTAACCTAACCTATCCGTATCGGTTCTGCCCTAATTCGTCTTGCTCGTTGCATTTTATGTATAGTAACAAATTACAAGCAAGATTTTCTGGGCTGAAATGAATATTTGACGTAACGTAGCGAAAACTATATGTAGCATTGATGAAGTGAAAAATGGGTTAAAAAACAAAATACGAAACGATCCCTAGGCTAGTTTTAGCACTGGTGTAATGAAAAATAGGCTTTGAAATAAAATACGTAACAATACATAGGGCAAGTGACTACAAGGAGAAAAGTTGCTCGGACTAAAGATATGTTTATTATGTCAACTGGTGAAATAAAAAAATTACGAATCGTGCCATCGGAGAAACGTTTTCGGTCAAAAAAAATTCGAGGTTGCGATAGGTTACCCATTTGAAGTCTTAGGATTGCAGTTTTGAGATTGTAGTCTTGAGGTTTTAAATGTCTATGGGTCTCAGATCCCACTTCCCATCAGGTGGCCTGAGTTCTCGCGTGCCTTCTCCTTGCCATAAAAAAAAGCATCTTTGAATTGAGGCCCAGTTTCCCTTACTGTACGTACACAAAGCCAACACTTTTGATACTTGTGTGGGCTTGACAGTATTCCTTGGCCTCTCAACGTTTATCATTATCTCCGAGACCACGAAAGGTTATCATTATATCTACATACAATAAACAAAGTAAATATTTAATAATAAAAACAAACATTATACTTCTCAGACAATGTTTTATTCAATTTGAAATGGCACTTTATCATACCTATTACTTTGTTCAAATAATTCAAAATTCAACTTATTGCATTGTAATAAGGTCGTACGGGTAGGTACCACAACGTAAAAATATTTTTTTAGTACGTAAAGTACTACAACCACTATTTGAAAACTTACTAATATATGCTTTATAAACCTTTAGACTTTCGTTTTCTTTTTACTTTTTATCACTTAGGTAACAACAATACAAAATAATAATAGCATTTTGAGTTTTAATTAGCTCTAAATAGGAAGTTACATAATAATTTTATCGACTTTTCAGGTCTATAATTTGCACATAATTCGGATAATCTGGGATGATCTGTCACTTTGCCGTACCTTTTTCGTAATTTCAAACATTTACTTTGCTCAAGTTTATTCGAGAGACTATAAAGAGGTAATTAATTATTCAAATTACTTAACGTCTTTGTACAAAGGTACCTAATTGTGTAGTATCTGAATGAAGTTAAAGAAGCAAGCGTAATTCGTGTTTATGTCAGCTGTCACATCACAGGGATCATGATAAATTGACCGAACTATAGGTATATAAATATTAAGAAATTTCAATTTCAAATTCTTTGTTGCATGACTAGTAGGTAAGTATAAGTACAGAATTAAGATGTTAAGTATAAATGTCAATTTCTAAATCTATATCTAAATCTATAATCTATGTAATCTATGGCGTTGCACGTGCACGATCACGCTAGCGGTGTGACATATTGTACGAAAATTCATACTATACAACATAGTGGAAAACGCACGCGCAAAAGCATTTCTACGCGCACGCATCCGGTGAGGCTCGGCAAACCAAACTTAGAAGACTCATTAATAATGTTTCTTTGAACTTAGAGTATTTCTATTCTAATAGCTCAGGATCTAACGTTAAATTATCTTACTATTAAACTATGTCAAGAACAGTTGTACAAAATTACGTGTGCGGGTGCTCAAATTGTAACTACCTAATATTTGTTAACAATCGTTTGACAGTCGCGGTGTTTTAAGCGCAAAATTAACTTTGTAACGTCTGCAAAGATGTTGTAAATTATGTTGGTTGGTTTCCTTTCAGCTTGTTCTTACCTATCTTACCTATTTGTTGTGAGTGTTGTACACAATGCTGGATCTTATATGGTCTTAGATTACTTTTCTTATCAGTATTTCTATTTGGTTGTATTACGTAAGGGTTAAGGTCGGCGCAGACATAACCGCTCGGCACCGGATCAGCTCAAGGTGAGACATTGAAAAGTGAGCTTTAGTTTGTGTTAGTAGGATACATTTTTAACCGACTTCTAAAAAGGAGGAGGTTATACGTTCCACTGTACGTTTTTTTAAAGTGTATTTTTCCGATTTCTCCGTCAATTGTGGACCGATTTTTTGGTTTGATAGAGTATACTTCTGAGGTGATCCCATTGTCACCAAATCTGACTGATGAGGGGATCAGTGAGGAATTGAGGGAACTTCTTGAATATTGCAGGCAAACATATAGCGGTTTTAGTATTTTTAGTAACAAGTCTAGCATTTGCATTCAGAAAGTATCATTTGATGAAGTGGAACTGATGATGAAGACCACTGATGGCCACCGAAACCCCCCAACCCCAACGCTACCTATTTCAAGGGTGGCGGTAAGATATCTCGATAGTTGAGCGATTACAACGAAGAACATTTAATTGTTTAAATATGACTATGATTTTCCCGCGGCGTTGCTTGCGGCGAGCTTGAAATGTCTTAAAGTTTCATATCAACTAAGAAGTGGGACTACATAAACTTATTATGATCACTAAAAACTATAAAATAAAATAATTGTATGGAAAACAAAAATCGCCTTCAAAAACGCAAAAAAATAACTTCTTTTTAAATGTTAGAATGCGGCTTTTAGTTGAAAATATTGTGAGTCGCCAATTCAATTGGACTACCTATTACCTATCATTAAAAAGAAGTTTGTTTTTCCGACTTTGAGGGCGGTTTTTTGTTTTTTAAAACATTTATTAAAAGTTAAAGTAAAAACAAAAGCTGGGCGCGGGCCACGCTTCGTCCACTGAAAAATGTTATCGTACTAACACAAATCCTAGGTCACTTTTCAATGTGTCACTTTGAGCTGATGCGGTGCCGAGCGGTTATGTCTGCGAAAGCCTTTATTTAAAGTCAGTATTTAACTCGACAGTGCACGTCTTGAATATACATGACATCTTTGTCTCGTGTCTTCAATTATGTGCTCTATTGGACGCCAAACGTGTTTAGATTTGCATTTGAGAATAGATGTGCTAAATCACTTAGCTCTTAATAATGGTTTGCATGAATACATTAAATATAATGGAGCTTAATAATGTATTATTGAACTCAACTATGATTTAGGTTCAGTACAAATAAACGAAATAACTACGGTAAAGTATGTACAGAATAGGTGATACTTTAGTTTACAAGCTCAACTCAATAAAACCCAATAAAAAGGCAAAATATTACATAGATTTGGAAATACTTTAAGTATACAAGGATGGATGAAAGAAGAGTTAAGAAATAGGTATGGCCAGCGAGAGGGAGTGGAGATGTCGTCAGTAGGGGACGCCCTAGATGCACATACAGTCAAGGACTTTAATTGTTATGCCACTATGGAACCCTGTCGCATAACGTTAATCATTTATTTAAGCGTAATTTCTGTCATGTGGTTTGACGCTGTCATTATGACAGGGTTCCATTGTGGCATAACAATTAAAGTCCTTGACTGTACAGTGATCAGATTCGCGATGTTCTGAATAAGGGCCAAATAAAAAGCACCCGAAAGTCCCGAAACCTACCGAGATGCACGAAGAGGTTGATGAATGTAGAAAAAGCGAAAGTTGTAAGAAACTAAGAACATATGTTTAGACAGGTGCAACTGGCGTTTCATAGTCTCTGCGTATACCACTGGGAGACAGGCATGAAGGTGTATGTATGTATTTACAGTAAAATAAAATAATTGCTCTAACACTTAAGGTCGGCGTCAATAGAACTTGCGAACAATGTAAACAACACCAAACGAACCAACTCTCCATGATTACTCGATAATCACGTACTCTTTAAGATCAAGTGAGGCCTTTGCAATGATTTATACACTAGATCATTATTTTCATATTAAGTTTAAGATGAAATAAGTATAAATTATACTTTATTTTTAATAAAAACACGCTTGATGAATATTTGAGGTTATGTGTCAAACAGTACTAATTTATTTACATTGTTCGCAAGTTCTATTGACGCCGACCTTATAGGGTTTTTGTACAAAATATGAAAACTGTCCTAGAAAAAGTCAAAAAAATCTAAATCTTAGGACATTAAATTGGCTATAAAATTTCAACGTAATAATTAAACATTTAGTCCTTTTCACTGTTGTACGTTTGACTATTTGTTGTTTCAAACATTTCCCAATCTAAGGTTAACTGGAAGAGATCCCTGGAAGGTATATAAGTTCGCCTTTGTACATACCTTTTGTGTTTCCACCTATTTTGTTGTTTGTTATTTTCCCCTTTGTACAATTATAGTAGATTGTTCAACGAGGGACTAAAACAAGCCACAATGACACAAGACGTTTAACCACGCGAGCTGAGCGAGGGTGGCTATAGTTCAAGTGTCATTATGGTGGTTTAGTCTCGCGTTAAATACTCTACTTTTCACTTTGAGAGCGAGAAAAAAACGACGTTCTATACAAAATTACTTTATTTAACTATTATAATAAAGTTTCTTTTAAATTTGTTCCGTACCTTGTAGTATTTTTTTGTAAAGTGACGCTTTAAATGCTTGCATATTTATTATTTAGCCAACAGATTCAAACTATTTTAAAACTAATTAGACCATGCATAATGTATTTATCCTTAATATAATTAAATAGATTCATATTCGTAATCATTAATCTTTAATTCACGAAATTGAATAGTTTTTATTTTATATTTTTGCAGTCGTAATTTTGAGGTTATTTCCATGCCCTAAAAATTGTCTATGCACAATCACTGAAAATGGCGATAATCCTATTGGTTTTTTCAAGGTTTCCGAAGTAAATTTTAAAAAAAAACTTTAGTCCCTAGAGACTAATATGGAGCTTTAGTCCCGATGTGCAGAGACTAAAGTAACATTTTAAGAGCATATGAGAAGTGAAAAAGTATTTTACATACATACATACATGCAATCTTTGTACCTATTAAAGTTCGTTATATAATATGTAAGTTGGTAAAATAGTACGTCTACAAAACGGCATATTAAATGTATGCTGACCAATACTGCCCTCCTAAGAAAAAAGGGCGCATGTCTCATCGAACCGCGTATGTATAATTAACCGTATTTCTAAGTTAGAGGGCTCAATTTGCTTTGATTATCAAATGGCGCATGTGTCCTTTTTATTTAGAAGGGTAGAATATTCTGCCACGCGAACGGCATTGCCGTGGCGTTTTATAGGTCCTGTCGCGTGCAGGTGTGGGGGCACGGGCAAAGCGCCGCAGCCACAGTAGTTAGCGTTGCCAGACGTCCCGATTTTCAGTACGACACTGGAGCGGTTATACAGGGTATCCCATAAATCGAGGTCAAGCCGCCAAAGGCTCATAGAGCAGGGTGTTCTCAATACAAGGTGTCCCAGTGTTTGTTTTCACTTTGTGTGGAAAAAACAACTTTATGTCATTATGTCATTAATGTGTTACAGGCCCCTTTTATCACAAACTGAGTAAGTAAGTAAGTAATAGATATTACGTACATTTAGCATTAAAAATACCGGAAATCCGGAATTCAATAAAAATAAATTAATATTTCATCCGGTTGTAATCACTCTACACTATGTCCTTTTGCGAACTTTAAGTAAAAAGTAAAAATCGCTGAACATAAATAGGGGTTAAATCGATAGCTTTTTAGCTGCTCTATTAGCCCTAGGCGGTTTGACGTCGATTTATGGGACACCCTGTATGGACAAGTGAACAATCGGAGCTCAAAAACGGTAGGGCTCAGTGGCGTAGCATGGGTTTTCGCTAATTCGCCACCCCCTATAAGTAACCGATTGCAAATAATTCTAAGTTATTTTGTGCGTTTTTGAAGGCGGTTTTTTTAACATTTATTTTATCTTAACCTTTTTAGTGATCAAGTGATCATAGTAAGTTGTTATGTAGTCCCACTTCTCAATTAAATCAAACTACGGCGTCGCTTAGCGGAGACAGAGCAGCTACTCACTCAGAAACAAAACGTGCACGTGTATTTACACACACAAGTAGGTATGGCTAAGTTTTATCTCACGACGCGCTGGCTTAGTTGGTAGTGACCCTGCCTACAAAGCTAGCGGTCCTGGGTTCAAATCCCGGTAAGGGCAGATATTTGTATGATGAGCGCGAATATTTGTTCCTGTATTTATTTCTCTATATAAGTGTTTATCTCGTTGTCTATTACCCATAGTACAAGCCTAGAGCTTAGTTTGGGACTAGGTCAATTGGTGTGATACTGTCCCCCTATTATTATTATTAAATACAGGTATGGCCCACCCACTTTCGCGGGAAAAAACAACTGTACCCTGTTTACCATTAGCTACCCAATTTGTTTTTCAACAAGCCACTTTGGGTAGCGCCTAAAAGTCTAGACGGAATGATTACTCCTATAACGACCAGGGCACTTACCTAGTTGGTCTTAGCCGTAATTTATTCCGATTCTGAAAAGGAGCCGACCTGATACTATTTCTTGGTATTGATAATTTTAAACTTGGCTGTTACCAGGAAATATGAATTACCGCTCGCGACTTCTTTAAAGAACTCGTTTATCGCTTTTTCCTTAGGAATTGTCAAATTTTCCGGGATGACGAGTATTGTGCGTTTATCCAGGACATTGGACTACCTGTGAGCTTATTCCCCCCCCCCCCTCCCACCCCCAAATCAAAAAGGGTCGAGACCCCCAGAAATCGGGACGTCTGGCAACACTACACGTACCTAGCCTATGATATCATACCAGGGGCACGTTTTATTAAGCTACAAGTAACAATTTTACAGGTCTAAATAAACTGGCAACACTGCTCAAATGGATGGTCGTCATTGGTCGAGGTTGTGTCAAATGGAAACTTGTAACCTGTAAATTGTAATTTGTAGCTTTATAAATAATATTGTAGCGTAATGCTGCGTAGGTATATCGCGTGACAAAATGTGGATAAAGCATCCGTCACACTCGTACTTATATAAGTGTCAGAAAGTGACGGATGTTTTATCCACATTTTGTCACGCGATAAACGCAGCTATATTTGGCTTTCTGGTCTGCTGATATCATAGGCTACCGACCTAGGCTCGCAGATGCCTTGATGCCTATGCTTCCATTTCCTACCTACCTAGGCTAGACTAACCTTTTAATCTAATACAACCCAAACTTTGACCCACAGGAAATTTCGCCCGAGGAATAGCCTATAGTGGAGCCGCCTTCGCAGCCTGGACGCACTCCGTAAAGCCCCTGCAGAAGGCTCGCAGCCTGGCTGCTATTGTGGGCTGCCCCACTGGCACCAGCCGCGAGCTGATCGACTGCCTGAAGTACAGGCCTGGTGAAATGGTGGTTAGCGCGCAGACTGCGATGCAGGTAAGGATTGGGTGCTCTTCGTAAAACTCCTACAGACTCATTTTCTGGATGCTATCATGGGCTGCCCCAATAGTACCAGCCGCGAGCTCATTGACTGCCTCAAGTACAGTCCTGGGGAAAAGTTGGTTAGTGCGCAGACTGCGATGCTGGTCAGTGCTGGAAGCTCTTCATGAAACTACTACAGAGTACAGACTCACTTCCTAAGATGCAGTCATGGGCTGCCCCACTAGCACCAACCGCGAGCTCATTGACAGCTTCAAGTACAGGCCTAGGGAAAAGGTGGTTAGTGCGCAGACTGCGATACTGGTAAGTACTGGATGTTCTTCGTGATACCCCTACAGAGTCGCACCTGGTTGAAATCGTGGACTGGCCCTCTGGCACTAGCCGCGAGCTGATCGACTGCCTCAAGTATGGCCTGCGCAAACCGGCGGACTAGACGGCAGAGGATATTAAATATATCAATGTATATTTAATGCTATTTCAATTGAAATAAGGTATAAATTTCAATGCTTTGAGACCGACCTCGGAGCATCGCAGTGGATTGCGGCAGAGGAAATCTAAAGGGAAAACTCCCCTGCCGTCCGCCGGTTTGCGCTGGCCCGTACAGGCCTGGGGAAATGGTGGTTAGCGCGTAGACTGCGATGCTGGTAAGTATTGGAAGCTCTTCATGAAATCCCCTCAGACTCACTTCCTGAGATGCTGTCATGGGCTACCCCACTGGCACTTTCCGCGAGCTGATCGACTGCTTCAAGTATAGGCCTGGTTAAGTGGTGGTTAAACTGGTTAAGTCCGGTAAGTTCTTTGTGAAACCCTTACAGACAGTGAGTGAACCCTGAACCTTCCCTTCCCTCTTAAGCCGCCATCGATCGTAGTTAGCAAAGGAAGACTGCGTTACTGGTAAGATCTGTATGCCCTCTGTTAAGTTTCTGCAGAAAGTAATTAATATTATATTACTTTTAGTGTATTTTATTTTAGCGCGATTTTAGTTTTTTCCAACGATTTTTAATTTAAGTCGGGCACGTATGACTATAACTTTTGAAAACCCCGTTCTAGCGCAAAACGGTCTATTAGGGTGCATATCTAAGAAGGGTTGGCGTTTTAAGTGATATTACTCTGCTCTGTGAGTTTTCTCACTTCATTAATGTCGCAATAAGTCGCTGTTCTCGCTGAAATTAAGCACCGCGGTCCGGGTTTTCCAGGGCCCGTATTATGGTTGCCTCTATCGCGGTGGATAAAGCATTAAGAAAGTGACAGATGTATTATCCAGATCAATAAACGCGATAAATAGACCCACAGGCGGTTTAACACTGGATAATGATATTCTAATTATCTGATAGATACACGAAATATGCCTATAGTGAAATAGATTTTTTAAACTCGCATAAATACATTATTAGCCCATTCAAAGTAGGGTTTCACCTCGGAATGAGAGATAATAAGCTGGAAACTCGTATACTACGTTATTTCGGCGTTCTAACGGCCAAACCCTATATTCAAACCGCGGATAGATAAGCCTTACTACGGGTTAAAATTTGACATTTGCCCATACAAAATGTGTCAAATTTCAATCCGAAGTAAGCCTATCTATCCGCGGTTTGAATATTGGGTTCCGACATAAAAGTTGTCTCAAAAGTCACATGAAATCTCGTGTCAGCGTCGTAAGTCATTCAAGGTAAAACGTCACAAAAATCGGTAGGGCCACAGAATAAGAACATATAGCATAGAAACCGGACTATAAGACGTACTTTGCGTCAGCTATCTTTCTCTACTTTTTAGATTACGTATTACATGAGAAAAAATGAAACAAAAAGTAGGCTGTTTATTCTTCTTTAACTGTCATTGTCACAAGGTTTTACACAGAGACTTCTTTGTCCTTCCTATAGGAAGAATTTGTCTTTCCTTGTCTATAGGTCCAAATTACGCCTTACTTGTGACGAAGTACCAAATAACGAAAGGACAGCTATAGATTCATCTATTTCCAACTCACTATTCAATAAAAGGTAAATTAATTGACATAACCTACATTCTTAGATGGGTTGATGCACAGAATAAAGGCTAAAGGCATAGAAACCTTACTAAATAAGCAGAAAATACATTATGGTTCACTTCTTTTTACTTATGGTTTTCATAGTGAGTTGGAAAGAGATGAATCTATAGCTGTTCTTTCGTTATTTGGTACATCGTCACAAGTAAGGCGTGATTTGGACCTATAAGCACCTGTAGTATTTGGACCTATAGACAAGGAAAGACAAATCCTTCCTATAGGAAGGACAAAGAAGTCCCTATGTAAAACCTTGTGACAATGACAGTTAAAGAAGAAAAAACAGCCTACGTTTTGTTTAATTTTTTCTCATGTAATACGTAATCTAAAAAGTAGAGAAAGATAGCTGACGCAAAGTACGTCTTATAGACCGGTTTCTATGCTTTATGTTCTTATTCTGTGGGTTGATGCGTGGTGCAATTGACAACAATTCATATGTGCCAAGGTAGTAAATTAAAATACCGTTTGTAGATTTTACACTGCTGATCACAGGAAAAATATTTTTGGATTTTTTTATGCAGTAGTTTTTTTTTATATTTAGGAAAAACATTTAAAAAAGTTAGATTGTGATTGTTAGGAATACACTTATAGTGCCCTTAGTCAATTTATTACTATAGGAATTGAAAAAAATTTACAACTGTCATGTAATTTTTTTATCTGCCTGACGGATTACTTGATTCTAACGACACGCTTTCGATTCTCGTAATATTATTGTTTTGATATAAGCCAATGATATAAGCTATTTAAAATGAAAGTGACTAACGGTTTTGTAAAAGCGGATAGCCGCAATCTGCCCAAAGTCGAAGAATTTATGTTGTTACAGTTGTTATTGTTGACAAGTGACATGACATGACAGTCAGTTCTGTTTTTTACTTTTTTTTTTTTATATCATGCTAAGATCACGACATCAGTATTCCTAACTTTGTATATACGGTATTTTTAATGACTATTTCTTTAATAAATTATTAACGACGAATTTAATTTAAATAAAGAAAAACCGAGAAACACGGGTAGTCTAATTTTTAACCAGCTATTATAAACGCGAAAAAACAAAAATGCTTTTTATTTTGAAATGTTGTCAATTAGTTTTATTCCGGAAAACAAATGAAAGTAACCTCGTAAGGCCCACCATACTACAAACAGGGAGTTTTTTGTGAGTGGGACTTTGAATCTAGCATCAAGGCAATAAGGTTCAATTAAGTTCGTTCGATAATGCTATTTTCAGTTTGTGAAGATAGGAAAATAAACCTTATTCTTATTGCAACACAGTTCAAATTAAATTGCTTTGATTATGTCCATCCTATCGCACACTGGGCCTTACGAGGGTAATGGCGAAAACAAAAGAAAAACCGTTCTCATCGATAGGTAGAGTGATTCAAGAGGAAGGTTTTTATGAATAATAAACAAGGATCGGAAAAAAAAAAAAACCCGACAATTTGAGAACCTCCTCCTTTTTTTGAAGTCGGTTAAAAACGCCCGTCATTTTGAAAACATAACCCTGTTCCGTACAGGAGAGACTTCCTTCTGATGTTAATTAAAAATATTATTAGGTATTTTAAATTTATTATACCATTTTTTATATGTATTCCGCAACAATATTTTTAATGAATAAAAACCATAATGGTTATGGGAAAAAAAACTTTCGCCAATCAAAAAGAATGTCTTTTTTTTAAATTTTCGCCTATTTATGAGTCGAAAAAGTTTGTTCACAGTTTACGGAGGACATTGGGGCAATCGTTGACATTGGTTTACTGTTTGTATGTTTGTTTGTGTTTTCTAATTAACATTTCGGTGTCATTCATTAATAAAATTATCGCTAAGTACATATAAATTATTGTATAATAAATCTATAAAATACCTAATAATATTTTTAATTAATATTAAGGAAGTCTCTGCTATACGGATCAGGGTTATGTTTTCAAAATGACGGTCGTTTTTCCGATCCTTGATAATAAAGTCTGGATTATGTACGAGTGTTACAGACAACTCACATAAACCAAAGCGAAGCGAGGGCGGGTCGTTACTGTATAAATGAGTGGCAGCTTACACCCGGCCGGTTTATAGGGTTCCGTTTTTTTTTAATATGTTTTATTACAGAGGATTAACTAATAAATATAAAAACTAAAATAATTGAAATAACGGGGCCCCATACAGGAAACGTTTTTTTTCTTCAACATAATTTTTTATTTTTGTTGTATCGTAAAACACACAATTAGTTTTTTTTTGGGAAGGATTAGGCACGCGAGCACCCAGGCCACTTGATTGTAAGTGGGATCTGAGACCCATAGACATTTGAAACCTCAAGACTACAATCTCAAAACTGCAATCCCAAGACTTCAAATGCGTTGCCAACTGAGTACTAAGATGGAATGCCTCTATGCTAGTAATTTCACCGGTTGTCTTATCCCAAACCGGAACACGGCAATGCGAACACTCCTGCTTGGCGGTGTGTTATTGGATAAGATGGTGGTAGCTATCCAGACGGACCTGCACAAGGTCCTACCACCACCACACAATTTGGTATGATTAGGTATAGTAAAAACATTGGAGAAAAACACCAAATACTAAAAAAATTATAAGAGCCTTATGTGGCATTCATTACATGGATTCCTGTAAACCGTATTTCCAAAAATTATGCATACTAACTCTTCCTTGCTTATATATATACGAAGAAGTATTTTTTGTGAAAAGTAATCTGACCTTATTTAATAAAAAAAAGATAAAAGAAACTTATTCAGTAAGTAGGCCGCACGGGCACTTTTACACGTCAAGAATCTACCAGCGCTTCCCAAGAGAAGACCACTGCTGAGAAGAAAGAAACTCTGCCGCAAGAAACTCAGCAGTCAGTCATTTTTTAAACATATTTCTTATTACAATGGTACTACTTAGTCTAGCATTATATAAAGCTATAAATATTAAATTAAATATAGTATCAAATAACATGCGTAGTTCAGCAGGAAAACATGCCAATTAAGAATCTTACGGGAGAGATAGAGAGAAAAAAAAACACATACTTATGTGTATATAAGATGGTGCGAGACGACCACATAAAAGTTTCGATATGTTTTCCTACATCAACGGTGTCCCCTAGAATAATTTTAAGAGTACCCGTCTCCAGAATAAAATGAGAGCGATGTCTTCTAAGACTGCCCTTTTTCGAAAAAGTATACTTTGAGTGGCCCCAAAAATTTATAATAAAAACCGGCAGATGTAAGTAAAGAAAATATGTCAGATTTAAAAAAACAGCTATACAATTTTCTAGTAAAAAAAAGTACTATAGCATAAATGATTTTTTATCTAACTGAAACAATGTGAACTGTAAACGCATGCAGCATGCCATTTAGGGCATGCTCCCGGGAAATCCCGGTTCTGTAATTCCCGGGAAATCCCGGGAATTTCACAGGTCCTAAAGAACCGGTACTGAAGATTACATCCCGGTTCTCCCGGTTCTTTCCATAAATACCACACAAATATCGTGGCGCGTATCACATATACTTATCCAATTCACACCAGCGACGAAGCCGGCACAAGCGGCAACATCGCATCAACATCCATCATATTTTGTGGCATATTTGCAATAATTAATCTCTAGATTTGTAAAAAGGAAGAACAAATAACTTTCTAGTAAGTATTTTACTTAATCAAGATATGTTTTTGTTGAAGAAAACGTGCATGATTTTATTGCATATTTATTATATTTAAAGTTTCCTAATGTTTTTCAATCGTTTTTTATCTCAAATGCGGTGATTTGAGGTAAAAAATAAAAAACCGGGAGAACCGGGAATCCCGGTACCGTCCCTGCTTAGAACCGGGAAATGGAAGTTTAGGAACCGGGCCCGCTACTGCATGCCCTAATGCCATTGACTGTCTACAATTTGTATGCCTTGCGGCACAGCGCAGAGAAACAACCGTAGATATAAGACCTGTATATCGTCGGTGATACTGCAAAACCGCGTAACCAACAAATTTATTATATAGCAAATGAAACCTTAACATCTTAGAAATAAGGTGCATTTTGCTTCTCATTACAAATGTTACTTACGCGGTTTTGCAGTTTCACCGACGATATATTACCTATGTATTCACCTGTGTTGAACAAATAAAAATACTGTGACTATACTATGGCTATGACTAAATTGTCAAGTGTGAGACGGGCTCGCGCTGATTATAATAATACACGGGAATATAATAATACCTATTGTGGGGCTGTCCGGAACCCTCGGTGAGCGAGTACGACTCGCAATTGACGGTTTTTTCAAACCCCGGAAGCACCAGTGAAAACGCATTCAGGTATTTTTTTGTTGGCTGAAGGTCGTCCGGTCTGTGCCTTTTTTGCTCGAGTAGACGTAAGAAAAAAGTTGACCTTAGCCGCCAATCATTTACTTATATAATTACACTTACAAAATAATTTAATAATTGGACAACGTTGTATCTGTCTATTGTCCAATTATTTAATTATTATTTTTTTAATATCAGGGTACAATGTTACACCAATTGACCTAGTCCCAAACTAATCTCTAGGCTTGTAGGTACTATGGGTACTAGACAACAATATAATAATTACATAGATAAATACATAGAAAACATCCATGACTCAGGAACAAATACCGTAAAATGGGGTTAGTTTGATTAATTTTTAAAATAAATCTTCTGTATCTCCCGCATTTAATCGTAAAATAAATTATTAAAAATATTGTATTGGCGACTACTCATTTGGAGTAACTTAAAGTAACTAGAGGCAGACTACGGCAGACGGCTTAGCAGGAAAAAATAATTACGCAGCTTAAAATCTCGATTCTTAAAATGGGGCTACTTTGATTATCCCTGTGTTTACATCACAATATCAAAGTCACCCCTGAAACATGTCAAAAATGTGTGGTTTTTTGTTTTGAAGGTTTTAACTCCAATTTGTCTGAGAATACTTGAACTACTATATTTTGTGCTCGCATATGAAATATATGAAAGTAATGTCGCGAAAGAGCTAAATAAAAACTAAGACATTGCACAAAATCGATGATTCAAAAAATTATCAAAGTCACCTCGCGTTTCCAAAGTCACCCCATTTTACGGTATTGACACTCATCACACAAATATCTGCCTTTACCGGGAATTGAAGCCAGGACCGCTAGCTTCGTAGGCAGGGTCACTACTAACTAGGCCAACGCGTCGTCATTCAAGTTGTTTAAAAATTAAAAATATATATTTTTATTTAGTTGATGTATTCAAATGTTATGTTGATGTAAGTTAAACACACTTACTTACATTTGAATGTATACTTAAAAACACGTTTTTAACAACAATTTAATTTTAAATAAGGAAAATGTACGTAATAATTATCAAGAGAACATAAAAATGGGCTTTTATGTAATATTCAACACTGTAAATCAATATTGCTATTGACTTGTTATGGTATCGTTTTTAACTCGGCCGCCATTACTGTCAAGTAAATAAGAGCTATCAAAACGTTGACAATACGATAACATGTCAAAAGCAATATTGTTTACCGTGTTGGATAGAGGCGTCGTTATTCTATGAAACCAATTGAAATATCTTGTTTGCCCGCGACATCTTCCTCATAGAACTCTTTAATACTATTTCCACGGAAATTATTTAATTTTAATGTTTTAATGTAGAACATGGATTACATACGGGTCCGAATTTCATCCAAATCCGTCCAGCCACACACACACGCGCACGCATGCACGCAAGCACGCACGCACGCACGCACGCACGCACGCACGTACGCACGCATGCGCGCGCGCGCGCGCACACACACACACACACACACACACACACACACACACACACACACAGACTTTCGCATTTATAAATAAGATGAGATTTGCACTACCAAGAGTATTCCTGGTCAAAGCTTTCTTTGATAGATGGATTGGTAGAGAATTATAATACTTAATATCATTATCGTGTCAGCCGAAAGACGTCCACTGCTCTTCCGTTATACCAAAGAAGGCGGTTAACCGCAATGTTGTACTTAGTCGAAGCATTCTATACCCTATTAGCAACCACATTAAATCGAAAATGCTTACACTATTACTACGCAGTCTGGACATAAGGCTTTCCCGAGGATCTTCAGGTTTTAGAGCATCGAGCGTGTAATGGAACGCGAAGTGTTGGTACGCCCACGAGGTAGACCAAAAATCTGGTGAAGATCACGAGAAGCCGATGCTAGTAGCACAAAACTGAGGATTAAATACTTGGCATTTATAAATTCTGTTTCCCCTTCTCTTCCAGGAGTTCCCATTCCTGGAGATGTTCACGCCGTTCACCCCGACTGTGGAACCCGCGGGCACCCGGGACCCGTTCCTGAGCCAGTACCCGTTCCACGCAGCGAGGAATGGCGCCATGCACAAGCTGCCTCTAATCACCTCTGTCACGTCAGAGGAGGGACTTTATCCAGCTGCTGGTAAGGAATACTCAAAGCCGTATTTTGGCCATCGCACAATACAGCACCCCGGCACCAGATCAGCACAGCCTCAGCTCCAAGTTATACATTGAAAAGTGAGCTTTGAGTTGTGTTTATACGATACATTTTTCAGCGGAGGCCGCGAGGCCCGCGCCCCGAAAATAGTTTTTATCTACATCCATATCATAACTTCAATATAATATGTTCAGAGGCGATAAGCAAATGCTTTATATGACGTGACCCGTATCTGTCGTTGTACTTTAATGTCGAACATTAAAGTATTACATGTCATTAAAGTATCGGTTTTCGCTGTAGTTGCATCTTAATGTTCACTCTAAAGTATCGGTTACCTATAGGTACTTTAATGTGAACATTAAGATACAGGTTTGTCACATATATTGTAGAAAACTTATGAAATGCATGTATATAAAGTTATGTATGCGACTGTACGCATCAATAAGCATTAATACACGAGTGTGGTTTTATGAATAACTATTACCTACTTTAAGGGCGAGTACACATAGAACGTTCGTTTTTACAGGATCCGTTTTATTTATTTATTTATTTATTTATTTATTTATGTTAAGGAAATCCAACAGCTATACAATTAGAACAATAGACCGAATAGGAAACCGTTAGCAAATTATAGGATCTCACTACTAGATATAGAACAAATGCTAAATGCGTACAATACTCAGAACGACACAAACATAAATATATTAATTAATAAAAGGACAATGGGCATTTTGGTACCCGCTCCAATAGCAATAATGGTAGTGTCATTGAATAGGTCATACCAATAGGAACAACGTTTACTACGGTGGTTTGTCTCAAATCTCTGTCCATTCGGAGATATTCATATACGAACATGACACCTTATGCGAAATAAAATCTGCTCCCGGCATGTTTATTTCCTTAAAAATACAACTTAAGCAAAAGTGAATAGGCTGCTACTGCACCAGAGAGCTCCATCTTCAGCCTCATGGAGAGTTAGGTATTTGTAAAAAAAACGAATGTAACAAAGATCACCACATGTTGTCACTTTTCAAATGAGAAAAAAGTCCATTTTATTTATGAAGCGTAAACACTGAAGTGTACCCTTGACTAGTAATGTAGGCACCTAATAGTAAGTAGTATAAATATAGTGCCCGGCCGACAAGAAGTTAGATATTTCTCGTTATGTAGTACATGTTTTCTTTTCTTTCATAATGGTATCCCTAAAGGAAATTGATTGATAACAACATATATTCAAAATAAAATAACTCAGTTCCGACAGGAATTAGAGATAAGCGATATGGTTATCTTTGCCCAATATAAAAATACCTTTCCAATGATATATACATTATGTCCATTGGCGCGGGTACCACGTTCCATATATTTTTGCCCATTGTCCTTTGACAGCTATGATTGGCGAACACATGCCGGTTTCACTCACTCAAAGCACCTACGGATTTAACGGATCTTTTCACCTTGTAATCTTCTTTTTACTGGATCCAGAATACTGTTTTGGGTGTGAACTCGCTCATACAACTACATACACCATCAAATAACGGACCTGTAAAACGGATCGCTATGTGTACGCGCCCTAACTTGAAAAATGAATCGTACTGACACGGGTCAAAGCTCATTTTTTAATGTTTCAATTTAAGCAGAGGCGGTGCCGATCTGGTGCCGCGGCGTTGGTGTGCGATGACCATTTATAAACTAATCTCGACTTTATTGCTCGTCTCAAGATGCGTCAAAATGTCAGTTTTCTTTGGCTTGATGTTTACTTTTATGTATCTTGGGAAGGGCGTCTCAGCCAAGATGAGTTTATTAATACGGCCCTTAGACTAGACCAGGGGTCGGCAACCTTTTGAGTCGGAAGAGTCAAAAATTATGCATGTGCCGCATGTGTCTCGCGAGCGCAGGTTGACGACACCTGCCTTAGACCAATGACATGCATGCGGACGTCAATAGTCACATACAATCTGGAAATTAATTCTATGGTAGGTACCGTCGGCATTATAACTAGCTGTACACTTTGGTGCATTGTGGTCCGGTTTAACACCGATTACCGTTAGCTGTCTGTTGAGCGGACATTGTCCAGTCAACACTCCTGTTAGCATACTGAGATTGTATCCAGCTTTAGCAGATATCTTGTCCGGTTTATGTTTATCCTTTCTATCATGAGCTTGGATTATGTCTGTGTCGTACTCCATGCCTCATTCGTCTTTGTCTGGTTTTACCGTACCAGACATATCTACTCATATACGCATAGTACACGATAAACATACTCACATATAAATAAATAAAGAAATGATTTCTATTCTATTCTATTATATTCTATTCTATATAGAAAAATAACTAAATAAAAAGCAATCTTTAAAAACCCTACTGCATTTTTTGATACTGTCGTCGATATACGTTAAAAACATTAAAACACATAAAATCCAATTTTTTTATTTTTTTAAAGAATGGCATGTACCCAGTGACAATCGCGCCAACAAGACGAATCTAATACGCGTATCGTTTATCAAAATCGGCTGAACCGTTGAGTAGTTACGAGGGACATAGGAACGGACATATATACCTACATACAAATCAAATCAAATCAAATCAAAATTTATTCACTTGAGATGCGGTTACAGTGGTTGATAAATAATATACATTTGGTCAGCGCTCTCGCCGGCGACACCAGCATGCAAATGTGATTGTGAACTTAAATTATATACCCTTAATTATTAATATTACATGACATTCCATTCCATTAATTATTTCTTACAGATAAAAAATCCCTGACAGAGTAAAATCTTTTTTCTAGTAACCATTTACACAGAGTACTAACAAATCTATTGTATGGCAAATTTATTATGTCTTTCGGAATGTTATTAAAGATGTTTACAGCCATGCAGTAACTATTTCTTTTCCGTAATATTGATACTGTTTTCTGCTGTACTAGTTTTCTGGGATACCTGGTGTTGAAGCTACAAACATTTTTGAGTTGAGTGAATAGATTTAAATTAAATTTTACAAATTTGCTCATTTCCAATATATAAAGTGATGGAAGAGTAAGTAGCTTCAACTCATCAAATAACGGTTTGCAAGAGGTTAGTGGCGGTTTATTACAGAGGGCCCTAATGCACTTTTTTCTGACTGATGAATAGCCTGCTAATATCATAGGAGTTTCCCCACAGCAGCAGTCCGTACCTGAGCACTGACACCACGTAGCCGTGGTATGCTTGGAGAGCCGTTTCTTTATTGGCAACTGCTGCAAGCCTTCGAATTGGATAGACAAAACTATTAATTGCTTTACATTTCTTGTCTATTTGAGGCTTCCAAGAAAATTTATTATCTAGTATAATACCTAAGAATTTGTGCACGTCAGTTTCGGATATAATAGTATTCTCATATTTGGCATGAATGTCAACACCTCCTTTTCTATTATAAAATTGTATATATTTTGTTTTATCCAAATTAACATTTAAATTATTCGATTTTAACCATATTATTACATTTTTTATTAAATTATTAATGTCATTGTTGTAGGTATTTAATTTTTTACATGGGATTACTATTGCAATGTCGTCAGCAAATAAAACACATTTATAATCAGTTACATTAGGTAGGTCATTGATGTACAACAAAAACAGCAACGGGCCCAAAACACTACCCTGTGGCACTCCAACGTTGTTTTGTTCGTAGTTAGACCTATTTAAGCTAGATAGTTTATCCTCAAAGCTATCAATTTGAACACACTGAGTTCTATTACTCAAGTAGCTCCTCAGCCAATTTAGAGCTACACCTCTTATGCCATACATTTCACACTTAAGAAGAAGGCGTTCATGTGAAACAAAATCAAATGCTTTACTCATGTCGAAAAATATGGCTGACACAGGGTTATTCTTATCGACGTGCTCAATTATATTACCAACCAACATAAAAGTCGCTAATGAGGTAGATTTACCTTTCTGGAATCCGTTTTGCTCATTTTTAATTAAATTGTATTTATTACAGAATCCTGTAATCCTAGCGTGCATTGCTTTCTCGAAAATTTTAGACATAATAGGTATCAAGGTTATTGGACGATAATTGTCTAAATCCTCCTTACTTCCTTTTTTATGCACCGGCTTTATGACGGAAAACTTTAATTTTTCGGGAAATGTGCCTTGTTTGAATGATAAATTTACTAAAAAGCTCATCACAGGTGCTATTAGAGAGGCACATGACTTTACGATTGATGTTGGTAAATCGTCATATCCCACGGCGTTAGTATTTTTCAGAGATTTTATTATTTTAGTAATTTCAAGTTCGTCACATGGATATAAAAACATTGTTGAATAACAAGTATTCATATGTATTAATGGGTGATCCCTGTGATTATACTTATTTTTAGTTAGATTTACATAATATTCATTAATAACAGTGGCGATTTCTTTTGGGTTTGTAAGTATTTTATCGCCCGTTTTAATCTTTTGTAAATGTCGGGGTTTATAATTTTTGTACACTTTATTTTGAATAAGGTCCCATGAAGCCTTGCATTTATTTTTGGATATGTTAATATAAGTGGTATTTTGCTTTTTCTGCGAGTTGCGAATACATTGCTTGAGTATTTTCGTGTAGTTATAGTATTCCATTTTCGCTGCCGTGGATTTGACTGTGTAGTAATTGAACCGTAGCTTTCTTTTAGTAGAACATGATTTTTTTATCCCTTTAGTAATCCATCTAGTTTTCTTTTCTTTATTAGACAATTTGATGACATTCTTCGGAAAACACAATTCAAAAAATAGTACAAAAGTGTCATGGAATTCCTCAAAAGCGGTATTCAAGTACGATTGTTTAAAAACATTACTCCAAGTAAGGCTTTTCAAACACTCACAAAATTTTTGAACATTATCCTGACCCAAATCTCTTTTTGATATATACCAATTTTCAATTGAAGGCTTTTTATGTTCAGTATAGAAATTTAGTGTTTGCCCTGTGTGATCGGAGAGGCCTAAATCGTGTATGGTAGCGGTACCATGTGGTCCGTTACTAATTATGTGGTCGATACAAGAGTTTAATCGGGTTGGTTTGTCTATATGAAAGTGGAAGTTATAATTTTGTACAATTCTTTGTAATTCTCGGCTATCTCGTGAATCTTCCATTGTGTTTATATTAAAATCTCCTGTGAGAATGATTTTAAAAGATTTACGCTTATGCAGTTTGTGAATCACATTTTCCAAGTTTGCCAAGAATATACTTGTTGTATTAGGTTTAGGTATTCTATAAAGACAAATTATTATTGTTTTGTATTCTGGTATTTCAATGCCACAACATTCAAAACTTTGTTCAGTCGCTACGTTTTCAAGGCATAATAACCGCTTATACTCAATATGCGTCTTGCAAAGACAGTACAGTTCAACAATTTTCTTAATAGCGATCGGCAATCATCGTTTTTCTATGACACACCAGTGACAAATATACTGTCAGTTGCGAGTGCAAGCGTGATGGCGAAAGCCAACCGAAAGCTATTAAAAACCTGGGAATACTGTAGGTACATACATACAGGTCAAACACATAACCCTCATTTTGGCCTTCGCCGCAGTCAGATTAAAATACCTACATAGAAAACTAGAATCAGGAACAACTCACGCTCAACACACAAATAACTTCATCGGGATTTTTTTAATCTTCAGTGTACCAAACGGCACCCAACATCCTGCCCCAACTGGAAGCCAACTGGGACCAGCTGGCCAGCAACATCTTCGAGTACAACGACACCCTGCCCGTCAGTCTAAGGCCTGTGGTAGCCGCCAAGATCAGGGAGCACTACCTCGGGGGCCGGCCTGTCAGCCAGGAGACCTTTAACCAATTGGTTCAGGTTGGTTGGGTTATAAATTCACACACTTCGTCCCACCTTGGTATTAAAATTTACTACCTACAGTTATTTACACATCTCGACCTACCGATGAATATTTTATCAAATATATGTGAATTTTTATGCGTGCGTATACAATACTAGAGGACGCCCGCGACTTCGTACGCGTAGAATTAGTTTTCCGCTACTCCCCCTATTTCTTCCCTTTTGGGGTCGATTTTCGGAAAATCCTTTTTAGTACTCACCTACATCATGAAAGGAACCCCTGTACCAAATTTCAAGTTTCTAGATACAGTAGTTTCGGGTGTATGTGACATATCAACATATGTCAGTCAGTTAGGTTTGCCTTTTATATAGGTATATAGATTTTAAAGGGCATTGGGTAAATTTGTTTGAAGAATATTGTCATATTTTTTTTCAGGGGCCACGTATGATTTTTACATAGTTATTTAGAGGACCTCTAAATACACATAGATATATATAATTTATGGCGTCAAATAATATCGGAACGGATATTTTAAAGATTTAAGTACTCAGTTTTTAGTACAAAAGTACGCCCAAGTATGAATATTTAAATATCTCGGCTCCGATGCACTTAAGAGTATTACAATACATAACAAAATATGTTTATTTTTAATAATTCTATCATAATTTACCACTTTTACGAATGGCCGCCCACCTTAAAAATGTATGAATTTTACACATGACAACACTTTTACCCAAACCCCTTTGTATGAAAGCTCAAGAGATTTTTTTCTAATTCTTATAAAATGAAAACTACGTTTTAACGGAGAACAATGGTACATCATTGTAAATCTTGGATTATCAGCAGTGACTAACTAACTACCTACACAATTGGTCAAGGACTTTTTGATTAGTTGTCTATTGATAAGTCCAAACTCCTATTTGTAAGCAATTGTATGGGAAAAACGCAGGCGTTCTTAATTAGGCCAACACTGTGCAGTCGGGTAATATATCTACCTATAAACACTTTTTATACACAGAAAAACCAACCCAAAAGTCGTTTGGCAGTAAGACCGAGCACAGAATCCTCTGAAGTCCAATACAAGGCTTGTGTCGGTCAGGAAGACCTAAAAAAGCGCACGCGCATAAAAGAACGCACGGCACGGCACACGATCTAAACGACACGATGTACCTATTTCAAAGCGTGTCCCTGCTCACATCTCAAAATTTGCTCCGGAGCTAAAATTCCTGCCATGCGGGTCATACAATTTTATTGTTTTAATGTTGTCCTAGTACTCGTATTTAAAGTGTAGTATCTACTAACTAACATAGTTTAAGCAACTGTCACTAATAACATATGAACCCTGTGTTTGAAATAAATGATTAGTATTATTAAAGGACCTAAAGGAACTAAAAGACAGAACTAATTCCTTTGACCGATTAACCGAGATCGGAGCGCTCCCTTTAAAGACCGAGCGGACACAACTCTACAATACAATACTATAATCTTGTATGTACTATGACTTATTCTGTGCTATAACCATCTATATCTTGAGCGGGTTCGGTTTAGGAGGTCTCGGCTAGGTTGGCTAGGTTCTAGGTTGTATCTTGCCCGGGTTAGCAAAACGTCTTAGTTGTATATTGTTGGGTAGTGCGATGTCTTGATGTGCAAAAAGCCCTCATTGCAATATTACATAGATAGTAGACGATAGTAAGAACTATAGTCTAATCATTAAATATAAAAATTTCTAAGTATAGAATGATAAATAGGTATCTACATAATTTAAATATCACCAGCTTTACTTACTTCAAAAGCGAATAATTCTTCATTTCACCTAGTCGTCGCAATTTCGATGTTTGATTGATATGCACATTTTGTAACTAAGTACATAGGATCCAGAACTTTTGCTAACATCATTGTACAATCATAGCCTCTTGAGCAATACACATAGTAATATAAGCTCGGCAGGGACGCACATGAACAAAGCACGAGCTCATTACGTATTCATCACCCACCTTACAAACACGTCGCTTCGGCGCGTCGGAACACGTGGCGCTTATAAAAATGTTGACCATTCTACTTTCTACTCCGAAGCACATCATTCTGTAGAATATTCAGGCCCTTGCCAAGATGCATTACGCTAACTATCGTTTCTATTCGTTTCGTTTTTAAACCAATCGCGTCACTGGTAGATCACGTGACTTTTCGTATCACGTCATCTACCAGTGACGCGATTGGTTTAAAAACGAAACGAATAGAAACGTTAGTCAGCGTAATGCATCTTGGCTAGGGCCTGTGGTTGCAAACGTCTATGCAACCTTAGTAAGTAACCCTTTTCCTCGTAAGGCCCAGTGTGCAATAGCATTTACATAGGTAATTTAATTTGAACTGTATTGCAATGCTAATAAAGTTTATTTTCCTATCTTCAAAAACTGAAAATGGCATTATCGGACAAACTTAATTGAGCTTTATTGCGTTGAAGGTAGATTCAAAGTCCCACTCACAAAAATCTCCCTGTTTGTAGTATGTAATACGAGGTTAAATGCCCCACCCTGGATTTTACCGCAAAAGCGTAAAGCCTGCTTTGCAAGTTATTACATAAGTTTTGAGACGCAACTATGGGTAAGAGTAAGTGGCAAATATCTGCAACTCTCTCTTGCATATAGCTTTGTTTCAAAACTTACGTAATAACTTACAGGTGTAATCCCGGCCTAATGATTCAAATCAAATCAAATCAAAATATTTATTCAGTAAATTGGCCACATACGGGCTCTTTTACACGTCGGTAATATATAGTGAATCTACTAGCGCTTTGGACAAGACCATCATTGGGGGGAATACGAGAGTACCATACGAGAGTAATAAGACGTTAGACACATCAACTAAGATGTTAGTTGAATCATTAAAGGATTTGATGTTGTCACTATCAGCTTTGGGTGATATTATAACTTATAACTAATATCATAACTATTTTTTTTCACCTCAGCACCTCAAAATTTAGATTTTGCTGCGAGCGAAAGACTGCGCTAAATTCGATTTCGCTGCGAGCGTAAGTTTTTTAATTAAAAAAAGCCGTAACAGTGCTTGGAGGGGAAATATAATGTGATTTAATTTTTGCCATGTTGTATTTTTTTACCTTTAGGTATTATTATTTATGTTCTCGCTGCTGAGGTAAAAAGTAGTATGTGCAACGTTTTTTTTTTTAATGGGCTTGCTCTTGACTAACTCTTGCCCATGGAGTGCGAAGATTTTGTCGACGATGAAGCGAGCTCACCCAGAAGATGCCTATTAAACCTAGCTTTAAATAGGTTCAGTTCAGTTCTAACCCTAAATATTATCACGAGCGTAGCGAATAGCGAGCAGTTATAGAATCCTAGCTTACTCGGGATTCAAAATCAACACTCGCAACAAAAACCAACTTTCTCTATTGTTGCACAAATAACTATAATCAACTAAATGAAAATCTCTCTTGTTTGGCTGTAATTTTTTGAGTGGGCCATCTTCATAGCTATTCGTTTTTACCCCAGGCTCTCGGCGACCGCCTGTTCGCGGTAGACGTGGGCAAGCTAGCCCAGATCCACGGGCAGCTCTCTGGACAGCCCACCTACCTGTATCGGTACTCGTTCCGAGGGGAGAAGAGTTTGTCGAACATGATGGCTCGTAATAACAAGAACTACGGTGAGGAACTGAAGTACCTATTTGCATTTTTAGGGTTCCGTACAAAGAATGAAAAAAACGGTACCCTTATAGGATCACTCGTGCGTCTGTCTGTCCGTGCGTTTGTCACAGCCAATTTGCTTCGAAACTACCGCGCGGGGACACGGTGCGGCCCCGACTTGGCCCCGGCTAAACCAGCTAAGTGCGTCCTGTTGAGTTTGCTTGTGGCGGCTCGCGGCGCGTACCGTCGAGGCACGCACACAAGCAAGCAAGCGCACACGCACACAATATACCTTTCTTTGAAGATGAACTACTGTTTATACTGTGCAGTTAGCTAGACTGACATGTCATAAGAATTCACCAAAGAACTAATTGTATTTAAGCTCGTTTTGAAGGAATCATATCTTATTGCAGGAGTAAGCCACGCCGATGACGTGATGCACATCTTCAAGTTCCCCCAACTGTCGTCCAACACGGCCGAGGACCGCAAGATGACGGAGGGCCTGATCGACATGATCTACAGCTTCTCCACCACTGGGTAACTACGTAATTCTGTTTTTTTTGTGGAATAGAGCAGCCAAACGAGCGCACATACATGCCACCAGAGGGCAAGTGGACTCTGAACCCATAGACATTTGCAATCTTACTTTTCAATGTTTCACATTGAGCTGAGGCGGTGCTGATCTGGTGCCGGGGCGTTGTATTGTGACCTTAATTGCTGATTAACATAGTTCCAGCAAAAGCATGCCAGTATAAGTACATTGACGAGTTGGTTTTCACGCTTGAGGCGAGAGTTATTGTAACGACACAATGTACTTCTACTAGCTTGCTTATGCTGGACCAATGTAATTCATCCATAAGAGTTATCAGCTCTGAAAGTAGTGATCGCCATATCGGGGTACTTATCTACTTCTATTTAATATTCATAACTAATCCTGTCTATTTTCTAGCATTCCAAAAGTAACCTACAACGCGCCGGAGTGGCAGCCAGTGACGCCAGAAAAACTGAACTACCTGGAGATAGCGTCCCCAAGCAGGATCGAGATGAAGAACAACCCCGACTTCGGCCAGAGAGCGTTCTGGGACAGCCTCGGGTTCATTGAGAATGAAAGATACAACGTCAATCTGAAAGACGAACTTTAACTTGAAGAGTTAGGTTATGGGCCCTAAATTAGACAACCTGTTTAGCCTATTAGGCAAAAAAATTAGGGTAGGGCCTATCCGAACGAGCGTATTTTTTTAATTTATTAGTCGCGTAATTTCTGCTACATACAGTTTCACACGACGACGCAAAATGAGTTGGTATAAAGCAGAAATTACGCGACCGAAAATACGCGACTTACAGCTCGAAAATTACGCTTGTTTGGCTTCAACCTTAATCGGTTCACAATTTGATTGTAATTCACGATTTAAATGTATGTAAAGCGCTATTTTTATATACGTTTTGTTAAGTTTCGAGTTTCCTTATTTGCTTTTTTAACCGACTTCAAAAAAAGGAGGAGGTTCTCAATTCGTCGGGTTTTTTTTATTTTATAGAATGTATTTTTATGTGGTCTCTGACTGTTCTGCTGGTTTTTTAAATGGATTGTGTAGTTTATTATTTTTATAACCAATTTTTATTTAGAAGTGATGAAGAAGGAGGTAATTATTTGTATCTTCAAAGGTAATCAATGTTACGCGTGTAAATGGTTTTTATTAATAAAATAATCACTAAATTAAATCTATTTATTTGTTTTATTTAACAAAGCAGCTGGCGTCCGCGACTCTCTCCGTGTAGAACCCGTTTTTCGCGTTTTGCGAGAAATTACGCTTTGTGGGGTTCAAACTGTCTCCAGACCAAATTTCATCGAGATCGGTTCAGTGGTCAAGCCGTGAAAGCGTAACAAACAAACAGACTGAGTAAATTAGAAAACAATACAAATTGACCTAATCCCAAAGATGAATGTTTGGGACTAGGTCAATTTGTGTGAGATTGCCCCTGATATTTATTTATTAGTTAACTTAGAGTACATTACCTAAAGGAAGATAATTAATAAGAGTCATGGGGTTGAAAAATAGTTCATACATGTTGTTTTTTTGGGATATTATTTTGTGTTTGTCGTATAACGGCTTCGGAATCCCATACTGAGCATGGTCAGAAATGCTCACGATCTTACCCGGATTTTTATCTTCATTGTATTGTTTTTGATTTCTTTTGCACAATAAATTGTTTACAAACTTACAAGTACATCATACATCTGCTTATCGAGACCAATGATATTTTATATTAAGATACGTTATGCTCATACTAAACGCATTCAAAACCCGTGACCAATTACTGACAGAGACAAAGACTACAATTCATAGCGAAAAGTTATAAAGAGATAAATAGATAAAAAGTAAGGCAATTTGCCTTTCTTTTTGAGGAACGTTTTTGCATGCAGATGACGTATCTTTACATAAAATATCATTGATCGAGACCAACCAAAGTAACCAATCGCAATCCTCTGGGCCGAAGTTATTTATTTACAGCGGAGATTGTGTAGCCACCTTTCTACATCTTCATCAGCGAGCCTAGTATAATTGCGTTTATCGCGTGATAAAATGTGAATACAGCTTCGGTCACTCTCGTACTTCAAATTCAAATTCAATTCAAATTCAAATTCGTTTATTGCATGTCATATTACAGGTGATATAGATGGAATTACATGGAAGGTATACATATGACACCCTGCAAGGGCGTAGCAACTTAGGACAGTACGTAGCTAGTACCTAATTATTAGAATAAAATATTAACTACGAATATTGCACATAACAATAATTCTTACATAACTTATTTTTAATTATATTACTTATACATTATAAAGAATTATACTTGCTTTCATTTATCTCTAAACTCGGTATTTAAAAATTCACTTAGACTATAGAAGCAGTTATCAATTAAAAATATTTTTAACTTACTTATAAATAAAGGGAATTTATTTTCAGTTTTGATGGAATTTGGTACATGGTTGTATATTTTGATCATCATTTGGTGTGGACTGGACGCAACTAATTTTAATTTGGTAAACGGTAGTTTAAGTTTATTAAGATTTCTATTATTTCTCTTTGTTTCTGTGAAAGTCTGGAATAAGTCAGAATGCTTTCTGATAAATTTACATGATTCTAAAATATACATGGATGAAAGGGTAAGTATTTTAAACATTTTAAAGTGGGGTCGACAGGAGTCCATAGGATCTATATTTGCTAGTATTCTGACACACTTTTTTTGCAGGATAAATACAGCATCTACCTCACAACAATTTCCCCACAATATAAGTCCATACAGCATTCGGGAATAGGCGTATGCATAGTACGCCGAGAGGGCAGTTTGGAAGTCAGTGACACGTTTAAGGTGCTGGAGGGCGTATATGAAGGAGGATAATTGTTTTGATAGTTTTTGGATATGAATTTTCCACGTTAAATGAGTATCCAGGTGTATGCCTAATAAGGTCGCAGAATTAGCTGTTTCTATTTTGATGTTATTATGACAATATGAAATGGGTAGTGCTTGCTTTTGATAAGGTTTAAATTGAATTATTTTTGTTTTATTGAGATTCAGTTTTAAATTATGTGACTCTAACCAGTGAGTAATTGTGTTTAGATTAATATTTAATTTATTTACAGCTTCGCTAACAGTTTTACAAGAGAAAAGGATGGAAATATCGTCTGCGAAGAGCACACAGTTATCAGTTACTACATTTGGGAGGTCGTTTATGTATATCAGAAAAAGGATGCAGCCTAATACGCTACCCTGAGGAATGGAGCCAGCGATATCAACTCTATCCGATCGTACATACTGTATTTTTCCAGTCTCGAAGTGTGTATTATTAATTTCAACATATTGTGCGCGATTTTTTAGATACGATTTGAACCAATCGTGAGTTGGACCTCTAATTCCCGAAGCATACAGTTTGTCTAGAAGAGTACCGTAGCAAACTCTATCATATGCCTTGCTCATATCAAGCAGGAGCCCTACAGCGTATCTTTTATTGTCGATGTCATTTATTATGTGTTGTATATACTTATAAACTGCTAATGTTGTAGATTGTTGCTTTCTAAAGCCGTTTTGGGCATCGTTAAGAATATTAAATTTTTCGAAGAAAGAAGATAAACGTGTGATCATTGCAGTCTCTAGTATTTTAGCAGAGGTAGGTAGTAATGCTATTGGCCGGTAATTATTTATGTCTGAGGAATCTCCCTTTTTGAAAACCG
Source organism: Acleris literana (assembly GCA_946894065.1). Lineage (NCBI taxonomy): Eukaryota > Metazoa > Arthropoda > Insecta > Lepidoptera > Tortricidae > Acleris > Acleris literana. The sequence goes on along the minus strand of OX335678.1, from coordinate 3,410,637 downwards.
GTTTTATTATTGCAATTTTGAGGGCATCTGGGAATATGGCTTCAGAGAATGATTGGTTAATTAGTAGAGTATAGGGTATGGTTAGGATTTTAGCACATGTTTTTATTAGAACGGGGGGGATTTCATCTATGCCAAATGATGTCTTGTTTTTTAGGTTACTTAATATCTTGTATACTTCATCAGGTTCTATTGGCTTAAGAAAAAAAGTTTTATTGACTTGGTTAGATAAAGGTATATTTACAGGATGTGAGTTTATGTTTCCCACGGAGGAGAAGAAAACATTAAATAAATTAGATATTTGTTTTGGATCTTTTATTGTCTGTTTGGCTGCGGTTTTAATTACGATGTTAGTATTATATTTGGACCTAGGTTTTTTTATCTCTTTATTTATAATTTGCCACATAGATTTAACTTTATTGCCAGATTTTTCGTATATTTTTTTATTATAGAGTTTTTTTGACTTATTTATTGCTTTTTTTAGCTCTTTACAATACTGTTTATAGTGGTTGCGCAGGATTTTATTATTTGTTTGACACTGAATAGATTTCAAGAGTCTTTTATTTCGGCAAGATATTTTTAGTCCTGGGGTTAAGTGGTTTGTTTTTGGATTTTGGTTAATTTTTATATTTTTCTTAGGAATATTTTTATTTAGGGCTTCTTGCAAAGTTTTATTAAATAAATTGTAGTTCTCATTGACATTGAGGTTCGGAGATAATATAAGGTGCCAATTTACTTTACCGAGTTCATTTTTAAACTTATCTAAATTTGTTTTATTAAAGATTCTTTTGCTAATGGAAAAGTTTTCTAAGAGCCGAGTTGTAGTAGGTAGAGAGACTTTAATGCCTCTGTGATCCGAGAAACCGTACTCACGAACATATAGCTGTGAACTATCTATTTTAAAGTTTGTAAATATTAGGTCAATACAAGAGGAGGTATTTTGAGTGACCCGTGTCGGTTTATATATTCTTTGATGGAAGTTATACGATGACAGTAAGTTGGATAACCTGGACTTTTCATAACTATCTATAATAAAATCTACATTAAAGTCACCTCCCAATATGATATTTTTATTTTTATCTTTAAGGGAAATTAGTTTTAAGATTTCCATTAGGCGCGAATAAAACAGTTCTATTTCCCTCCTACTGTTGGGCCAATAAATATTAATAATTAAGAAGTTCAAATTTGGTAGTTCTACAGCACTAACTTCCAGAACCATTTCTATCGATAAAGATGTTATATCCAGACGCTCACGGTATTGAATCGTATCCCTTATCAAGATGAGTACGCCTCCTCCATCATGATGATCACGACAATATGCCGAGGCTGCGTTGTACTTTGGTATATTTAATAAATGTAACTTTTCATTATTTAGCCACGACTCAGTAATACAAAATATGTCAAAGTTAGGTACTTATACGAGGGGTGATCCAAAAGTTTTGATAATCGGTATAAAAAATGGGAGATATGTAAATTGTTTTTTTTTAATTGGAATGAGCACACTTTCTATATTTCCGAACACTTATTAACGTCATTCAATTGTTTTATTTTACCACTATAAAAATAATTTTACTTTTGGAGGCCAAATTTTGTACCTTCACTATGTCATCACCAGCTCGTGATTTTTATGTAGTTGTTTTTGAACATTAGTGATTGAGAAATAGTAGTCGAAAGGTAGGGCTAAATAACGGGGAGAGCGGTTATCAGTTCTGATCTTTGGTCGACGAGCAGCACCCTTATCAATTAGAAGGCTCTGAAGCACAATTCCTGCCGAAAAATTGTAATTTTTTTTCTTTAGCTTATTTTTACTATTTTGCCATAATTAGGATACAATAATGTTATATAACTCTCCTAGATTATTTGAACTCAATTGCTAATAAAGAATGTCGCAGTATTTATTTGTAGGCCTCAATAATCCTGGAAAAGGCCGAAAAAACCACCCTAAATTTTGGTGACAGAGCTGGAGATAGAAAAATCCACTGCAATTATAACTTATTTATTATCCTTTATTATAATGATAAATCAAGGTTTCATTTTCAATAACAATATTTTTTATTAGTGTACCGAAACTTTTTCCACACAACTCCAAATTATTACAAAACTAACTCTTTTTGTGCCGTCTTGTAAAATTGTTAATACAGATGTTTTTTGTTTAGCTATCACAGGGAAACAAATGAATAATGTTTACATTTCTTTTCTCTAATTTAAGTTTCATTAGTGCCATGGTATAGTCCACATTAAAAGAATATCATTATGTAGATGGTTCTTACTGATTCTCAAAACTTTTGGATCACCCCTCGTATACATACTTACGTGTCAGAAAGTGACGGATGTTTTATCCATATTTTGTCACGCGATAAACGCAGCCATATAAGGCCCCAGATCAGCTCTGGTTAATAATATTTAAATTGTAAACAGATACGTCACCAGAATTTCTAATTCACATAGCGTAGGTAGTATTGCACCAGATATGTATCTCATACACCCAATCATACGGACGTATGACGCAATATTAAATCAATTTCAACTGAGTCACGTCGTCTGCCACGTCCATCGGAATGATGTGGTAAGCCTCAACCAAAAACAGATCGAAACAGTTTCCTTGTAACAAGGATCAATGACCGAAGTCGGGTGAGTAGGTGCAATGATGAAAATCCTCAATATTAATATCTTCATGCTGACGAAATAGTATAGTCAAGGGCATAAATATGTATACTACCCAAATGCTCAAAAATGTACACCGACCTTATTACTATTGCAATAAGGTCTATGTGTTTGGATATGTATTTTCACCCTTGACGTTGGAGTGGAGCAATAGGCTTTTTCCGCTCAGATAGTTGCCCCAATAGCAGGCAGAATGTTAGTGAGTAGTAAATATTGTGCATTATATTTAATGAATAAATTTACTCACTTTTTAAGTTTTTCTTCAAAGTACTAAATTTTTTTCTGTGTACAATTCTTTTTATAGCTCGGGCTGGAAAATACTATATTTGCCCAAGAAATAGTTGGCAAGTTTGGCAACCCTACTCATAGCACTGAACCGCTTCAGTGATTTAGGTCAGATGTGTCAGGGTAATTATAACAGTGTAAAATAAAAAATAATCAATAAAAAATACAAATTTATTATAACCAAACGCAACACACCAACATAAATAAACAGTTTGATTGTTACAAAACCAATCCATGAACCTACCCAAATGAACCAAACTTATTTACAACTTAACAATATGACTGATTTATCATGAAAACTTAAATTAACAAAAGCAATGAAATAATCAGTTTAAACTGTTGTTGATACTTTTTACAGCTATCTTGCGAAACAAAATAACAACCCCTTGCAACATTTAATACGAGTACTAAAATGCATGGTAAAGGAAATTAGGGAAACTAAAAGCTCTTTAAAATGCGAAAACAGTACACATAATAAACAACAGAAATGAATGAATAAGTACCTATCTACTAGATAAGACACTACTGTATATAATGATAATTCCTAAATGCTACATAGGCACAAAGTTATCATGACAATTCAAACTTTAATAGTTTAAAAATACAACTCCTCTTGTCTTAACATCTTTTGGCTTTACATCATTTTATGTTGTTGCCATCAGTTTTGTAAATATCTCCATAAATTAAAAGGAGACTCATGTTGACTTGCAAGCTATTTATACATATGACATACTGTAGATACAGATCGTTTCACAAGGGCTGCCATAAATGGATTAACCTGCTCGTTTGTTTCATTGTCATTTTCATTTTGTTGTCATTTTAAGCTACAAAGCGGAAAACGGCTGAAATCAATTATGAACATAGCATGTAATGCTTTATGGCAGTGAATGTGTTAAACAGTAAATGAAAAATATTAAAAGATTTGATTTGTTCCATTCATCGTCGCTCTTTTGAAACAACCTTTACCTGTAGTTATCATCGTACCACGGAATAATTACTATAATAAGTGCCTTCACATGTCTTTATTCATGCCACCAGTGTGATAAGGCCTATTTCTTTTTATCTGATTTAAGATAGTTTTTATTAAGCCGCGGTAACAACTATTTCAGACATTTAACATTCAGAATTTTTTTAAGGAGAGTACATATTTTTAATATTTTCAAAGATAATGATGATGATGATTATTCAATAAATTACGAATATTTACATAATAGCATTTAGATGCTTTTAATCAAAGTTACATCTTATAAATGGAATAATTAGAAAGTTGTAATAAATATTTTGTCCGGAAAGCTCATATAGACCTATATAGTACTCAGAATAATCACAGGAAGATTTAAATACCACATACTGGCCGAGCTGCCATCTTCCAGCTAGAGACGGCAAAACTTAAGAGGCATGAGAGCAATGTCCCTTACATTGCCTTTTTATCATTCCAGTTATAAAATACACTGTTTTATAAGTCTCTATGGCCAAAGTGAAGTTGGTAGATGGAATTAATATCAGCAAGCCATTATTTTTTTTAAAGAGGGTAGAATATTAGTTAAACTGCTTGTTTAGCCTACAAATGTACAAGCTTTCATTTAACAGCAGGTGACTCTTTCACACAAGAGAAATCAGAAGGAGAGAGTCAATGTTTGTTTCACAATGCTAATGACCACTGGGAAGCTAAACAAACAATCTAAGTATGTTATCACTTAACATTAGCTTGCCAATTAGCAAATGCAAATGGACTTAACGCTAGGCATATTAAATTACTCAACCTTCTTAGAGTCTCCCTCACTTGTGACTGTGAGCTTCTTTTGCAGCTTGCTGTGCTCCTCCGTGAGCCTGTCATACTCCTTTGCAAGGCTTTCTGCCTGGGATTTGACTGCTTCTTTGTCTTTCTTCTCCTTTGAGAGATCCTTCTCCAAAGTAGAGATCAGAGCCTTCAGATCTTCGAGCTGCTTCTTGTAAGTTTCGTCACCAGCCCCAGCCTGGGCCAGAAGAGACCTAGCGGCCACAGACGCGCTCTGCGCCTGTCTGAAGTTCGCCTCGGACTGCGCCAACAGAGTCGCTAACTCGGAAATCAGCTGCACCATCCGGCGAATAACGACGAGCAGGAATAGAGCAAAACCGGAAATGTAGAAGTTTCTCTGAGCGCGGAACAGACGCATGTTACCTTGCATTTCAGCGTCGAGGTGCTGGTGGTCCGAAGATTCGATACTTGAATACTTCTGCATCTCACGAATAGCGTCGAGTAGGCAAAGCACCAACACTCCAATCAGGATTAGGAAGTATACCGACGCTTGCCCGCTTATATAAGCAAGGAATTTTGATCTGAACAGCTTCTGCCATTTCGAAGGGCTCGCGATCGGCAAAGCGAGCAGACACACGATGGCTATTTCGGTGTACAAGAACGCCGCGATGATGGTCCACTGTAGACTCATGATGGTATTTATTTACTTTACACCGAACTTTACGTGCTGCTTCTACGGCAACAAAACACAATATGATGGAAGATTTGAAGAATTTACTGCAATCGAAAAATATCGGTGAGTCACGACTCCAAAGTCAAAGAAAATAATGACATAATGACGTGTACCTTTAGTAGTTGTCAACCGGCAAACGTATCGTAAGAACTAAAATAAAATTATGGAAAAATATTATTGTCGTTATATGCAATCATATCTAATAATGAAGAAGCTTTAATTACAAAATAAATAATGTACTAGTTTTGCTCCTACATTATTGTTAAATTACTTTTCCTTCAGAATTCTGATAAGAGTGGTTTCAAAACGCCACTTAACGTTTCGTTTTAGGCATTTCCAAACTGCATATCTTTGAAATAAAGACAAAACTTGCGCGCTACGGAACGTGTTTGTCAAATTTGACAAAGGCAAGGCGAAAACCACTGACGTCACTTTGCCCGAATTTGTGTATTTGAACTAAAATCACATTAATTTTATAAACAGTTCCTGAATTTATTTTCTATAGAAAATGGCTGATCCGAAATACGAAAATCTACCAGGCATAGTAAGTTTAACACAATATATTCAATCAAATAAACAATTTAACGTGGTCGAATTCTTTGGAGTACTTTTCATATAATTTTATTATCTTTTAGGCTTACGACCAGCCTGATGTGTACGAAACCGGCGACTTGCCGGAGGCTGATCAGCCAGAGCCTTACGAGGAGGAAGAGAATGAATGCATCGAGCAGTTGCATTTGTCTGTAAAGGATTCCTTCAATAACTTCAAAGGCAAATTTCTGACTGGTGCAGTCGATTTCTCCGACCGACTAAGCAGAAAAACGAGGATTGGATACAGGTAAATAGTAAAATCAATATTGTGCATCTCCTTTCTCTCAGTGAACTTACAGTACATACTTAATAATATTATGATCGCTATTTCTACTACACAGCTTCAGCTGGTTCAGATAACTAATAAGCAATGTGATCAGTACATTGCTAAGTAATTGTATAAAAAAATAGATAAAGATTAGATTTTACTTGTGAGCGGTTACTTTTGACAGATGCTTTCCATACCAATTTTTTACGTCTTGTATTTTTTAAATGCATTGCTATGAAGCAAAGTATAAATAAATAGACTTCCTGTTTTTAATTATTACTCCATTTAAAGAGTTAGGTTTAGGAAGTAAAAACTTGAAAAATAGAGTAACAAATAATAGGACAAAGCTAATACTGGAGTGACGGAACCAGTAATGGATAAGGACCAATGATGGACACGATTCTTATTTTACAGAAGATAAGCGTTATTCAATTGATTTGCAACAATCAATTTACGACTGTATGAAATTTGAATTAAGAGTTAAGTGTCCATTATTGGTGCCTGTCAGCTAAAAGTGTCAAACACTGGTGCCATCACTCTAGGTAATAAACATTCATAAATCGAAAATATACATAAGTAACTACTACTTAAACTAATTTAAAATATTTTTTGATGTATACTCACGAACTTAAATTTGGGACCCACCTTAGGTCCAAAGTCATTCTGACATTCTACAACAATAAGGTTGAGTCTCCTATAAGTTACAAATGATTTGGCATCTCTGATGACATTGACGACTTCAAGCCTATTTTTCTTGAAATGGGTCACAAATTAACGATCGCGATAGTACATACAAATGACTTTCAAATCACTGATTGGTAGAGAACTCTGGCTGGCATTTCCTCATTCTCTTTTTTACCTTTCAACCACTACTATCTGAATTATAAAACATCTTGACAGTGTTGTAGTTCTATCTCCATTTACTTTATGCTGAGCTATTTTTTTTCATGCCAGGCTAGCTTTCACAACACATTGTCTTGTGCCTCTTATGCGTGTGTATCATTGTACATATTTACCTGAAATCTTTCTTTACCATAGATCTGGAGAATGGGAGTTGGCAGCGGAGGGAGAGCCTGAGACCGTGATGGAGCGCTACAACCGGCTGCGGTGCGAGTTCTCCGAGTTGCTTGAGCAAGTGACTGAGCAGCAAGGCAAAGCTACTGAGAGTGAAAAGGTACAAACATCTTGACCAATGTTATGAGGTTAATAGTGTGTTCAATGGCTGTGTTAGAAGTCGGGTATGTCAGCTCCTGCTTAAAAGCTTTCTATTTTGTTTGGAAAATTACTTACATGATAAAATGATCAAAACCTCATTCCATCCCATTTGATTGAATGACCAGTGTGTAATTAATTAATTTGCCGTAAAAATTTGGGCTATTTCCAAATTCCAAGGGAATTAGGTAATCCATTTTTTGCACATTATACTAAAATTAAGTTTGCCTATACTCCGTGTGTTTAGATACTTTAAATAAATGTAAACAATGACTCCACTAACTGGCCAATTAACCTCGATTTAATCATGTGGTTTTGTTTTTTTTATATAGCTCAATATAGTGTGTAAAACGAGTATAAAATATGTGTATTTATCTTTGTTCCAGGATGAGTATACACGGCTAGCAACTCAAATAAATGCAACCAAGAAAATTTTAGAGGAACTGAAACTAGAAGAGGGAGAGCATGTTGACCCTAAAGCAGAAAATCTGAAGTAAGTAGGCCTTCATCTGTTACAATGAAAATAAATTCACCATTAGTAGCATTATTTATTTGGGTAAAAATTGGAAAACCTCGGAATCCAGGGCCAACTGGTTTTCAACTACTAAAATGACCATAGTGCCATATAAATTTCTACCCCCTTTTTAACTCCTAAGGGGATGAGTTTCCGAAAATCCCTTCTTATTGCACCCGTAGTGTACCCAAGGACTAATACCTTCAAATTTCATGACCCCAGGTCCAGTGGTTTATGCTGTGCGTTGATCAATCAGTCAGTTAGATTTTCCCTATCCATCCCTTCGGGGATGAAATTATCAAAAACGCTATGACACATAAATACATTTTCAATCACCTATCTAAACACAAAATTTAAAGATTCTACCCATCACCACCAATAAACACCAGCAACGGCCAATTAGGGAAATGAAAGCTCTTTTCTTATTATTATTTTTATAATTGTCCAGTATCCAATTGTTTTCAATAATGGTTGTGTTTCAGGCAGTTTCTAGTAAGCGGTGCCAAGAAGCAGCCCGGCGTCGCCACCGCCAACCTGAAGCTCAGGCCCGAGGTGCATCTCGCCAATACGGCACGCGTGGCACAGCTCGAACACAGGTAAACAGATGCCTAGTGGCAGTAGTAGTTTAGGATGTCAATTACAGACAATTGCAGTACTGTTATGGGTAAAAATACAGTCTTGAATTTTTCAACTGTTTTTGAAACTTGGACACAATACTTGTGCTTGCAGGCTGTATAAGCTGGAACAGGCTGCTGGCGTGCGTGACGAGGAGGCCTTCAGACGGCTTCAGGCTGCTACGGGGGAGGTCAGTGTACCATCCATTTGTTTTTCATTTCAGCCAGGTTAAATATCTTTTTTAGATTTTGGTGTTAGTTTCCCGGAAAAGGAAGGCAGGCCCGACCATGAATTGGAAATAAAAAGAAAAGGGAAAGAGGGAATTCTCATATTCTTGTTTTCTTGTCTTCTTCTTGTGTTTTTACCCGTCTACAGCGAAGCAAACGAAGGGTAATGATTTTGAAATCATGTATGGTATATTAATATGTTCGGATGTTCCACTCTAACTTCGTTACTTATAATGTTTTCAGGGTTCATTATCAAAATGGTAAAAAGAGAACCCCGTTTTGGTGAGACTTTGGTGTCTGTCCGTATGTATGTCACGGTAGTTTTTTTTTAGAAACTGTACAAGCTTTCAACTTGAAATTTGCCCCCAAAATATTGTTATATTTCAGGCGACGCTATGCGGCGCGGCAGCGACACTGGCTGCGCAGACGCAGCTGCTCCGGCCCGCCGAGGTGGCGGCCGCGGAGGCGCGCGTCGCCTCGCTGCTCACACAAGTGGACGCGCTCAAGGCGGCCCGGCCCGACGACCCGGAGCTCGACGCTAAGGTAGAGTACTCTATACTTCAGGCGACACTGGCTGCGCAGACGCAGCTGCTCCGGCCCGCTGAGGTGGCGGCCGCGAAGGCGCGCGTCGCCTCGCTGCTCACACAAGTGGACGCGCTCAAGGCGGCCCGGCCCGACGACCCGGAGCTCGACGCTAAGGTAGAGTACTCTATACTTCAGGCGACACTGGCTGCGCAGACGCAGCTGCTCCGGCCCGCTGAGGTGGCGGCCGCGAAGGCGCGCGTCGCCTCGCTGCTCACACAAGTGGACGCGCTCAAGGCGGCCCGGCCCGACGACCCGGAGCTCGACGCTAAGGTAGAGTACTCTATACTTCAGGCGACACTGGCTGCGCAGACGCAGCTGCTCCGGCCCGCCGAGGTGGCGGCCGCGGAGGCGCGCGTCGCCTCGCTGCTCACACAAGTGGACGCGCTCAAGGCGGCCCGGCCCGACGACCCGGAGCTCGACGCTAAGGTAGAGTACTCTATACTTCAGGCGACACTGGCTGCGCAGACGCAGCTGCTCCGGCCCGCTGAGGTGGCGGCCGCGAAGGCGCGCGTCGCCTCGCTGCTCACACAAGTGGACGCGCTCAAGGCGGCCCGGCCCGACGACCCGGAGCTCGACGCTAAGGTAGAGTACTCTATACTTCAGGCGACACTGGCTGCGCAGACGCAGCTGCTCCGGCCCGCCGAGGTGGCGGCCGCGGAGGCGCGCGTCGCCTCGCTGCTCACACAAGTGGACGCGCTCAAGGCGGCCCGGCCCGACGACCCGGAGCTCGACGCTAAGGTAGAGTACTCTATACTTCAGGCGACACTGGCTGCGCAGACGCAGCTGCTCCGGCCCGCTGAGGTGGCGGCCGCGAAGGCGCGCGTCGCCTCGCTGCTCACACAAGTGGACGCGCTCAAGGCGGCCCGGCCCGACGACCCGGAGCTCGACGCTAAGGTAGAGTACTCTATACTTCAGGCGACACTGGCTGCGCAGACGCAGCTGCTCCGGCCCGCTGAGGTGGCGGCCGCGAAGGCGCGCGTCGCCTCGCTGCTCACACAAGTGGACGCGCTCAAGGCGGCCCGGCCCGACGACCCGGAGCTCGACGCTAAGGTAGAGCCAGCAATCAAGTAAAGGCCGAGCCACACCGGATGCGTGACGTGCACGTGCGCGTGCGCGTTCGCTTTCCACTGCGTTGTATAATATGAATTCTCATTACGACATGTCACCATACAACGCAGTGGAAAGCGAACGCGCACGCGCACGTGCACGTCACGCATCCGGTGTGGCTGAGCCTTAATGATATATGTCTATGATATGTGTGTATAAGAGATTATTGACCTTTAGTTGTTGAGAGTTCTCGCCGGTAGTGTGAACAGCCAAAGATCAACAGACTATTAAGAGGACGCCGACGGTCTAGTGGCACGCTCATTCTCATCATATTTTCACCGTCGTGTTTTACCCATTCCAAAAATCTAATTTGACAGATTCGACGGATCTCCGCGATAGCCTATTTCTGTGTTATTTGGCCCTCCGGGTCTGCTGCAAAACTAACCTAAACGTACCTATATTACGATGTAATTACTTTTGGGAAAAAGTGCGACTGGAAAAAAAGTCGAACGAGAACAAAAGCGACGGTAATAAAACTGACGGGGGAAAATGAAATGGGTAAAATTAAGAATAGGAAAAAATGCGAAAAGAAATATCGTTTCTAACAAACCATCTCTGTTCTGTCAGGTGAACACGCTGTATAAGCTGCTGCAGCAGATCGACGGCGTGTCGCACGCCGAGATCCTGGAGCGGATGGAGGCGCTCGAGGCGCTGCACAACCAGGGTGAGTCATATGATGTTCTGTAGGATGCGTGAGTTAGTTGCCAGCAACAAAAAATATTTATTGGGTTACCCGAGAATTGACAACATTTCAAAAAAAAAAGCATTATTGTTTTTTCACGTTTATAATAGCTGGTTAAAAATTAGACTACCCGTGTTTCTCGGTTTTCCTTTATTTAACTTAAATTCGTCGTTAATAATTTATTAAAGAAATAGTCATTAAAAAGACCGTATATACAAAGTTAGGAATACTGACGTCGTGATCTTAGCATGATATAAAATAAAATAAAGTAACTTCAATCAGAAATAGAACTGACGGTCATGTCATGTCACTTGTCAACCATAACAACCTTAACAACATAAATCCGTCGACTTTGGGAAGATTGCGGCTTTTTTTTATTTACAAATCCGTTAGTCACTTTTATTTTAAATAGCGTATATCAAAACAATAGTATTACGAGAATCGAAAGCGTGTCGTTAGAATCAAGTAATCCGTCAGACAGATGAAAAATGGACATGACAGTTGTATATTTTTTTCAATTCCTGTGGTAATAAATGGACTAAGGGCGCTATAAGTGTATTCCTAACATTCACAATCCAACTTTTTTTTACTGTTTTTCCTAATTATAAAAAAACTACTGCATAAAAAAAAGCTAAAATATTTTTAATGTAATCAGCAGTGTAAAATCTACAAATGGTATTTTATTTTACTACTTCAGCAGATATGAATTGTTGTCAATTACTTACAAATTTGAAGTCGCTAGGTTCAGAGGATTACGCAGTCGCGGAAGATATTTTATATTTACAAAAGATAGAATCTGACCAGTGAGTCGTGACACAAGCATTTTTTTCTAATTCTTCACATGGCAACAATTTTACCTATGAAACAAGCTGTCACATTATGCGTACGAGTACCTATCCAGTCGCTATGCATTTCGTGTTACCAGTGACATTTTAAATTTGCCATTATATTGTGTCACCCCTCAATAGTCGACTCTAGTCCTTATGCGATACAGTATATTTTATTAAGTATAATTTCCATGCCCTTGATCATATCCAGTTATGTACATACATACATTTTCAATGCAATACACTTGACCGTAAAGAATGGGACAAGAAATTTAATTTAATTTTGCCTTGATCTTTAACATGACCGTATAAGAAACCCGTGTCAACTTGCCTTTATTTATATAAATATAAATACTTACTTTTCCAGCGAGCAATTTTGGCAAATCTCTAATGGAACTAGAGGCCCTACAAAGCACAATCGCCAGCGGCGTCCAAAACAACAAGGAGTTATTGCAAGGGGTCCAAGAAGTGTTCGCACACAACGTAGACAGCCTACAGAAAGAAATAAAGAAACTCAACGATAGAATCGGCAAGCTGGCAACACCTTAGCGCAGATGACCTCACATTGACATGGCAACACTTTAATTTAAAAGTACAGTTCATAATTTTAATTAGCCTTCTACTGTACGAATTGTAATAATTTATATAGAAAAAGTATTAAGGTTTAATCTTTGCTAATGTCAGGGTGTTACCATATCTAATAAAGTTGATCTACATTCATTTTTCATCAGATGTCAAACGCAGATTTCCTTATTGAAAAGTACGATCGCAATACGTCACAGAACTGGAGCAATTTTTTTTGCCACGTGAAATCAGGCAACTTATGAAAAATTTCTGTAAATCAAGTAATTATTACTTCGCTGTCGACGCATTTATTGTACGGTGCCATGGCTACCAGCCTGCTTTGTGAATGTATGCACCTCGTTGTCTGCCCTTACCATTTTTTGTGAAGTCAACCCAGCAACCAATATTGCATGTTAACAGAGAAATTACGCCTAAGCTGGATCTGACGAACTTCGATTTAACTACTACTAATAGCACAGTATAAACAGTAGTTCATCTTCAAACAAAGCGATATCCCGCGGCTTGCATATGTGCGTGCCTCGATCGTACGCGCCGCGAGCCACCACAAGCAAACTCAACAGGATGGACCGAGCCGGTTTAGTCGGGGCCGCACTGCACCGTTGCCGCGTTTGGTTGCATGCGTATTAGGTATTGAACGAAGCGCATCGCTGCAACCCTAACCTCCCTAGCGGCAATAGGTAACCAAAAACTCCTCTAGGCCCGAAGAGGACCTAATACTTACCTTTTTATAGTTTGCTAATATAAAGAATATCTAGATCCAGAAATTAGAGTATATTCAGCGTAGGCCAAGGGAAACTCGCTTGTTCGACAACAATTATAACTCGATCCATCTTTTGCATCGAATAAAGGGCCTTCTAGACGGTTGTCAACAAACCTTTCTGCAGAGGTGACCTTGTCGGAGGATTGGTTGGTGACGCCGTCGGCGTGCCGTCTACACGGTTGGCAACGAGCTCCCGATTTCAGTGTGATTTGAGCTTGCGGACGTCGCGGACCGAAACTTAAAATGGCTACCACACATTCAAAATATCAAAAAGTTGTAGTTATAAAATATTTTGTTTATCTAGCATAAAATAGATAGACTATTATTACTACAAATTAAAGGTTTTGTTGCCTTTAGACTTAAATTAACATTTAGACTAAAATAAGAGAGAGATGTAACGTATATTTAATTGTATGCAATGCATCACTATTTTTATCAGTACAATTTTAGGAGTAAATAGCTTATAATATAAGCTACGCATCGTACGCCTTGCGTTGGTTGGAAACAAGCGTCTACACGGTTGACGACGGTGGGCGCCGACCGCTGTTGGCAACACACGTCCGTCGATGAAGGTCATTGAAGGTGAAGTCGGCCAACAACTGTCTACACGGCAGAAATGGCACGCCGACGGCGTCGCCAACCAATCCTCCGACAAGGTCACCTCTGCAGAAAGGGTTGTTGGCGATCGTCTAGAAGGCCCTTAAGGCACAAAATTTCAAATTAAATGTTTTGTAGCATTCTTCGGTCTTTCAATGGTCGGTAGCGGACGCGCAATGATATAATGTAAAAAGAGGTAGATATGTTACCTATACGGTATTCCGCGTGTAAAAATGGCCCGGCTTACGCACACGTAATCAGTAAATATTTCAATTACACACTAATTCATAAATGACAAGTGAAAGCAGGATGGTATGCTAATTTCCGGGAGCGAAACAAAGACGATTGTATGTTGCTCTGCAGACTAGTTCACGGTTCCGTTGCCGGCGCAAGACTAAGTAAAGGTGTACCAATTGGCTTGGTTTTAGGATGCCACTATCGAAGTGCGTATAACATAACCTCTTTTTACTATATTATATCATTGCGGACGCGGGATAAAGTTATAAGTACCGTCGCTCTGAACGATGAATAAACAATCATAAGAATACCACCTTTAGTATTAAAGTCGCGAGCCCTGGTGTAGTGAGAGGAGTGGTCGCTCTAGGACCGGGAGGCTTATGGCGCCAAAATGACTAATTTATTTAACGCGGCGCTTCGGTATGGCGGTAATAGCTCTACAAATATATTGTAATTGGAACACACTTAAAATTAAAATTAAAATCTTTTGTTTGAACCTGTTCGAGACTAAGTTTCAGACAAATAAATCTGTAATCGGCATCGTATTAATAGCAGTTATTACTTGAATTTTGATGTTTGTCGAAATGACAGTCAGAATCTTCAATTTGATTTTAATGTGAAAGAAAGTATACCCTGATCAAGGGCTTGGCCAGCGCTGATCGAAGTGCTCCTCTTGAACGCCTTATGTCGAATACAAAATGTGTCGCTCACACGCCAAACAGTTTATGCTATGCAAATTACAACTTAATTGATACGAAACAAAGTATCTTTTAATCTTGAACTTGTTACGACTGTAGCCGTCGTGGCACGACTTTTAATTCTGCCCTACTAAGCATAATGGCGATATCTCAGACAAAACATCTGTAGAAATTGCAACCTAGTTACAAACATAAGAGAGTTGAATCTGCTTTGGCTATTTTATTTAGTTATTGCATTTTTGCTTAGGAGGGCAGAATTGACGGCCAGGTGTTCAAAAGGTTATCTGTTTTAATTATAACATGCTGTCTCGAATAAGCAAAGGCATAATTTCCCTGTGCATAAATTGCAAAATTATTTTCTAAAAAATAAAGACATTATGTTGGAAACATCTGGATTTTAATGAATATGAAGTGACTTATGAAATGTGTATTACTGCTCATTATTTTATTTACTGTAATACTTGTAATATCATAATTAGACTGCTTAAGGAGATAATTTATTTATAAAGCAATTTATGTAGCTAAATAAGTGTTTTATTTTCTACTGCAAATCCTTTTTAATAGAACTGAGGGCCCTACGAAGATGCATTGCGCTAACTAACGTTTCTATTCGTTTCGTTTTTAAACCAATCGCGTCACTGGTAGATCACGTGACTTTTCGTGACACGTCATCTACCAGTGACGCGATTGGTTTAAAAACGAAACGAATAGAAACGCTAGTTAGCGCAATATATCTTGGCAGGGCCCCTCTGTTTATCGCGGTTACTATAAACTTTTCGGTATCGTCCTATCTCAAAGTGCAGTAAGCTATCTCGATACCAAATTTTATCAAAATCGGTTTAGCTATGACCGCGTAGTCAGATTGACACATTCTCATTAATAATATTAGTAAAGACAAACGTACAGTTTTTGGTTACAAATGCTCGTATTTATCTTGCGTTCTCAGTCAGCTTTAGTACCCATCGACAAGCTAAATGAGAGCTAGGGAATGCAAATTAACCGGTTATTAACCGTTTTTGTATGAAAATAACCGGTTAAAACCGGTTATTTGCATTCCCTAATAAGAACCCAATACGAATATGAACTACATCAAGGGATCCATTGTTGCTTTTGATGTGATGTGAATGTTACGATAGCTTCTTAGAGCAGAGGTCCCCAAACTTTTTCGTCTCATAGACCTCTTGGCATTTGTTTCGGTTTTGGGTGGACCCCCCTTACATAATATTTACGTTATCTTTATCTCTTTAAAACTAAGCAAACAATCTTCGGCATGTTTTGCACGGAAAACTTGGAGGTCTAGCCGGCTAAAAATTTACACAGGCTACAATGAAAATTTAGCGCAGATAAATATTTTTTACAAAGTAAAAAACTACACACAGAGGTAATTGAAACATAATTATACCTATACATTTTTTTTTTTGTTTATATTCATAAGAAATTATTACGTAAGTAAGTAGGGACCTACTATCTGTGTATGAATATGGATTATTCCATTAATGGAATTAAAGTCACGACCTGCTTAAACGGGATCCACTGTCGTGGACCCCCATTTTCATCTCATGGACCCCCATTTATTTTTTCCGCTCACATGAACCCCTTGCAGGTCGTCGTCGACCCCTGGGGGTCGATATAGACCACTTTGGGGATCACTGCCTTAGAGGATAGCTCTTTAATACTTGACAGTAGTGGCGGCAGAGTAAAAACTATAGGACAACATGTCAAAAGCTATTAGCTTTTACAGAGAAGAAAAGAGTGTGTGTAAGAGGAATAGTAGGATCTCCCTTCAGCCGAAGCTTCACCAGCTGGCTCTGGACCAGGCCATTTACGTAGTCGCCCTTAGAGCTCGTTCCCACTATGTCGTATAACGGATTCCGATGTTAATCGGGTGTCGGCGCCTCTGTTCACACTAGTCGGCTGTCGGCCACTATGACAGCCAAGCGCGGGCGGAACAAGGGGTGCGGGCGGGGCGGGGTCGGCCCCGACATCCGACCAATGTGAACAGCGTCATACTTACACAAAGGCGAGCGAGTTCCGACACGATTTTTATCCGGATGAGAGGGCTGGCAAAACACACGATATTTTTTGCCGGATCCGACACAAAATCGTTGTCGGACGAGTGTGAATAGCTTCACATAAAACGTTCTGCCACTAGAATGACCGATTAAAATCCGGACCGACATACAACATAGTGGGAACGAGCTCTTTTTTGTCGGATCCGACACAAAATCGTTGTCGGACGAGTATGAATAGCTTCATATCAAACGTTCTGCCACTGGAACGACCGATTAATATCCGGACCGACATACGACATAGTGGGAACGAGCTCTCACTTGTTACTTGTTGTTACTTGAATTTGCAGGTTTCCTCATTATGATTTTCCTTTACCATTAATTACAGAGCGAAACTTATGTACTTTGCCGCGATACCGCCGATTCATTACGTAAAATTTTCAAATGTTAATTTAATAACAAGACAAGGTTGTTATTTGCATGGAGAAGTTCCAAAGACAATGAAGAATTTTATTGCACATAGAAGGCAAGAGTTTGCGAATAACTTTTGCCTTCTATGTACAATTCTTCATTCGTTTAGGTCAGAGGTCCCCAAACTTTACCTATTGGCTCGTAGACCACTTGGCAATTTTTTCGGTTTTGGGTGGACCCCTGCTTACCTAATATTTACGTTGTCACGTAAAAACTAAGCAAAAAATCTTCGGGATTTTTGCACAGATAACATTGGAGGTCAAGTCGGCTAAAAATTGACAAATATACAGTTAAAATTTAGCGCGGAGAAAAGCTTTTTACTAAATAAAAACTTACAAGCTAAAAAAAAAAAAGATATGTGTACCTAACGTAATGGAACCAGTAATCGACAAGGACCAATGATCGACACTGATTCTTATTTTACAGAAGATAAGGGTTATTCATTTGTTTTGTAACATTCAATTTAAGACCGTATGATCTTTGAATTAAGAGTTAAGTGTCGATTATTGGCGCATGTCAGCTTAAAGTGTCGAACACTGGTGCCATTACACGTAGTGGAACCAGTAATCGACAAGGACCAATGATCGACACTGATTCTTATTTTACAGAAGATAAGGGTTATTCATTTGTTTTGTAACACTCAATTTATGACCGTATGATCTTTGAATTAAGAGTTAAGTGTCGATCATTGGTGCACGTCAGCTTAAAGTGTCGAACACTGGTGCCATTACGTTATTTACTTATATTTATAAGAAAGTATTACGTAAGTAAGTAAGTGCCTACTATCTGTGTATGAATATGGATTTTCCCATTAATGGATAGCCAAAATTAAAGTCACGACCAGGATAAATGGGATCCACTATCATGGACCTCCATTTTCCTCTCATAGACCCCCATATTTTTTTTCCGCTCACATGGGCCTTGCAAGGCGTCGTCGACCCCTGGGGGTCGATATAAACCACTTTGGGGATCACTGGTTTAGGTAGCAAACAAAAATAATAAACTAACAATGTGGGTCTATTAAACAGCCAATCAAAAGTTTAGTCGAACTTTGATGTATCAATGTTCTGCCTCTATTGGCTGACAAACTGTGTCACATGGCTTTTTGTTTACATTTAGTTAATTACCTACACAAATGGAATACAACGCTAGTGCTCATAACGATATTAAGGGTAGGCTCGCAAATTGGTCTGACACACTGACTCAGCAGGGGTATCCCCTATCTTTTACCACCTGAAAAGTGGACCCAGAGTGGACTGAAGTGTACACTTTTCTGCCTTGTTTGTTACTCCTTCCCACTAACATATTGGAATATGGACATATTTGAATGGAATTTGGAATGGAGATAGCTTATACCCTGAATGACTATTTATCCTGGGAAGTAACAAAGTCGCAGGGAACAGCTAGTCACAGTTTCACTTTTTCAATGCCAATGATGGATATATCCACACCACAGTTTCAACGCTAATGATGGATGGATATTTTGGCGATTGTTGCCATCACAAAAAAACCAGATGAGGCAAAGTTGACATTTACTGTTGTTTAAAGTGGACTGACGATAAATAGGATGGATTCCTTTTTTGTCACATTCTTGTTTCAAGATATTAATTCAGCAAATTCTTGTTTGGACGCATTTTGTTTAGCCCAGAACTGTTTAATACGTTATTTTAATTGTACTGGTAAATCAATGATTTATTTTGTTATTCAAGCTAATAAGTTTTGTTTTACAATAACTTTGATATTCTGATGAAAACGTAATGCACCATTCCAAGAATATGCTTAATCAGAAATATGTGAAAAACTAAACTAAAATCATAAATAAGTCCTGAGCAAGTTGTGTTAGCTGCTGTGCATGGACTATAACCACCATACTGCAAACAGGAAGTTTTTGTAAGTGGAACTTTGAATCTACCATCAATGCAATAAAGTTCAATTATGTTTGTTTGATAACACCATTTTCAGTTTCTAAACGTAGGAAAATAAACCTTATTCTTCACAGTTCAAATTAAATTGCCTTGATTATAGTCAGTGATCGTATCTAGGATGCTATTTCCCGGGGTTTAAGTCCGTTATTTTAACATGGATATGAATATGACTTACAATCCCACAAGTCTTTTTGTTACCTACCTTTATAAAAAGGTAAATAACTTTTAATTTTAAGTAGTTTACACTATAAAATTAACAAAATATGTAATACCAAAAAAAAACACAGTACTGCATAGAAGAACTGAACGTAACTTGCACGTCTCATGTTTTATGGTATTTTAAATCCCGGGAAATCCCAGGTCACATCCTTGTTAAGCATAACGTTTGAGGTAGTTCAGACCCCAAATTGCATCCTAGATCCGATCACTGACTATGGTACATCGTATTGCACACTGGGCCTTATGTGGATAATTACTTACTTAACAATGAAAGACCATCTTCCATCACTTGCGCAATGTTTATTTTTTGTTAAAGTACACCTTAAAACCTAAGCTTCTGGAAGAACCACTTGTTCTTCCCGCTCTTGTATCTCTCTTCAAAGCGCACCCTCGTGTTGAAGCGGAGCTTCTTACGCTTAGCGGGGTCCTTCAGGTCTTTCGCACTGAATTTCTCGAAGCTGAAGTCAACTGTGTAACGGGTTGGCATCAAGTGGTTGTAGTTTACTACCTGGAAAGATGAAAGAGAGGTGTTAAAGTAAATAATTAATCACTATTTGAACAGCTTCTTTTGTAACAGCTAGCACTGTTTAACTAATTAAAAACAAAATTTACTTCATAATGATTGCTTTTCCATTCCTTATTATTAAAGCATGTTGCTTCGTTGATTGGGTCGCTGAGCTTTCTTATTAAATCAATCTTTCATATTTCAAATCAGGGCTCATACCAATTTTATATTCTTAGCATACATACAGGTGCAACAATTAACCACAATAACCTGAACACCATGAGTCAAAATAATATAAAAGTGGAGATGGAAAGAAAAGAAACTACAACCTATCACAAGTTCAAGATTTGGTTCCTGACCATTTTATTTGTGCGAAAAGTCATAAGCAGAGATCGGAATAGGTAGAGCTAATTTGCCTAAACTTGACGCATATTTATTCATGCGTGAGAGAGATGGGAATACATTATTGAATGAACATTCATCAAGTTTAGGCAAATTAGCTCTACCTATTCCGATCTCTGGTCATAAGTAACAAAAACTTTTTTACTAAATCCATTAAATTTTAAAGATACATCTATACAACTCTTAGGTTAAGTTAGGTTTATTTTATAGTTTATACAAATCCTGGAAAGTTAACCTTTAACTGACGTAGTATATGTCTCACAAAATACATGAATAATATTCTGAACTTTTTATGTTGCCATGGCCTAAGTGTTACTTTGAGAATGCTCTGAAACCACATCATCAACTAAAGGTTAAATTATTTAAAAAAAGCATTTATAACTTATGAAAATTCAGACAAATGACACACTACCCAATTGGTAATCTTTACCTTCTGGTAGGTAACCATACACTATACAATATTAAATTTAAAACATCCCAGTCCATCATAGGCAAATTAGACTAGTATCAAAGACTTTAAACGGAGTTGTTTGGCTTTTGTTTACTGATAAGATCATGTTTTTGTTCCCAACCCCAACTATACCACATTTTGGTTGGATCTCGGATATTGTATTATGTACCTGTTGGATCATGGTCAATTAGTTTACTCCGAACTTATGACTACTACGTGAATAACACTAAAACCATTAAAAATAAAACGAAAAAAGAATAAATGCTCGAATCCCTAAAGATCATCAAGGCATCCGTATCAGAATACAACAAGCATTTGATACTTCTTAAATCACCAATGAGACAGCATTGCCAACAACAAGTAGTTGGCTATCAGCTGTCACAAATTGTTTTTATACTATCTGATTCAATTCTATGTAACATCCATAGGACTTGTAGATTTTACTTGAAAACTTGGACGATGGAGGAAACTTGGTTCAAAAGATACCTCAATAACAAAGAAAACAACAAACTTCTAGGTTATGTTACAAACATAAGATTACACTTCTTACCTTAACGAAAGGCTTGACTTTGGAACGCTTGTGGATTTTGTTTTTGCCCATCCTCTTGTGCACTTTGCGAGGGTACCTGTCGATGCCGGCGACGAAAGCGTGGCCGTAGGGCTTGTCCGACGTGCCCTCGTCGTAGTTCTTCACGACGATGGCCTTGCGGCCCGCGTACCGGCCGCTCAGGACCAGCACCACCTTACCAGGTTTCATAATCTTACCCATCTTGGATGGATCTGCAAAAACAAAACTAACCTCTAAAATCGTATTTTGATTCGCACTTATTAACTTGGAAAAGGCGGAATACGCGTATTTATGGTCCGTATTAACTGTAATACTTTTGCCTCGTATGAGTGAATATGTTTTAATCGAAGAATCACCAAAATAATCACTACAAACTGTGTGTACACCTTCGAGTTTATTTTATAGTTAGTGTGTATATTCTCGATTTATTAAAAAAATCTTAGCGGGGATTCACGAAACGAAACACAAACTTTATATTGGTGAAGAATAATCCTTTAAAAGGTTCTTTTTGTCACAGATTTAGATGGATATTTTTCCACAAAATTTACGAAACTCACATTCCCTTTACTCGTCGACAAGAAAAGACTGGGTTGCCATAAAAGAAAACTAAATTGAATGACATTGACAGATTCTTATGCCAAGCAAGTAAAGAAGGCTACACATTGATCCCGGTAAATACATGCGACTGTAAAAAACACTTTTATTCCTTTTTGTAACATAATGATACTGCAATATTATCGTTTCAGGTGTTTTATACAAAAAAAAGTAACAATGAACTCTGAAAAATGAAGATAAAATATATCAACGACATTTATGTGCGGGCCTAAATATGTAATAAATTGAACGCGACGTACCCCACACTGTTCCAGGTATTGGTAAATACATAACTTTTAACAGATTTCACATCCCCGTTAATCAACTAAATAGGTACCGCTGAAAATTTCACCGTAAGCAGCGTAAATCATTTGCCCCGGAGGGCCTGGACACATGTCCACGGCACGGCGCCGTAAAAAGGCACGTTGCCTTATAAAGTGCAATATTAAGCCCAATGTCCTGCGCGTAGAGTTTAAAATAGTTGAAGCCGTTGCCACACGGCACCGTGTATTTGCACGACGCGGCTTAGACATATCTTATAATCTGTGGACGCGGCAACGTGCCTTTCTAGTTCTACGGCGCCGCGCCGTTTCACGTTAACGACGCCGTGCTGTGGACATGTGTCCAGGCCCTGAGGTTCTAAGCGTTGGGGTTAATGGGGTTACGATGTCGCAACTAAAAACGTCAACGCGAACGAGGGCTATGTCTAAATTTACTGCAAAAATCAAAGATGTACTTCTCTAAACTAACTAAACAAGTTCGTCTGTCACGTCACTAACTCGTGAGTTCCCGATATTTTAAATAAAAGATGTCGCAATCGTCCAAGTCTTGGAATAAGTAGTCTGTGAGTAGGTTGACAGTTAGGATTTGACCTACCCTCATTCTTGTTCGATTACGTTCACCCATCGTTCACCACTAATACCGGGACCCGTTTATCAAACGCTTGTAACTTGTATTACAAGCGGAAATCTCTTTCCAACAATATGTATTAAAAAGAGACTTCCACTTATATTACAAGTTACAAGCTTTTGATAAACAGGCCCCTGAGGCACGTTTCACGAAGGTACATGTTACAAATTACAAGCGGAAGTCTCTTTTTAACTCCTTTTGCTAGAAAGAGAGTTTCGCTTGTCATTTTTTACTTGTAGCTTCGTGAAATGGGCCACAGAGGGGTATTTTACCATCTTGACAGGTATACATTGCAAAGTTAACACGCTGATACATCACTGGGTTTCATATAAGCTGCGCCACGTACACTAAAATTACACCCGTCACCTGTAATGTCAGGTTGGTGAAATAAGGCCCAGAACTCTTTCGAAAGCTTCAAAACCGAGGTAAGAAACTTATTACTTTTTATTTTGTTAATTAATTAATAAAAATTAATTATCAGAGCTACCACCACGCCACGCTGACGTATAACTGACGACTTTTGAATTTCCCATTATATATTACACTACTCTTTGATTGCAGTGACATAAAAGATGTCGGACTGCCTGGAGCCTGAGCCAGATAGTTGAAAATATTTTTCCGTAGATTTTATAAAATTTCCTGTTTTTTTTAAATACCATTGACATCTTACAGGTTTTCCTGTAATCTATAGGTAAAGAGCTGTTTTCTGTATTTTTGTTTAATTTAGACTCAGTTATTTCGAAAATAAGGGGAGAAGGAATGGTAAATTTTCGACTATTTTCTTAAATAACATCGAATCTATTGATCTTAAAATTATTAAAAAATATGTCACACGATAGTTTGCAAAAATTTACTTACACGTCCCGTCTTTGGATTACCGACCTTTGAGGTACGGAACCCTAAAAAGTACGAGAGAAAGGAGGCTAGTTAAACTAGGATCATACTCATACGCTGAATAAATATTTTGAATTTGACATACACAGACAGTGCATGTCCTTCCTTTTTTACAAAAGGTTAAAATTAGACTTCCTTGCGAGAATTATTAGGGGAAAATAATTCTTATTGCTAAGACTGTATAATCCATTAGCATCACGCAAACAATGTCAAATAAAATTACCCACATTGATTAAATTGAGTTTAATATCAATAAAATAAGAAAATTATTTACACAAATTTTATCAAAATACAAAAATAAAACACTGTCACATACATATTAGGTATTTAACGAGTTGGAGGTACTAATAAAATATTCACATTAGTCTTTGAAATAATTTTTGCAGCGCAGCTGTTTAGACGTGTTCATAACATATCTCTTTTATTATATCTCGGAAAAGACCTCGCCGTATCACCTGGGTGATCTAGTGTAGAAAGGACAGGAATATTCAGTTGACCTTGAATATCTTTAATCGCCACTTATAGGTAATTAAATGAGCTTGTCGCTTACTAGCCAAAAACTATTTGATTTTAAAGTACCTATATAGACTTTTAAAGTTGAGCAACCACAGAAACAAAAAATATTAACGTTTCTCTATGACGTGTTTTTTTTAAGGTATAGAGAAGCTACAAACACCAACTGCGCCTCCATTCTACCAGGTAAAACCATATTACCTTTGTCATGTTATCATATTGACAACTTTAAGATAGCTCTTACTTACATGACAGTAATGGCGGCTGAGGTAAAAAAAAACTATAACACATTATCAAAGACGATATGATGTTTACCGCCAAGAATAGAGGCCCTGATCGTAAGTTGGGTATACGGGACCCATAGACATTTGCATGTGTTGTGTTGGGTTAACAATTAGAAGCCCGTAACGGACCATATATAGGGTGCCTCTGACCATGGGGCTTTAAATTCATGGATCGTTTCTACTCCTGAAACTGAACTTCTTGTTCTGTAAGATGTTAAAATTATGTCCAACTAAATTATTTTTTTCATACAGGTTCGATGTAATTTTCAATATACGCAATCCAATTCTCCCATTTTCCTTTAGCCCTCGTACTAAGGAAATGTCGCCCTCGTACCATGAGATATTGATTATATGGCCATGATTTAATACATTGATTTTACAATTAGATTTTAACATCAATTAGCTATCTAAACCTAAGTTATTTTTTAATGTTGCAGAATAAAAGTAGTTAAGTTTAGCGATTAGAATCGATCGTTACATTTGAAGCCCCAAGGTCGGAGGCACCCTGTATGAACCTGCCAACAACGTTGCTTTATCTCACACTTCAACTGACTATCCCTGCCTTTATCAGACCTAAATAATGATTAAATTAATGCTTTACCTTCTTACAACAAAACACCATGTATAATCCTTTACCGTTCTATCTGCACAATTTATCTAACCTACTGCTTGGACTTGCTTGAGGTACTTACTTTTTTCCTTTGGACATTCAAATCTTTAGCAAATAAACATTTTTGAGTGCAATTTTATAAACAATTGAATTATCTAATTTAAGTACGCACCACTATAACAAAATGCTATGCCAAGAGGATTAATTAAGAGGTCATACAGATTGAGTCAGGTCGCCAACGCTTTAGTTTGTTATAAACAGGGGCCTGTTTTATAAAGCTACAAATTACAATTTACAGGTTACAAGTTTCCATTTGACACAACCTCGACCAATGACGGCCAGCCATTTGAGCAGTGTTGCCAGTTTAGACCTGTAAAATTGTAACTTGTAGCTTTATAAAACGTGCCCCAGGTGGTAAAAAAATCTTAAAGCCTTGCAAAGAGGCAGGTTGGTCTATAATATTCTCAAGTAAGAACCACCACATAGGGCAACACTTTATTGAGCAAAATCGGATCATGTTGCCAATTACACTCTGAACAGCGCCCTTATTTTTTTTTCCAACCCTAGCAATACCGTTTTAAGGGATGCTGGTCACATGTATACGATCCAAAAGAAAACAACTTCATTCGAAACTAAATACACTATAATTTATAACTTAACCGTTTTTTCTTTCGCATCGTATTTAAGTGATTATCAGCACTAGAAACGGTTATGCGGCGGTCATTAAAGAAAAGGTATTTTACATGTAATTGTTTTCCTGTGAGGGTACTTCCGCTCATTCCCCAACTGTAGGTCATCGCTGCCAAGAATGCTAACTGAATAATAGTCAGAAATCGGAAATTCGGTACGAAATTTACGTAAAGGCAAAATCCCGGAAAAAGTTAAAAGAAAGTTCCGGGATTCTTCGATTCTACAAAACTTTTATATTATTTTACATGTACGATAAAACGTTCCGTGAATTTGCCCCTCAAACTTCGTTAGGTTAG
Organism: Acleris literana; assembly: GCA_946894065.1. Lineage (NCBI taxonomy): Eukaryota > Metazoa > Arthropoda > Insecta > Lepidoptera > Tortricidae > Acleris > Acleris literana. Next base: position 3,384,375 of record OX335678.1, on the reverse strand, counting down.
GATAGGTTAGATGATTTACCGGTAAAAAAAAAATAAAAAAATTGGTAAATGTTGGTATACATAGATTCAAATAGTTAATTTAAATAGTATTTATGGATTTATGCTGGCGTAATTTATTCAGAAATCCCGGAAATTTTATTACATACATAACTCACGCCTTCATTGCCAGAGTGGGGTAGGCGGAGCCACAGAATTACCAACAACTCTAAAAACTTGTTGATAATTCTGTAACCACATTTTGCACAATATGCATGTTTTTTTACAGCTTGTGAGAAAAATCATTTTTTGAATAGCTATAAAAATAACCAAGATATGAGTTAACAAAGATTTGTCCCTATCTCTTTCTAGCAAAACAAAATTTTACGTGGAGTTTATATATATGGCCGTACTGCACGATGACGTCACCGGTGCACTTCTGATCTCTGTCTAATTAGCATTTTAACTCCATACAACTGAACAACAACGCCGCCGCCAAAGATTTGGTAAATAGCGTGCCGAATTTCCGATCCCTGATAAAAAAGCATTTTAAATTTAATGCTTTGTCTACTACACATCCGTTAGCAACCTTGGTATTACCGCAGATTAGACTTTGTGTTGCGAACTAAGTACAAATGTAGGACTTAACATCTTAAGGCATTGACACCCGTATTCACAAACGTCACTATGAGGTCTCACAGTGCTCACGAACGCACAGGATGGTTCAAATCGTCTCATAAACAAAAGGTCGGTCAAAAAGGACCAATCACAAAGCTGTATTGAACGCAGTGCGTTTACTCAGTGAAGGATCCCTGAAGTATTGTTTGTGAATACCGGTGTAAGTTTGTTTCTATAAACCTTGCTAACGCTTGTACTATCAAAACAGTCAAACACCAAAAAATAGAATAATCCGAATTTGAAAATACCGATTTTTTTTTACTCGGTTTTTCGGCATACCGAGCTCACATAAGACCGTTATTACAACAAACGAACAATACCATTTATCTACACACATATCATAAGTCCTCTATTATGCGTTCAAAACCCGTAGGCAAAACCAGCATTACCTGTGGTAGTAGGTGACAGCGATGACAGCTGTTAATTTTGGAAGATGTTCCAAATTTGGATCTCATTACCTTACAATATTCGATAACGTGATTTCAAAATTACGTTACAGCTGTCATCGCTGTAACCTACTACCACAGGTAAGGTAATGCTGGTCATTTGCCTTTCGGCTTCGGAACCCATCTTAGAGTACTTATAATGTATGTGGTTAGTGAAAATTTAAATATAAAAGATTGGTTTTAAAAAACAGTTGCCATAATAATTAAATACTCGTTATTTCCAAATTCAGAAGAAATGTGACCGTCCAAATCAAAATGGTATGACGGCAGGCGGTAAAGCTGTTCTAATTCTTGTAACTATAAAAATAATGAGGTCACAGTTATCAGAACGGCGTAACCGCCTGCCGCCATAAGGGCTCTTTTAATTTGGAAAGCCACAAATAAGTGAAGTGAACCCACCTGATAGTTGGTACGACAATGACCCAAACTATAGTTTTCTTCATCCATTTTTGTTCTGCCCCTAAATCCCAAATAGGGGTCTAGGCCAGACACTATCAGATTTTACCAATAATTTACCACACGCTAAATAAAAAAAAACACTAAAACGTGTGCTAAATTATAAGAGAACTTTGCTCTTAGGATGGCAGTGCAACGCTTAAATTCACATTTATTTTAAAGACATTTCTTAAGCATTTTTTTCACAATACTAAGTACCTACATACATTTACACAACTCAATATGAGCTGATTGTATCCTATTTATAAAATGGATGAAGAAACCCACTAAAATGAAACATAATATAAATGAGAAACGGAATGTGTATTTATGAGACAATATTTGTAGATGACAAGATTCGCAACTGTAGGCCGTTCGCAATCCACGCACTGTTTTAACAAAATAAATATTACCATATACACTTTCTACAATACACTGATATGTCAAGGAAAACAATCGTTTACTGGCACCAAATAAATAGAGAGGAAGATATTTAAAGGTATCAATCACAACGCTGCGTATACCAAAGGCGACTAACTGTGTTATAGTACACTGTTATTCATAAGCACGTGCGCTAAAGTATGCTTTGTTCTTATCCTTCTTTGTTACATTTAAATTTGACAGAAAGAGACAAATAATACTTAGCTAAAATAGGTTTATAGTGCGTTTATGAATAGAGGTTAGCATTTTAAATTTATTGTTACCAATAGAGTATAGAATGCTTCGGCTGCATCGCAGTTACTCGCCTTCTTCGGTATCACGTCAGAGCGAACATAAAAAAAAACACATCCTATATAAAATTGTCCTTAGTACTGTTTTACAACGCAGAATATTTACATACTTAAATCTTAATAAAATAAGGGACAGGTGGTAGTTTCTATACAAAATACAGGGTAGCGGTACCGTCAAAAATATACGAATAAATAACCGCCACAAAGTTTAACTTTTTTTAGTACATGACCTAATATAACGCAACAAAATTATAACTAGGGTAAAGACAATGTATCCGTGGTTATAAAAACCATGGAGTCGCTATTACCTAATTCTTAAGATACCACTTTGATTTTGCCAGTCAATATTGTCATATTTCAAAATAGACTAACGACATTTTTAGTTTGATTTATCCATATCTACTAAATTTTTTTTTGTTTGTCTCGCTGTCGCCGCCGAGATATTCCAAAATTCATTCAAATCGGTTCAGCAGTTTAATGAATGAATAAATATTGGTATGAAGGATAACGCTGTGAAACCATAACAAACAAACAAATATTAGAGGAATAGATAAACCAAACTGTCGTTAGTTTATTTTTAAATATGAATATCAAGGTATGTATGTAAAAAATAGGAACAGCGACTCCATGGTTTTTGGAACTACAGTATGCTACCAAATGTCCTAACCCTAATTATACCCTTTTAAACGCTAAAGACGATTATTTCTATTAATGCCAGTTCAAAATAACTCTTAATGCCTTTTTATTTATTCAATCTAAGTCACTTCTTTCCACTCTGTAATACCATATTGCATTTGACATGTTATCGTATTGTCAACGTTACTATAGCTCTTATTTACTTGAACAATACAATTACATGTCAAATGCATAATGATTTTATCAAGTAGAATATAGCCCCTGTGATTTAATCCTTGACCGGTTGCCACAACAATTGAAAATTGAATTTTAATGTTATTTACCTTAAGATTCATTTTCATTTGGGAATATGATACCTCTGTTAAATGAGCAAATACAGATGTACCATACAACAAATTTAATATTTTTTAAATACGTTATACTATAACGGTACTGTCATTTAAAATAATCTCAAGAGCAAATAGTCACGTAATTTACCGGTTTTTTAAAGTGTATACTTCTAACGGTACCGTTTTCTGCACTAAAATATATCAAGCAGCCGAAATTCAAACGACTTAATTGAAATACAAACAGTTATTAAAAATAAAGCTTAGTTTTTTAGGTTTTTGAGTCAAATTCAATTTGTTTCAATACATAAGCCCGCCTCGTTTCCATTGCTTGATGCATTTTGTTAATTACATATTTATACACACCCTTGCAAGAAAGGGCACTTTCTATTTTGTCAAGTAGTTTCAATATACTGTTAGCAAAAGAGATTTTATGGTACATATTTTTTTCTTGTAGCATATATTTAAACTATACTCAAAATAGTCGTAAGTGCCCATTTTCTTTGCAAATTTCTTTATATATTATTTACTATGTACACATAATCGATATCAACATATAGATTCATGTAGATATACAAATTACCTATCTACAACGCACGTGTACACAATTTAGATACATTGTATGAGGAAAATATCTGTATATTAATTCTCTATTATTTTATTTTTACTTATTGCGTTCTTAGGACGAGAAATAAGAAAGAGATCATTTTTAATTTTGTCGTTAAAATCGATTTTTTATAAAACTTGTCGCATAAAAACTTTTAATTATACGCGGTGTTCCACAAATTAAATTAGACTTGACCATATTATTAATATTTTTTATCAATGTTTATTTGAATTATTTGATGTTATAGCAGCAATAGAAATACATTGTGTGAAAATTCAAATATCTGTATTACGGTTCATGATATACAGCCCGCTGACAGACGAAAGGACGGACAGCGGTGGGTAAGTAATAGGGTCCTGTTAGCACCCTTTGGGTACGAAACTCTACCCTCTCTCTCTCTCTCTCTCTCTCTCTAGAAGTTGTTAATAGAATATGCATCTCCCTATGTCGTCCACTGGCCGTCCAAGTACCAAATGCTATATGTTCAACTAATTAACCAAATACCATTCGCGATTTTGAACAGAAATGGCTAGATCAAAACCACTTCCATAAAACCAAAAACTGGTAATAACCAGTTATGGACTATAGTTCGACAAACTCACGCAAATAGTCATGTATAAAATTTAGAACATTTGTTTGTATTGCGGTTTTCTGGAATTAAAAATAAATGGTCATCAGCAGAGGTCGGAATAGGTAGTGCTTATTAACCTAAACTTGATGCATCTTCATTCAATAACGTATTCCCATCTCACTCACGCATGAATGAACAAGAGTCAAGTTTAGGTTAATAAGCACTACCTATTCCGACCGCTGGTCATCAGTTTAACGTCGATAAATACCAACAGTGGTTACTAAAAGACTAATCATACAATATGACCAGTGAAAATTAATTCATGGAACGCCCAACGTATAAAATCAACAGAAATAGGAATTTATATCATTATAATTGTCTTGAATATGGTTGAAATGGGTTAAATTGTCCATTTAAGTCAATTAATACGTAGCAAGATCCATATTTAATTGCAGTCAGGTAATAAGTTATTTTTATTTGGGCTGTTCCTATTTGTCCTAATTGGTAACTAAGTATTCCCAAAACTATACCCGCGCCATAAAAAGACCTCATTTGACAGCTGTCACCTCAGTACAGTCACTCAAATATAAATACGTTACCAAGGCGTCAAAAATACGACTTTATGCCACTGATAAATAGTCCGTGTATACATATATTTGATGCGTTGGGTGTATATAAAGCGTGTCCCTGGATAAAGTGCGCAAACGAATAGGAATGAAACAAGATGCAATTTCACCGACAAAAAAATTGCAATCACATTTTTGGTGAGCGGTCAAAGATATTGTGTCGTTTCGTATGTGTTGCTGATAAACCTGTTTTTTTGTTTGGCTTTTTTTTTATTTGTTTGACACGGGATTATAAAAAAGTTAATTTCATCTCAATAGACCTCATGTGAGGCGAGATATTTCAGTTTGTTCCGATAGGGTTTACAGTAAACAATGTTTTTTTAAATATTAAAAAATAACGTAATGACACTAATTATTATTATTATTCTGTCGGCGAAATTACATCTAGCCTCATCCCTATTCGTTTGTGCACTTTTTCCAGGGACACACTATATATTAGTGCTTTTAACTGTACAAAATATGTGTAGAGGTATGTTTGAGGCTAACATATTTGAGGCTATATTTTTCACTACATTGACGGCTATCAAATCAGGCCTTTTAGAACGGCGCCAGTATAGTGCTGTGTGGCTCTTCAAATTACCCACTTAATAATGGTGGAGACGCTAGGATAACATTCTTTCCAGCTGTCCTAAGAGGGAGGGAAACAAGTAGGAACAGTCATATCTTTTATAATTTGTAATTACCACAGACAAAACGCAATATTGCCGAAATAAAAGAATGCTTGGTACGAAAATACGTTTGCGGACTAAGCTACCAGCGTCTACGGAATATTTGGCACATTCATTACCGGAGTCAATATTTTACTTCTTCATAAATCATTCCCGGTGCTATTTCTAAGTCAATACTAAGTCATTTGTATTTGTGTCGTGTGTTTGTACAGTCGCAGAAGTATAACATCGAGCCAGAGTCATGAAAGAGATCAGCGCTCATGTCGCGTCTGAACCTAAAAAAAAATTGAAGCACTAACAAATCAGTCAATTCCATAACCTCTTGTCTCCTTGGCGTATATTTAAACCTAAAGGAAAAAACGTACAACAGCTGAAAGAAAACATTTTCATAAATATATATTTTTACACAATAATTGAGACACACAATTGTGGATACAATTTCTATATAGTTCTATAATCGTCATCTCGGAATCACAACACTGGGGGACTATATACACGCTCTGTCAACAAAGTTAAATATAATTCAACGATACAAATTGCTCACAAATATACATACATATAAAACTCTAATTACATCTTACGAGCAATAACCCGAGTCTTACAGTTAAACGCTATTGACTATAGTAACATTACACGATCACACCTCGCCCGCCGCGACCGACCGCGGTTCGGGGACAAAGCTGGCCGTCCGCGCCGATCGCTCTCGCCGACGACCGATCGATACCTATCTAATAATTTACAGGGTGATTCGCTAGCCTTTATATGGTCAAATCGAGTGATCATTGTGCGTTACGACATTAAAAAAACACGTTCTTTGGAATCACACGCGGCCGACCGGAGGCGGCGCCGCTCGCCCGTCTCGTCGCGCGGCACTAAGGTAACATCGGGGGTGAACACATAATGGAACGTTCGGTTCGGTCCCTCTCGTCTCGCACTAACACCGTTGGGCTCACACGGATATCTCGTAGTTGCAGTCGTAGACGGAGGCGCGGTCGGGCGGGTCCGGCGGCGGCGCGCGCGCCTCGAGCGCGTCCTGCACCTCGAGCGCGCGCACGAAGGACAGCGGGCGCGCGGCGCGCGGCGCGGGCGGCGGCGCGCGCCGGCGCGGCAGCGGCGACTGCGGCGGGAACACGGCCACGCCGCCGCGCGGCGCGTGCCGCTCCGCCCACAGGTAGTTGCCGCGCTGCGGCGACGCGGCCAGCTCGCGGATGTCGTGCGGCGCGGCCGGCTCGCGCAGCAGCTCCCCCTCGGACAGGAAGCGGCGCTGCGGCGACGCGCGCCCGGACGGGACGCCGATGAAGTCCGGCCGGCGCGGCGCCGTGGGCGTGCCGGGGTTGGACCTGCGGCCGGCGCGGTCAGGGGTTTAGTCGCGCGAGCTCGTCCGAGCCCTCGCTATCGTTATCGTACGGCCTACGGACAGAAGGAGAAGGGAGCTGCGGGGCGAAGCGTTTGCACGTGCGATCGCGCGACCGGCGCGCCGCCGACCGACTCCTACGACGTTCAGACACACCGTCGAATACGCAAACTACTCTTTGAACATTGAAAGAGTTAGTTACGATTAATTATCGCGTACATAAATAAGTAGTTACACAACTTGCTGAGTATTAAGGGCGTTTTAACAACCATACGAAATTCGAATATAACTATCAAAATCTTTTATAGTTTTTTCTTTCAATATTTTAATTTAATTTATTTTGATGAATCGTACATTATGATGATACCTACTGATATTTAAACCATTTCTAAAATCTCTAAACAGTGTGAAATATATCATATTACCGTTTGTCTGTTTGTCCACTTTGATCTTTTAAACAACCCATTAGATTTTGAAGCTGTTCCTTACAATAATTTCCTTCGGTATTTTTTACTTTTCTATCATCTTACTTTTAAACGAGTACTAAATGCATTGGCAATAATAACCTCTAGAGCAACAATTCTCGTAATATTGTCGTAGGGTCCCGTCTATTTAATCACCAAAATTGCCATTCAAGGTCAAGGTTCAAGGTCAGAGTCTTAACCTTGAACTTCAAATTCAAAGTCAAGGCGTTAACATTGACCTTGAAACTTTGTTGTTGCATTAGCTGTTAAAACTACCTTCCCCTCGGCAAAGCATGTCGGGTCTGAACGTGGAAGTACCGTCGACGGCGCGCGCCGCAGTTGCGGGGAGCATGCCAACGCCACATGCCTCAATGTACAACATTATTCTATCATACACTACACTACTGCAAGCTTGTATCCTGATGGAACGTAACATTGTTGCTATAGTGCTTCTAAGTAAATATACAGATATTCGCAAAAAAGGGCTAGTCTATAAAACTACAAATAGTACAATAAATATTTAAAGGCCTATTTTTTTTCCAAAAATGAATGCCATAAATATTAAAATATCATTCTCGGATCGATGTGCTTCATAAAATCAAACAAGTGACTTTCATAAGCGCTGAATATGTTGATGCTTACATATATTAGATTGTATGCACCATTAAAAATAATAAACTTTCTCCACTAAACGTAAAAAAAAACAGAGTTCTACATAAACAAGACGAGCAATGTATAGTTTCATCAGGATCTACGACCCCGCAAGCTATAACGCAACCACCGTAAAACGAGTGCAGTGTTTGTAAGTTTTACAATCTATAAATCGATAATATCTCCCAAATTTAAAATAGCAAGCATAGTCTGTGTAAAAATAATGAATAATTAAATAAACAGTTCAAAATGGAAGGATTGTGATTTTTATAGCAGATAACTAAGTGCTTAAAAAAGTACAAAAATTGAGCAATAAATACAATGAAAGAATCTGGAGACAAAAAGTTTTAGGACTATGAAAAATATGACTGACAAACACTGAAATCCCGTTACCATAGATTTATGTGGTCTATGATCATAATTCGACCATAGACAACGGTTGGTAGCCGTTTCCGGCCATAGTATAGTGCGTCACGCTACGGCCGCGGTCCGATGTGTCACAACAGCTTGCAAATAAAAACGTAATTTATCTTTTAGTATTTCGGCAGTTTCAAGTTCTGTCTAAAGATTCTGGGTCTCGCTTACCGTTTTACAATATTCTTTATAATTATCTTGAAAATTTAAGAGCCAGAAAATGGGAATGGAAACTATCTTTTTTAACATCAATTGGTGGATCCGTACAATATTCATTGTTATATTAAAAGAAGCATAACTAATTAAATGAACGTTGCGGACGTAATACAAGCAGAATAATAGACAGAACTTAAAAATTACCAATTCCAAACAAAAATGAGGTTATAAAATTTTGCACTCACTCAATGTCAAACATCATGCTGTACACAACTTACAAAATAATAATAATATAATAAGTCTACAAGAAAGCAATGCTGTTTGTACGTGCCTAACAAAAAAAATAGGAACTACAAGAGAAAAGTTCACTACATGGCACAAAAAGCATTGGATTTTCTGTATTAAAATATATTTATTAATAATTTTCCAATTGTGATAAATACATAACCTATAAATTGAAATTAGCCAATTCGGTTTATCTATTATATAATATTAAACCACCTGTCATAGAGGTATTTTAAGCTATATATTGTTTAGCAAAAAACCCAAAAGTGCAGCCGCGATTAACTTATATACAATATTGATGGAATTCTGATGTATCCTTGAATACTACTTAAAGAATACAATACAGGCTTAGAGATGTTGCTTGTTTCGATCCATTCGAATATAGCACAAACAAAACGAATCAAATTTACATATTTTCAACGCATGTTTTTTATTTTTATCATTTGTTACAATTAACAGTAATAAAGTAATATGTAAGTCAAAAAAAACTAAAAAAAAAACGATTGTTAGCTCGGAAATTAGACTGGGCTCTCTTTTTTCCATTGAATCAGCCCATCTTGCTATGACATCGTAATCATATTATTGAAGTAACAACAGCTTTTATTCACTTGACAGAAGAGCTGTCATAAAATCAACAATGTAGTTATGACATCGAAGCAAGACGCACTTAACCAAACTGGAATATAGATCCTCTACAAGATCACAAACAGAATCAATGACTGCCATTAATAGCATTCGAAATTCAAAATTCCACCAACATTTTCCGAAATAAAAGTCAACACACACAAACACAATAACGAGTTACCGTCGACACGTCGGCTCTATGCGTTAGGTCCACCTGCCGCGTGATAAGCGGTAAACGTACAGATTTTACACGACATGTTTGACATTACATCCATTGTCTTTCTTTTTCTTATTCGTGGGTACTTTTTTCATATTCGTGGGTACTTTTTTCATATTCGTGGGTACTTTTTCATATTCGTGTATACTTTTTTCATATTCGTGCGTACTTTTTTTAAAAATAAATTGGGCGTTATGTGCTTGTTAGACAATGGATGCAATGCAAACAATTATATTAATATAGATATAGGTTCGTTGCAGGTTGGGAGGCAACAACGATTAGGAACAGCGGGGAAGTAGAAATTTGTTAGTTAAAACTGAGCAACACAAATTATTAAGATTGATGAGAAAAAATCGATATCATTCCTAGTTGAATTTGGACTTTTTTTGCAGGCCAATTTATTTTATTTATGTAATTAACCTCGTAAGGCCCAGTGTGCAGTATAATGTACATGATCAAGGCAATTTAATTTGAACTGTGTTGTAATAGTAATAAGGTTTATTTTCCTATCTTGATAAACTGAAAATGTCATTATCGAACAAACGTAATTGAACTTTATTGCCTTGACGGTAGATTCAAAGTCCCACTCACAAAAAACTCCCTGTTTTTAGTATGGTGGGCCTTACGAGGATAAGGGAAAGGTGTTGCTCAGCTTTTATTTTGAAATTGAGATCAAGAGAGATATTAGATATAATACAATATTCATTATTTATAATATAATAGTACATATATATCAATATATTTTCTATAGGTAACATGACACCACGGATTGCTTTCATTTGGTCCTTAACCCGTGGCGCGTCCTGTGGACCCGCACCTGAATTTGGAACTCAGTGTGGTTCGAACTAAGATTAATTATTAGTATGATTACACATGATGACGTTCCACGGGTTAAATTCAAGAAGAAAACTCTTTGTAATGTTTTTTTTTCGGACCTAAGGAAAGCAAACTCAACACCAAAGCAATTTACAAGTGACACAAGTTCCAGAGAAAAATAAATTAGTGTTCCCAAAAAATTAAACCGCTAACATGTGACAATGCAAACCAATGTACATGCAAATAATAATATCTAACACTCCATTTAAAAGAAAAATAAGCGATGCATTTCCGGTGTAGGGGGACACTATGTTAAGTATCGACAACATTTTAGTACTGGGGCCGTATTATGAGGAATGAAAACTTCCAAATCTCAGACAGTAAAAGGAACAGCGCTATAGTTATTACATATCTCTGTCCCGTTCACTGGCTCGAACTTGGCAGGTTTTGACAGTTCATAAAACAGCCTCTGTTAGTGTTAATGGGAAGAGGCCATGATACAAATGGGAAATCATAATTAATACCTATTTAAATATTTCGGTAATACATCAATTTCAACCTTAAATCAATTTAAACACGTGACCATTTTATCTATTATCTATCAAATTATAATAATTAACTTAGTTCTGAGCTGAAAGTTAAAGAACCTAACCTACTTTAAAACCATCATTTCACAACCCGATCTTGTCACCCTACGAAATTATACAATTTAAGAAAGTACCTTCAATCTACGTAGTAAATACCAACATTATCGTTTTTACTACTAATGTCATACAAGTTCATGTGGTCATGACATGGGTAGGTCTTTAAACTAATCACGCTTTAAGCACACTCGATAGGTTTACGTCAGTTACATAAAGACCAGGTTTGGGACCCCTTATGGGCCACCAGGACTGCCGGACTGACAGGCTGAGAGGGACGCCGTTATTTGGTAGAATGAAAAAGTTATATACGTCTCTTCCTTATAAATAGCTGCGTCCGCCTAGTCCTGTCAGTACGACTTTTCTAACCCTGGTTTTTAAATTACTTATACTTTAAGCGCACTCGACCAGCTCGACCTGGCTTACGTTAGTTAAATAAAAACCAGGATTAAGACTCCTTATGGGCCATTAGAATCGTCGAACTGACGGACTGAAAGGGACGCATATATTTGTTAGAATGAGTAAGTTATGTACTCTGTGTCTCTCATTCCAACAGATATGATAGCTGCGTCCCTCTAGGCCTGTCAGTTCGACTTGTTTTTTTACTAATTTGATCGATTAAACTAACAGAAACATCCCCAACGGGTGACAAGACCTCCTGCCCCCCAGATCAACTAATTCATCCTTAAACCCCAGTCCCCCGACCTACCTCCGCACAGGACTGCTGACGGCGAGCGGCGTGGCCACCCCGAGAGCCTTGATCCTCTGCTGCATGGTGGGTGATGGGCGGGCGCCCCCGTTCGACCCCGTGTCGTATCGGAGGGGCTCCATTACCACCCGGTAACCTGACGTAGTTGTGCCCCCGTGACTGGAATAGTTAGGTTTATATTTGAGAAGGGGTTCTAAAGTATCTGAAAGCATGAACTTGGGAGTAACTTCTGTATGCTGAATCGTAAGGGCTTCCATTTTTGTCGTTATAATGTCAATCTAAAAATATTTACTGATTGAAAATAGGCCTTTCAGCTTAATAACCGATCTGCCTGGCACGCAGATATTAAGCCGCGAACGTATCAAGAGCGGAGTCGGCGTGTTCCCATACTAAAAAGCGTTAGCAAAACGGGGCGGAGGAGTTTTTAGTAGGTATAGGAACGCGTCGCAACGCGCTTTCTTTGCTCTCAGTGCGTTTGCGGCTTTAAAGATTAGATATCATACAATAAAATTTGTTTTACATCCAGAATATCAGGCTTACTAAATCCGACAACCCTTTGAGCTAAATGAACAAAAAAAAAACTTCCGCAACATTCGCACGGCACTTGAACTGATCAAAGTCGCAACACTATATGTCTACTAAGTCTTGACCTTGAGTAAGAAGCACGTTTCAAGGCAATTCTAACATTAACTTTAAACAGTTTATGTAAAAAGGGTTAGATGTTACCTGGTATTTCTCGAGAGCGGACTTAACCGCGGATAGTGGTGCGGCCGCGGCGGTAGATGCAGGTGCGGGTCCGCGGGGGGGAACATGTTGGCCGAGGAGCCGCGGCGCTGCGCGGGCGGCGGCGTGGGCTCGCAGTCGGCCGACTGCGACGCGCCCGGCCCTTCCATCTCGCACGACGGCTCTTCCCGCCCCGGCGAGAGCTGGAGGAGCTAGGCCCGTTAGTGTTTGGAGAGTGGGTTTGTTCCTAGGTCTTTGTATAATGGTCTTGAGTATTATCAGAGACTTTATTGCGCTAGAGTTTCAGGCAGAAAAAGCCATATGACTGGGATAACTCTCTCCGTTTCATTGCTTGGAACTTCGTAGGTTTTCATCGATACGAATCATTTTAGTTTATCGATTTATCGCTTTCTGTCAAATTCAAAATGTCATTATGAATAAGGTCAGCTCATACTTGGATAAGTGGCTGTACTCAATGTACCTAGGCTTTACAGATGTTGTTACTGTCACGGCCAAGTAAGTTAAGCGGTGAAATTCTGTTTTTATTCAATTTCTGGAAACACGCCGCTTGGTGGTTTGGGAATGATAGAATAATGTGCATGATAGAATAATAATATCCGTATAGGGTAGATATTATCTAGGTTACTTTAGAAGATAAATTAGAAGTACATACACCAGGAAAAAATGAGACTGTACACGTATTGACAGTCTTGCCTGTACGGTTAGCACAAGTTGTATTTTTTTTTTACTTGTCGATCAATGCGTCTCTTTCATTAAATACTAGGTAGAGAGGGACCAACAAACAAGTCACGGGCAACTTATGCTAGCCGCCTTGGTTTAGGAAATAAATACAGGCATGTCAAATGAAAATTGATTGTGAATAGTGTCAGAATAAAAAATCTGATTCTTTGAAAAAAGCTTGCGCTGCTGCCCAAAAAAAGGTAAACAAAACTTCATTTCATTATGAGAAAATGAATGAAACAAATCAAGTAATATGTGATTGTGTTAAGTAATAACTATTTTACAAACCATCTGATATCCAGAAGCATAAAAGAAACGTTAGAAGTAGAGAGCCAGACATGCATGTCCTCAATTCACGTGTCTTTCAAAGTGCAAGTGCAATAAAACTGTTTTTCGTTGTGAATTGAAGGTATGTAAAAGTTTGCTCTAAGAAGCATGATAACTATACGATCTAGGTAGCGCTAAGATGAGATATAAGCAATTATCTAGACAATGAAACCACAATGACAGAAAGACTTAAGGCCGTAACAAGATATTGATTACATCTAGATGACTGCATTGCTATAATATAATGTTTTGATATGTATCGTCTGTCAAGGCAAAATATAGCATAACACTTATAGCAAAGAAAACAAACTTATGTTTTCCTAAAGTTACTTTTATTTTAACTTTAGTAATTCGATTTGATGTTATTCGTAAAAAAATAATGACATTTCTACAAGTTTTTAGTTGAATGCACAAATAATGAGGCCTTTAAGGTCTTTAAGGACCATGTTAATCAAAAATATTTTTCTCAACAAAAACTCAATTAAAGGCCTAGCCACACCGCTTGCGTGACGTGCACGTGCACGTGCGCTTTCGCTTACCACTGCGTTGTGAATTCTTATTACGACATGTCACTATACAACGCAGTGGAAAGCGAACGCGCACGTGCACGTGCACGTCACGCAAGCGGTGTGGCTGGGCCTTTAGAGTTTATTCGGCGACCTTAAAATGTAACGTTTATTTTTTATCGTTTCTCAAACTAAAATATTAAAGTTCCGCAAGGGTTTGAGAATGTATAACCGGGTTTGTCGTCTTCTTTTTTCTTCTTTTTTATTCTTGACTGACCAGCGGTTGAGCTCTATGTCAGGTGATAACGCTCGTTGGTTCAGTAGAAGCCTATTCCCTCGTGATTTGAAGACGTTGCCATTGTCTTGTATTTTTCCAAAGAATATAATAGTCCTACTTTTTGGCTAGGTGTACATAATAATCTTGTTTTACATAGTTTACATACTAAACTAACTTGTTCAAACCTTGCAATAATGCAACACAATAAGGGCAGTATGGGAAAAAAATCAGGAGCTTATTCCACTTTAGTATTGTTTTTAACTCGGCCGCTATTACTGTCTAACAAATAAGAGCTATCATAAGGTTGAAAATACGATGGCATGTCAAAAGCAACTACGTATAGCCCGAATGGAATAGAGCCCCAGTAGGTAAATTATATTCCACACTGTTTCAGAACGTGTAGAAAACCAAACTAAAACGAAACGTCCCGTCAATACAAGGTTTTTTGATGCTACATTTCACTCTATTTGGATTTTTATCACCTAAGCAAATCGTCCTTGTACTGTAAATACCAACTAAACAGTATTACCACACCAACCGATCGATCATCGATGATCATCAGCTTAAGCCGAAGTTATCAAAATAAAGTCTAGTGACCCAGGTATTGATAGACGATCGATCGATTAGTGTATTACACTGAAGTGCGGATACGCTGCAATCCTAATTGACACTCTGTTGAACTGCTTTCATCAGAGAGCATATAAAGCTGCGTAACCAAAGCTATGCGAGGCAGCAAGGGGTGAGCGAGGAAAAAACCCAACAAAAGGACAAATGGTTTTTTTCTCGGAACATGAAGTTATCCTACTGATGGATTTTTCCCTCGTGTACCACAAGCTGCCTCGCGCAGCTCTTGTTAAAACGCAGCTTTACATTTAGCAATGGTAGCTTGCAGTATAGAGATATAATATAATACCGTTAACTCTTGTAACTTTGCTTATGTGGCGTTTGTGTGGACGTCTTAAGTTGTAATGTGTATTAGTGGGCGTTTTTCATTGGGTAGTGAGTTCCACAAGGCCTCCGAACACCTATAAAAACCTAGAAATTCCTGTAGTACACATGAGGAGGGGTTATTACGACCATAGGGTCTAAGAGTATGCGACAGGACGCCACTAATAAGATAAGAAAAGATAAAAGGTACGGGTACACACGATCCGACTTTTGAGCCGCTCATCCTGTCCCGAAAAATATGATGTAGAGAATGATAAATTGGATTACGATTGAATAAAAGTAATAAAAGTACTAACATGATTCCTCGAAAGGTCTTATTATTGGTTATCTTACGTATCAAACGTTTTGACCACCTTTTTTCTAGCGGTCGAAGGACCTTTGTGGGGTAAGATGGTTGGAGAATCGACTAGCATAGTCATTCCTCCTGGCGGTTGGCAACGCATTTGCAATCTTGAGATTACAGACGTCTGCAGGATTTCGAGAAAAAATACAGGATATTTGGGATAAAGCGCCCCAAAGCCTTGTTCACGAAAATGTTACAAGAGTTGTCGGCACAGACCTTATGCCGTCCATAGCAAAAAGGCAGTATATGCGTAAGGACTTCATACTCTCATACTGCCTTTTTCTTTTGGGCAGTATTATATGTAATCTGGCAGCACCAAGCGTCTGGCTCTCACCTTGTTGTAGTGTGCGTGCGCCCCGACGACCCGATGCGCCGTGCCGTTGTCCGCGGTATACGTCTTTACCTGGTGTTGCGTGTCGGTGGCGATCGTCGATATGCCCGAGTCGGAGGGCGGCCGAAGCTCACGACGCTTCTTGCCGCCTTTGTACACATATTTCGATGGTCGGACTAGGCTGAAAGAGAAAATAATTGACATGTTAGAGTTTGCAAGCGACACATCTGGGGAATAGGGTGGCCAGGCAGACACAGTGAATGGCTATACGATTATTTTTGCTGTAGATTGACAGATGAGGAGGATTCAGTCACCAGGAGGTCAGAACCTGCAAGTTCTGCTTTACAAAGAATGGCCCTCGGGCTAAACAGAGGAATAATTCAAACGATACTGTAGATTCGCAAATACTATGAAACTAAAATAAAAACTAATTACGATGAACTAGAATAGACTAGAATACACTTTTTTAAACTACCATGGTTATTATTGACAATTGCAACATCGTCAAAATATCGAAAACTCGTCAGTTAATTCAAACCGCGGTCAGAACCAGTTTATTATCAATAATTAACTTAATGTCAAAGACTCATAGTCATTACACCCAAAAACGTCTACCTCATTTCTGATTCAATTTCGCAGAGAAAGTCATCCATTTCCATTTGGGTGACCTAGAGCCACCTTATGAGGACCATTATAAAGGGACTCGTCTCTGTTCTGTAAGTCATCACTGGCAACGGTAACTGTGACGTACAGGTGCTGCGTAGTTTACCAAACGCTGCCTAGCCAAGTTGGATTTGACGACTAACCTCTTTCTCGGAGTTGGATCTGCCTAGCCAGATTGTTTGTTTCTGACGTAATAATCAATAACTTAGAGCGTCATGGACAAAAAACAGCATTTGTATAATAAAAAACCCATGAGATGGTTTGCCACGGTAAGTTACTTAAGCTCTATGTGGCAGCATACATCTTAATGACTCGCAGAAATGGCACAGACTCCAACCTCACACTAAATTCTTCATTTTTATCTATTTATGGTGGTCCACCGCGGTTTCACGCTTAAATACATGACTATACCTCGTTATCTCAGGGCAGTGAAATGTCACAAATGTCAAAATAGCCAATTGGAACAACTTTATATTTATTTCAAGCTTATTGGCAGTCTGAATACTTAGTACAAATGGCACTTTAAAAAAACAATCAAAGGTACTTAACCCTTTTCAAAACACAAAATACTATTGGTGCAATTGGGAATCTGATAACAATCATAGTCATATACACTTTCGCATTTATAATGTTAATGGGGATAATAGGGATATATATGCGGAATTAACTGAATAAATATTATGAATTCTGCGTTTTTTTGAGTTATTCGATCCGTCAAAAAACACGGGTCGACCCACCGTAAAAAATCGTCTTGTTTCAACGCATGTTGAAGCCTTGACCACAGAAAATGGAGGCTGTTGATCCTGTTTTGAATTTTGTGATTAGTCATAACTAATATCTTACAACCCCCTACTTTTCTAGTGCTTGAGCCAGCATTTTCTGCGAATTGGTTTTATTGTTACGCAGTCTGGTAATCGCCCTTATAATTAACAATAAAGTGTCTATATACTGTTACTTCATATCTTAATTTTAGAGCCTTACAGTCCACACTTAAATTGTAATGTTCTTGTAATTTGTGACCGTATTTTTTAAATAAAAAATATCAAAGTGCCAATTGCCCCTATATTTCCCTATTTTGACGTCACTGCCCTGAGATAACGAGGGCTATACATGACCACCTCCGACCAATTTGAATAGAAAACTATTTTTTTTTACTTAACACTATTACAACTAATCACAAACTAATTAAAAAAACTAAATAATAATAAGGAGCATGTTTTATATTAATACTTAACTAATGAATTGATAGTAATGAAAGTTACAATACATAATAGGTATATTTTATTACAAATGAGCGCAAACAACCCGCCGCGGATCACCGCTTATGAACGAGTCATCCCAGTCGCGACCTGCGCCTGCGCCCGGCTCCGGCGCACCAAACTTCACCGCAACGTGTTCAGAGATGGACCTATGTTAGTTGCGCGTGTAATGCTACAGCTAGTAAACTTAAGGGTCCCCTAGACTAAAAGTTCTGCAGACCCTGATCAGGCGAATCTTGAAGCCCACATATTAAACGATTCGTGCCTGCCGCAGGTATTCCTTTAGCCGGCTTTAAAACTGACACTTTCCACACACTAAAGATGCCGACTGACTTGTAACATTTCAGTCTAATTTATCACTCGCGACCCACACCTAATGAGTGCGAATATCAAAATATTTATTCAGTAAATTGGCCGCATGAGGGCTCTTTTACACGTAGGTAATATTGAGTGAATCTACTAGCGCTTCGGACAAGACCATCATTGCGGAGAAGAAGCTCCGCAAGAAACTCCAGTTCGATAAGATAAGGACCGCAGGTGATACAATACATTACAACGAAATGTTAAAAGTCAGTCGCCACATTAACAGTTTTCAGATGACAGTTTGAGATCGACCCGCCGCGATCGTCAGGCCGCCTGCCTGCCGGTCATCGCACGTGTACAGCGGAGGCATCCGTGAGGCGTCTCCCTGTCTACAGGTCACACTTGCAGTTTAAAGAAAACGTCAATCTTAAGAGAAACTGATAGTCTGTGTTCTAATACGATGAACTAACAGGTCAACACCAGCCGATGAACTGTTAGTTTGTGGGAGCCTTTACGCGCTAACGAATCATTTGAAATCCTTATTCATAATTAATATTTGCAGTGGACACCCGTGTTACACATTTTGTAAAATGTAAGTGAGCCCTTTGTGTTAAATGTCAGTCTTTATTAACCTTTTACTAATGTAATCTCGCTAAGCTAAATATATTTATATTTTAATTATCAGCTATACAGGCCGACAAACTTCTTAAGTACGAGAACCTTGAATGCGAGAAGCGATTTTCAGGGCTCTTTGGTGGTGGGGTGCGGAGGGCGACGGCGGGCAGTATCGTATCAAGCGCGCGATTGGTAGATCCCTCAACACTTGCCTCCCGCCGCCACATCCACCCCCATTTTCACTTGTGGACGTAAGTGTACATGCGCAAGGTTTGCCCACCATGCACGTCAGTCACACCCAATGCTCAAGAAGTTTACCAACATGTAAATTGTGTTATTTTTGTGTGAGGTTGTCACTGGCATTTAATCATTTATGATTTATTTTGGGTGGATTTGTAAATGCAGTATAATGCAGGTTCTAGATGAGGGACTGAAAATTTAGGATGACGAAAAATGATGAACCCGATCCGAGTTATTGATTGATATAATTCACTAACCCACACAAGAGGTCAAAATAAAGTGGATATACCTCTGCGTAGATTATTCGAAAGGGAAACGTAGCCATAAGGAACGGCTAGTGGATGTTTAACGGACCACCGAAAAAAGCAACGGACTGCTAAATATCTTAAATGAGACAAACAATGCTTTGATGACACTTATCCTAATTCCAAAGAAACTACCTAATAGTAAGGTCAATCTAGGTTGATTCCTGTGACAAGTATCACACTTGTTTCTTTGACTTAACAAAAAAAGCGGCCAAGTGCGAGTCGGACTCGCCCATGAAGGGTTCCGTGAAAGGTAAATTGCGGTTTACGATTTATGTCGTATTAAAAAAAAACTACTTCCTAGATTTCGTTCAAACCAATTTTCGGTGGAAGTTTGCATGGTAATGTACATCATATATTTTTTTTAGTTTTATCATTCTCTTATTTTAGAAGTTACAGGAGGGGACACACATTTTACCACTTTGGAAGTGTCTCTCGCGCAAACTATTCATACATACATACATACATACATAATCTCACGCCTTCGTTCCCAGAGTGGGGTAGGCAGAGCTACAGAATTACCAACAGCTCTAAAAGCTTGTTGATAATTCTGTAACCACATTTTGCACAATCAGGCTAAGATGTTTACCAGCGTATTAGTGACAGGTTGCAAGCCCATCGCCTAACAGTACTACAAGCCTTTATTCCCTTAGTCGCCTCTTACGACATCCACGGGAAGACATGGAGTGGCACTATTCTAACTCGGCAACCACACGGGCAAACTATTCAGTTTAGAAAAAAATGATATTAGAAACCTCAATATCATTTTTGAAGAAATATCCATAGGTACCCCACAAGTATGGGTTTGATGAAAAAAACAATTGAGTTTCAGTTCTAAGTATGCGGAACCCCCAAAATTTATTGGTTTTTTTTCTATTTTCGTGTGAAAATCTTAATGCGGTTTACAGAATAAATCTACTTACCAAGTTTCAACAGTATAGTTCTTATAGTTTCGGAAAAAAGTGGCTGTGACGTATATTTGGCCTATTTGGCTACGGAACCCTAAAAACTACATTGATACAAGGCATCCAGGAATTTAAATAATTAATCACTTATTTTGAAATACTTTGCTTGCCAGTTTAGTAGGTTTTTGAAATTACGAAACAGGCTGTCACAAGAATCATTTAGGATTGACCGTATAATAGTCTAAAATATCTAAACATTTACTTTTAGAAAAATAAAAGATCGTACTAACGTTTCTTATATCTTCTGGCCGCGACATCGTTCGCGTAGAACTAATTTTACGGTATTTCCAGGGGAACTGTCATATTTTCGGGATCAAGATTTTATGTTTTAATCCACAATATGGACTTTATGTTTCGTTTCCGATCAGCCGTTTATAAGTAATTGAAAGACTGACATCCAGCCATATATAACTGAAGTTTATAACGTTAGTATAAACTTATATATATATATTATCCTATATTTCATGATATCAATATGGTTTAACATACTTTAAAATACAGACCCATATCCAAAGACAGGACATACAATAGTTGAAAAATAGCAAGCCTGAAGTCTCGTTGGGCCGGTGAACAAAAGACGTAGAAATAGAAAGTTCATTTCGCATTATTATATTGAAAGATTACGCGCGCAAGGAAACCTAAATTGGATTTTCCGCTAGTGAACCCACCTTGGGAAAATTCGTCATTCAATATAGTTCCCCGGTTAGAATTGATACCTGGAAAAGGCATTTGAAGGGTAAACGGAAAGAACATGCGTAGTTTTTTTTTTAAATGAGATATTAATTTCAGAATGTATAGTGCACAATATAGTATTACTGCACAGACCGGGAAATAGCCCGTTGCGGGACGAGTAGAGTTAGCGTGGCCGAGACGCAGTCGAGGCCGCACTATATACGAGTCCAGCAACCGCCTTTCTCGGTCGAGGCTTGTATAGTGCTTTTCTCCAACAATGTGAGGAAATTTAACACAATTGTTAATAATATTAAACACACTCCCAAAATGAAAATAAAGCATTAAATAAAATTACAAATTTAAACGTAAAAAATTCAATTTGAATTAAATATAGTTTAAACTATAACATTTATTACGCGTTTATGTTATTTCGGCAATTTATTTTGTTTATGAACGCAATTTCTAGTCAAACTATTTGATACCTACTCTTTTAAATACGTTGTAAATGCTTTTTGAAAAGGCTTAACTTTTTAGTCTATGACATTTAAAAAGTAAAATATACAAGGAAGAATTTTGATTACACGAGTGTTTGGCTGTTTGGAGATAGTTATCCTAGTCCAAACATGGTTTTAAAAAGTAAAACACCAGGTACGTAATGAAATTTCATACATTTTCACGGCCACTGCCGTTGGTAAATAATAACTTTGTTTTTTTTTTAATTTTGCCTGGACCTGGAACTCACAACTTCGCGGGCTGATTTTACAACAGTAAGGTTAACATTTCCGAGAATGTGGGAGAAAAATTACTTTCCACTCAGTTACAGACATAAATCTTAATATACCTTTTATTTTTTCACTATAAAAAAGCCTATACGAGAATTACGTACGAAATTATAATTGTTCCTAACTTTCAAATCGAGATATTTTATCTAAAAAAGGGTAACCTGCCATCATTTCATCGAATTTCATTTCACCGCCGAACGCTATTTTCTGCTGAAATCATGATGTTTTTATGATATCTTAAACATTAATTACGTAGGTTAGGTTAAGTTGACCTTTTCGATGAAATGAAAATTCTGCGTAATAATAATTGAGTGGTGGATTGGTGTTTCGACAAAATAATGAAGAAAATAACACTATGGTGTCTAGATAATGTTCTTTCCGTGTACCCTTCAATTGTAGATCTACTCGGAGTCGGATCACAGATGATAGGTAAAACTCTTACAAATTCTTCATCATCATCAAAGGGGTTTGGGTAAAAGTGTTGTCATTTGTAAAATTCATACATTTTCAAGGCGAGCGGCCATTCGTAAAAGTGGTAAATTATGATAGAATTATTAAAAATAAACATATTTTGTTATGTAATGTAATACTCTTAAGTACATCGGAGCCGAGATATTTAAATATTCATACTTGGGCGTACTTTTGTATTAAAAACTGAATACTTAAATCTATAAAATCTCCGCTCCGATATTATTTAACGCCATAAATTACATTGTATTTAGAGGTCCTCTAAATAACTACGTAGAAATCATCTATGGCCGCTGAAAAAAATAATGACAATATTCTTCAAACAAATTTACCCAATGCCCTTTAAGAGCGTAGCTCTTGTCTGTGTAATTCTCTCCACTTATTTCTATTCTTACATTATATACATTCTTATATTGTTATAATTATATTCTCATCATCTTTTATTGTTCTATATTCCATCTTCAATGTATTAAATGTTAGCTAAAACCACGTAGATTCAACAGTGTGTAAAATTAATTTGTGTTCCGGGAAATAATTGTCAATTTCAACTCTCGGTTTTCGTTAATAATTGGAATATATAACTAGACGACCTAAGGATCATAAGAAAAGTAATTTTCCAAATCAGTGAACTTGAGAATTATTTTGTTTCAATGCCCGCTGTACACAATCGTCGAGAGATCCTTGCTGGGTCTCGGGCCGAAACCGACCGCGACTGGGACATGGTTACCATATCGTCTTTGAATTATTATCGTATTGTCAACGTTTTGATAGATATAAAATGCGTTCGGCAAAGCCATCTAACAAATCTTCTTGACGAGTGTGTACGGCCGGCATAAAAGGAGACCTACGTCGAAATGGCGAGTAGGGTTTTAGTAGCTCTTAAATAACCTAAGCTGTAACCTAAGTACTTCTGACCCTTATTTTAGCAGCAAAAATATGTTATTCGTAAAGGCCAAGCCTCGGCTTATAGGGGATATGTAGTTATTTAGTGAAAATTACTTTTTGTCCTTTTTAACACCGATCCTACTAATATTATATATGCGCAAGTTTGCGCGTGTGCGTGTGCGTGTGCGTATGCGTGTGCGTGTGCGTATGCGTGTGTGTGTGTGCGTGCACGCGTGCGTGCGTGTGCGCGTGCGTGTGTGTGTGTGTGTGTGTGTGTGATAGTTTGTTACTCCTTTACGCTGCTTACGGCTGGACCGATTTGGATGAAAATTATTAGAATGGAGATAGCTTATACACTGGATTAACACATAGGCTACTTTTTGTCCCGGAAAAAATTAAAGTCCCCAAGGTAATAACGATAATCAAAATCTACGCGGACGAAGTCGCGGGCAGTTTGGTGTCAGTTGTGTCAATTCATGGTCGCGAGTTTTTTTACGGCATAGAGTAGATCACACAGGCCTCTTGATGTTAAATGGAATCTGTAACCCATACACATTTACATTCTCAACAGTACAATCTTAAGTCTGCAATCCTAAGGGTCTCCCCAGATCTATCGACCCGGAATCGGCTTGAGCCGATAACAAAAAGTTTTATGTCCATGCAATCACAGCGAAAACGACGTCGTTCCGTTCGCAACGCCGAATCGAGCCGAGCCGAGCCGAGCGATGTCGTTTTCGGTCTTATTGCATGGACATAAAACTTTTTTGCTATCGGCTCAAGCCGATTCCGCGTCGATAGATCTAAGGAGACCCTAAGACTGCAAATGCGTTGCCAACCCTCAGGACTGATTTGGAATGCCTTTATGGTAGTTATTTCACCGGTTGTCTTATCCCTACACCGAAACACAATATGCTGAATAAATATTTTGAATTTCGAATTTTTTGTACTAATAAATCTCCTTCCATTTGGGATTTTGCAGTGTACAATGTAGATTATTTATCTTTTATCAAGGAACTTTTAATCATTTATAATCATTACTTGCTTCGATAGCAATTTCTATCGTATTTGCTATAATTTGCTGTATTAAGTATGCGTTAAACACCCGTATTCACAAAAGTCACTATGAGGTCTCACAGTGCTCTCGAACGCACAGGGTGGTTCAAATCGTCTCATAAACAAAAGGTCGGTCAAAAAGGACCAATCACAAAGCTGTATTGAACGCAGTGCGTTTACTCAGTGAAGGATCCCTTAAGTATTGTTTTGTGAATACGGGTGAAAGACATCGTTCAAAAACTAAGTGCTACTAAGTCCACGAACACGAAAAAGAATAAAAAAAGGCGAGGGCTATATCGTCAAGTTTAGATCACGGTAAGAGTTTTCACTGTGGCTTAACAATGACAAATTTCTTAGTTTGTGTAAATAAAAAATGTATGACGCCATTACGGAAATAATGGCGTCACAAATGTTTTATCAGCAAAAGCTACACGCACGGTAAAAACAAAACTATTATACAAAAAATAAAAAAACAGCTTGTAAGTTGAACATTGCAGCTTTAGAATGGTAATAAATTCGAAAATTACAGTTTAAGATTTGTTATCTTATAATAATCCTTCTCCGAAAACAGTTCTTTTGTATGCAGAACGTAGCGTGGCCCCTATTTTGTTTTGATTAGTATATATGGAGTGTCACCAGCACCGAACGAGTTAGCCTTTGGAACACCACAGCCAATGGCATTTTTACGTGACGTAGACTAGACGCCAGGGGGGCGGGATTCGGTCACGATTGACGAATTAAGAAGTTAAAAGGGCCTAAAATATGAATATTCCGAAAACTGTCTAAATTTATGAAATTCGTCATTGCTTTGAAAAAACCTCGTTTCTCATAATTCGTGGCGTACGATTTTAAACTTAAACCAGAAGAGAATTAAGTTCAAACTCATACATTTCGAAATATCAGATACGAGTTTTTCTAAAGTTGTAACGAAATTATATAAAGGCTCGACGCCATCGTCCATCTGCTTACGTCATTTATATACATTTGCGATAACGTAACGCGATAACATTCGCAGAAGTCTAGTCCGTCATAGCTTTTAGTTTTTTTTTTTGAACTTTTTTTGCATTGCATTACCGTATCCATGCCATGCATTGTTTGAACACAGATAAGAGCCATTAATGAACGAAACGTGAGACTTTATCATTATCATTATCAACTATCATTTACTTGACCGCATCGGCGGTGGACGAGAAAAATCGATGTTGTTCTATTACAACGGAACGATACAAATAGACTGGGTAGTATTAGTAGCAGTAGAACAGTTTTTTTACGTGTAGATTATGTAACTACAGTGTCAACATGACAAACAAGGATGGGGTCAAAGGGGGAACATGGTTTATATATTACCTATTCACACTTAACTCGGCCTTGAATATTTAATTTATCGAAGATTTATCGCAGTAAGAGTGATAACAGTAAAGGCCGAGCCACACCTGTTGCGTGACGTGCACGTGCACGTGCGCGTTCGCTTTCCACTGCGTTGTATAGTGACATGTCGTAATGAGAATTCATACTATACCACGCAGTGGAAAGTGATTGAAGTTTAAAAAAAAACGGTAAAATCAATGCATATTTAGGCAATAAACCTAAACAATAAATGAAGTGAGTTATGACTTGATGGTGACCACTACATAATATAAAACCAAGTTCCCCGCCGCGCCGCGTCTGTCTGTCTGTCTGTCTGTATGTTCGCGATGATCTCAAAAACCACTGAACGGATTTCATGCGGTTTTCACTATCAGTTAGATAATTTTTCATGTATAATCGGTTTTTATGTATAATCAATTCTGGTTTATGTACGGGTGTTATAGAAAACTCGAAGACGCGAAGCGAGGGCAGGTCGCTAGCATGTAATAAAAATGAGTGGTTGTACGCACAGTATCACACGTATATTATAAATGTGTGCGCGCGTGCGTGCGTGCGTGAGTGCGTGCGTGCGTGCGTGCGTGCGTGCGTGCGTGCGTGCGTGCGTGCGTGCGTGCGTGCGTGCGTGCGTGCGTGTGCGTGTGTTGACTGACCCCGAAAGTGTTCCCATGGTATGGTCAACGAAATGGGAAGTGTACCTATAAGCGAATCACAAATTCTACGCGAACGAATTCGCGGTCTAGTCAACGTTATAAACACTAGAACTTAGATGGTAATAATCGACCGATTACACTACATAACCTAATGCTCTACCAAAAAAACAAGACGTACGTAATTTCGTTCCCCGATTTGTTTTCTATTGCAAATCAGGGTGCAAACAGGCAATGAGTTTTAGGCGCTGACGGCACAATAGCTGTATACAGGCAGACTGACTTTCTATTTGCAATTGGCTGAAACAAGTTTTTTTTATTCTTTAGCTGTTGAATTAGACTTTACATTCTACCATCTACGCCTAATTTATAATATGCTGGCAGTGTAAATAACTTGCTAGTGTGATTTAGGCGTTTAAACGACAACGAATGGCTTCGAAAAACCAATTTGTGAAAATTCGTCCTTGATACTGCAAAACCGCGTACCTAGCTAACAATATGAGGTGCAAAATACACCTTAATAAATAAGTCAGTAAGGAACATTTTGCAACTTATTGAATATAATAGTTACGCGGTAATACGCACGAACGCACGCACGCACGCACGCACGCACGATACGCATTTATAATCGACGAATTGAGGCGCCTTTTCATACCGCGACTGTGCAATACTAGCGTAACATACCACTCTGGCATCGCCTTTGAGCGATCAATGTAGATATCATCCATCACATTAGTCATTAATTTAAACCGCATGAAAAATTAACCAAAACATATTAGATTACAAACTACAAAAAACATTCCGACTATAAAATAAACAAACACTACACTCAAAAAAATGAGAGCCAACCAAGAGAGATTTTCTCTTTGTTGACAATAGTAATTATATTAATTATGTCAACCAAAGCTGATAGATACAACAGCAAGTTCTTAAGTGATTTAACTAACATCTTAGTTGATGTATCGAACGTATTGTAAGGCTCTTATGGAATCAAGTTGCTTATGCACAACAATCACAATATTGTTAGAAGCGACTGTTTTTTTTTTCGGTGTACACCCACTCTCAGAAGAAAGATAAAACCCGAGACAAATAGTCCTACACTAGAGCCGAGGATTAATTATCCTAATTGTGAAGAAAATCTCGAGTTCCTGGACTAATGGTGTTAATTAAAAATAGAGCAAAGCCGTTGTTTTCTTTTCAAAGCAAATTGTCCTCGACCCTTCCGAGCGTGGGTTAAAACAATGACAGAGGGATATTAAAAAGGAAGTAGCCTTTTCAGCGAATTTATAAGATATTTTCTAAGCAGCTTATATTTTTGTTTTATGGAAGTATTATGAAAATGCTTTTTAAACGACCAGCCATGCTGAAATTTTACGGCAATAGATAAAATAGCTTCTGCCCGCGACTTTTCCGCGTAGATTTCGATAATTAATCGTGATCCCCTCGAGAACTTTTACAATTTCCGGGAAGATGATGTGTTAATCCAGGGTATATAGGGAATAAGCTATCTATTAGTTATTATATTTAAATAAAATCCCTATAATATTAATCTACAGACATCGGCCCAACTTCTAGGTTTTTTGTTTTTAATTAATTTTAGATAAATTTAGATTTACGCAGTCTACAGTTAATTATGACTATTATGAGTTATGACGAAGCACATGCGCTCTTAATGACGTACAATCACCTAATAAAGCATACTTAGAACCTTGTCATAGTGGTCGTCATTGTGATTGCCACGCTTGTCGTCTTTTGTTAGCTTTTGCTTGGTGTATGTGCGTCATGATCATGAACTCTTGAAATCATACAAACGATGACCATTGGTGGTGAATGTGGTATAATACTATACTAAATTCTTAGAACTCGTCGCAAACGAGTCACCAAAGCATTGTTTGTTTTGTGTCCCTATCCTAATCACCCATATCCCATATTTCCCGTATTCCCATACCCCATATTTTTGGAAATCGATATACAGTGCGGCATCGAATGGACGATGTCATGCCATACATCGTTCCACGTCACCGCGCCTTATATAGTGCCCATGTATTTTGGCCCTTAAACGATGACGTGTGACTTGAATTTTGCCTAGATAATCCTAAAGGACTCGTCACAGAAATACCAGCTAGAATTTGAATAGAACACTACTAAACTTGAGAAATTCTGTACTTAATACCAGACTGTGCGAGACCAAAAGGGTTACGAGTTTATCTATATATGTACCTATGTATGTATGTTACCAAAATATCGGATGTCCACTCTTGCTCCTAAATCATTGGACCAATTTTAATAAATTTGGTGTCATATGATGATATGATTGGTCAAGAACGTTTGAGTGTCATAGGATGTATCAAAATACGACTCGTTAGTCGGGTTTTAGTTTTTAATTTCCGGTATTTAAAGATCGCTAGAACGGGACAGGGTCAATAACTAAAGGGCAGCTGACGGATGCAATATGGTGACCAAAACCTAAAATGGATAAGACTTTAACAAAAAATTTAGGACTATTTAATGTAGTCATATCCATATTATGGATATCGTTCGACATTATTTGGACGTAATTTGCATCCGTCAGCCACGCATTGTTAATAACATCGCACTTACATTAGTGTCTTATATCGGTGATCGGGAGACATCACTTTTTCAGGTGGTTAACCTTTAATAGGATATGGTGGGGTTATTTCTCTGAACTTAAGTAGGTACCCTCCACCTGCTTTTCTGAAATCACGCTTATTATTAAATATATAAGCGGTTTCAGAAGGGCAGATGTGTTATAAAGAAAATTTCCGGTATCTGAACAAGGGTCATATCGTTCATGGTCAGACAAAGACTTAAATGAGCGGTTCGTCGGCGTTCTAACAGCCGTCACTGTCATCTTTGCATATTATTCCAGATAAAAAATAAACAAATTTATTTGTCTTTTTAATGAAGTATAAACTAGCCACATTTCTGCATCTTAATCCAAATATTGAAGATAACAATGACGTCTGTTTAAACGCCAGAATATGGTAACGAGTCACGTGGACATTTGGATAGTGACTGCATCCAAGGGCTTGCAGTCCTTGATTTTGCATGAGCTAATCTCCGAAATTCCCGGTTCTGCCTCGTCCCGACTGCAAACCCTCCTGCCTCTATATTATATCCTTAACCAGAAACTTAAAACTTAAACTCACCTAGGATACTGCGGTCCAAACTGCGCGTAGCAACAGTTATTCCAACAGCCTTTTGAGAAGGGGTTGTACCCCCCGGTGAACTTGCCAGTCACCTGTTCGTTGGTGGTGCGGCCACGGGAAACCAGCACCATGTGGAACCCTGTCAGGCCGAATATGGGTATCGCTAGGAGTGCGATCACGCCCATTATCACCATGCTGTGTGTTGGCTAAGGAATCATTTGTTTTTTGTAACTTGTCTTGGAGGATAATGGGACACTCTAATTGCCGTAATAATAGACTGATCTCAGTTGAGATGCCAGTCTCAAGATACTTCAGAAATGACAGTTTTCTTTTGAGGTATCTTAAGACATCTAAGCAAACATGACTTTGTTAATACGATTCTATAAGTTGAGTATGGTAACGGAAGGGTCATTAAATTTAGTTGTCTCTTCCTCTGATGTGGATTATATCAACATAACAAGCATGAGTACCATGACATACTATAGCAGTTCAGTTTTAGGTCAAGAGAAAGGGACAAAGCTGTATAACTGCTATAGCTCTGTCATTCTCTCTCAACCTAAACTAAACTGCTTTAGTATTTTATGGTAAGCCCCCAGGAATCTGTCAGCAATATGGTGAAAGAAGACAAATTTTAACACTTCTATAGATTCCTTGGATGCAGGATAGAAGGAGAAAATAAATAAGGATGAGTTGGATGGTGAATCAAAAGATGGGTCTCATGAAATTCTATTATGATGTGATTCCCTTAAGAACTGGAACGTAAACTTTTTCTTCTCTTCTGTCGTCTTTTGGCTTTAGGGTCACGTTATCCAATATGTCTTTCCCAGGGGCTTCCCAATATGTATTCAGAACATCAAATATACTTCTACCTTCACCATTCATTCCTGCTATGTATGCTTTTTCTGGCATCCCTCCAGTTACCACCTGGGCACGTTTTATAAAAATACAAGTTACAATTTTACAGGTCTAAACTGACAGCACTGCTCAAATGGTTGGTCGTCATTGGTCGAGGTTGTGTCAAATGGAAACTTGTAATCTGTAAATTGTAATTTGTAGCTTTATAAAACAGGCCCCTGTAGATACCTTTTAAGTCTCGTCAATGTAACCTTGTAAACATTATTAAAAAGGATACGACACAATAGGCTCGAGTTCGGTCAACGCCTTCCCATTATTGTTCATGATGAAGTACAAACTGAGGCCGAATATGCTCAGCATGTGTATCGAGAGCGATATTAGGAAGAAAAAGAAGAATCTATAGTTACGACGCCCTATACAGTTGTTCACCCACGGGCAGTGGTGGTCAAACGTCTGCCGACAAAGAGAAGCTATTTGAAATAGTAAGTCAAGTCAACATAGTCAATAGATTAAAATAAACAACATTTAGATTATATTAATACGCATAAATTGATATTCGAGGAATAAGCGAACGCTCCTGGAAAATAAAATAATTCCTAACGCCCTTGCCTCGAGATGACGTTTAATTCGAGATATTTTAACTGTATATTTTTTTTTCATTTTACACAGGCTTTATGGTTATAACGATAGAAAAGGGGGTGTTATATGCTACCGTAACACCAAATAAAGCGGCTAACTGCATAGTAAAAGTAATAGACATTTTAATTGAAAGTGGTTACCAATAGAGTATAGAATGCTTCGAGTATTAAGCACATTGTAGTTAGCCGCCTTCTTTGGTATTACGGCAGTATGTTTGACGCCACCCCAGGGCGTAAGTACGTAGCATTTACCGCCCGCTACGTCTGAGTCCAAAATACTTTTATCTACACTCATATCCTAAGTCCTCTATTATGCGTTCAAAACCTGTAGGCATCAATGACCAGCGTTACCTTTGGTAGTAGGTGACAGCGATGACAGCTGTTAATTTTGGAAGATGTTCCAAATTTGGATCTCATTACCTTACAATATTTGAATATAGTATAGCAATCTGCAATATCTGCGACAAGGTACTAAAATATGCAGCTATTTCTGAGTTCGACTGTATATGGTGTTCTCCAAGGGATGAAACAATTCGGACGCGGTTTTATTTTACTTTCTTAAAAAAGCTCTTGACTGTAGATCAGTATATAAATGCGGCCCTTAGTAACTACCGATCGAACGCGAACGAAGTCGCGGGCAAAGGGTAGTTCGTCAATAATTAAGCAGCTAAGCTACGATTACAGGCAATCCGAATCCTCAGCCGAGAGCGGCGAAGGGTTGATTTGATAAGATACATGATAGACATATGATAATACATGACACCCTCCTGCACACGTTTACCCGAGAATTTCTAATGTGTCTTACAACTTCCATTCCACAAAACTTTACAAGTATATAAATTGACTAAGTTTAACATGACTTTTTCCATAAATAAATAAAAATCTATATATCAGGGAACAAAATCACACAAATTGACTTAATACCAAACTGAACTCGCTTGTAATATGGGTATTAGACAACGATAAATATACTTATAAAGAGAAATACATAGAAAACATCCGAGACTCAGGAACCATACCGGGAATCGAACCCAGGACCGCTAGCTTTGACGGCAGGGCACTATCAACTAGGCTAAACGAGTCGTCATATATATGAATTATAATATCAATCTTTTAAAAACATTTAACCGACAAAATCACAATTGGCGAACATATCGCGATATATGAAAATTTCACCCCCATTTTTCCACCATTAGGGGTTTTTTAATAAAAGTTATTAAAGGACCACACCGTTGATAAATAACCCACTCATAAAAAAAAGCATTAAGCTCGGTTGACAATGGGCAGAGAAATCCAGTAACATTGACACAGAAAACATACAGACATGAACCTCATCCTTTTTTGAAGGTTCTTTGAAGAAGGATAAAAACTACACAAGTTTACCAATCCTCCATAGAGGTACAGTTGACGACGCGTCGGCCTAGTTGGTAGTGACCCTGCCTACGAAGCTAGCGGTCCTTGGTTCAAATCCCGGTAAAGGCAGATATTTGTGTGATGAGCGCGAATATTTTTTTCCGAGTCATGGATGTTTTCTATGTATTTAAGTATATATTTCTCCATATAAGTATTTATATCGTACAAGCCTAGAGCTTAGTTTGGGATTAGGTCAATTGGAGTGACATTGTCCCCTGATATTTATTTATTTATTTACAGTAGTATGGGCCGACAGCCTGAAGATTACAATACACGAACCGTTCAACAGTGCACTTGTGGTCGCAGCCAAAGAAGTGCATGCGGTGAATGGCAATATCAGACCTGCATACAATTCGTTTTGACCTAACGTTTATACATTTATAGGGTTCCGTACACAGAGTGAGCCGAACGGCCCCATATTAATTTGCCTACGCTATCCGTCCGTTCTAACTTTAAATAGCTGTATATTATAAGCCGTAATAGATGTTTTTGAACTCTAATACTAATAACTTTAACAAAAAGCAAACTTGCAAAACCCGACTGTTGCTAACCAACTTTAAATCTTTAAATCCTAAATGATCATTCAAAATGAAAAATAATGAAAGAAACCTACAGATGATTTTTAAATCCCTATTCAATGATACCCCACTTGTCATACTTGGTTGACTATTTTTTATTTTTTACAATATGGGGTCTGGTTGCCGCCATATTGAATTTTGATTACTGTCATATCTTCAGTGACACTCACCAGATTAAGACAAATCGATTGACATAAGAATCTTCAAAATCGGACAACGGGTTTAGTTTTTATAGTGCCGCAAAGGAAAAACATACATATATAGGCTGTGAAACACATTACCCTCCTCCTTCGGCAGTCAGGTAATAAAAATAGTGTTAGGCGGGCTTGCGCCGATTCCATTTGAAATTAAATTCAAATCGGAGTATAACAATACCTACTGTGTGACGGTACGGAACCCTCAGTGCGCGATTCAGACTCGCACCTGACCGGTTTCTTTTACTTAAATATTGATCTAACGATCCTGACTCATTTTCAAAACTCCCCAACCTTAATTGAAAACCATTATCAAAACGCAAATAAATTAAGTTATAATTACGTTATAATGTCGTATAAACTTTTAATTAAACTGCCAACCAATTAAAACTTAGTCATTAGAACTACATACGCGAGAACAAAGCGCCTTCACAATGCGTAGGTACGGTTTACCATATTCACTACCTCCTACTCCATAAGGGGTCAATCATGCATGGAAACTAGGTATTTGGGCTTATAAGCTGTTAAAAGCTCTCATAGAGCGACCTTTCAAAGAATAGAAATGTTGACGCTTCAATAACTGACAAAAGACTCTTAATGGAAGGGTATTCTATCGTTTTTTCAAGAAGTGAATAAATAAACGGATACATTATTGTTGTTGTGTCAGTTATAACTAGGGTTAGAACTTTGGTGGCAAACCGTGGTTTTAGGATCCATGGAGTCGCTGTTTCCTGATTATTATAATACATACCACCTCGATTTTGACCTGCAGTATTGGGGGTCCTGTCGTTTGAACAAAAAACGTTTCACCAAATGATTCATTTCACAACATATCATTTGAGAATCCGCTATTTTTTCCGAAACTGTAAATATTTCAGCATTTATTTCAGGACCATATCGATACCTTAGTTCACACTTGTACTAATTACATTTGAAAAGTTATCGTAATTAGCATGTTTGTGCACAAATAATAAGTTCGAAACTTTACTGGCAAAAAAAAAACATTTAGTACGATTGTGCGCTAAGGTATCGATATATAGGTTATAGGTTAGGTTAGGTTTGTATTTTAAAAATCCTGAAATATTTACAGTTTCGGAAAAAAAACTCTTTTTAGTCTTGACATTGATAAAACCGAATGGTGGTTGTGTAGAAAATGTATTCCAGCGTAGTACGTTAAAGAATTTTAAACTGTATGCCTAGTGCTTTAAGGTATATTTTCCTTAAATGTTCAGATATTTATGATCACCCTGTCTGTGCAGATAACTTTGACGAGTTGTGCTTTCAGATATTATTGTCTCGTTGTGTGTTCAGATTTAATTGAAAAACCACTGCTCATATATTTGTGGCGAATTGGATGTTCAGATGTTATTGACCTTATTTACCGTAAAGAATTTATTGAAATTTATTGCTGCTCAGAAATATTTGAGTACCTCGGCCGCTCCAATATATCTGATGGCGACTGTATTATAATAATTAGGAAATAGCGACTCCATGGGCAGAACCACGATATGCCACCAAAATTATAACCCTAGTTATAACACACTAGTTGCCCGCGACTCCTTCTGCTTAGAAATCGTTTATCGCTATGGCCGAAAGATCGTTTTTTCCGGAATAAAAAGCATCCTATGTGCTTCCGCGGTACTCGAGCTGTATCCATACCAAATTTCATTGAAATCGGTTCAGTGGTTTAAACGTTAAATCGTAACAAACAGATAGACGGACAGACAGACTGTACTTTTAAAATATTACTAGGGATATTAAGTATCTCATAAACAGGGTCGGTAGTCATAAATATACACATATACAGTGCAACCACTTTCTTAATATAGATCGGCTATCTTCGTTTTTGTATGAAACACGAGTGACAGATATACTGACAGTTGCGAGTGCAAGGGTGATAGCGATAGCCACAGGCCGCATTTCACCAAACTGGAATGAGATGTTATACCTAGATTAAACGCCGAATTTGTATAGACTAATCTCGGAGTAAGTCTTATTCAAAGTATGGTGAAATACGGCCTAAGAAGCTGGGAGTACTGTACATAAACTCACGCCTTCGTTCCCGTGGGGTAGCTAGTCATTTTATAAATAAACATGATTTTGCCTACTATCTACGTCCCTCCACAACTGCGAGTTTTCAGATGAAATTTCGCAAGATTGAAAAGTTTGAATAGACATAATTTTCAACTCCAATCCCCACCGTAATTTAATCCTCTTTTTATTCCCTCTCACTCAGTTGACGTTCCAAAATCAACCTTAGCTCTTCCAAATTAAATTGAATTGAGGATGCCCGTGTCCTCATTTGCATAGCAAAACAAATTAATCTACAGTCGATATAATCCTTTCATTAGTAAAGAAAAAATGCGATCTTTCCATATAATTTTATAAAGATGGCAGCGTCTAAAATAACTTCCCAATTTAAAATGATTTCTAATATTTTTAAATTCTTTCGTCCTTACTTATAAACGTGAAATAACCGTGGGGTAAACTAAATCATGCTTCAAATTCATTTGACAGATAAGGGCATAGCATTGTTAAGCTTACCCCACGGTTATTCCACGTTTATAAGTACTGACGTGAAAGTTGCGGAAAGTTTCCAAAAAGTTGGAAAAATTCTAAGAAATTTCAGGAAACTTTCACTAGAAATATGAGAACTTTAAATTTAAGAAACGGAAAGTTTCAATCCCCATACAAGATTGTGAGAAGTTTCCGAAATTTTCCTACATGAAATGTTCCGCAATTTTGGAAAGTTTCCTTTGGCACATCAGTATTTATAAGTAAGGGCGTTTGAGAACATCTAGCAATTAAGCCACAAAACTAGGATTTCGCATTATTACATAGGCATTTTTAAATGGGTCATTTAACATTAAAGATTTGTTTTCACTAATGGACCAGTTTCCTGTGACGCATGTCGGCAAGGACGTCAGACAAAATCGCGCGGCTTCTATTGACTTGTTCGGCAACATCGCGCAACACGTAGCGACGTTCTTTGTGATATAAAGACAGACAGATATGGCTTAATTAAAAAGGCTTTTTGACATAAGTCGTCGACATAAACCGTTCAACATTTAAATCGC
This sequence comes from Acleris literana, assembly GCA_946894065.1. NCBI lineage: Eukaryota > Metazoa > Arthropoda > Insecta > Lepidoptera > Tortricidae > Acleris > Acleris literana. Next base: position 3,347,998 of record OX335678.1, on the reverse strand, counting down.
GTTAGCCGTAGCGGTCCAAAGTTTGGCTCACCCCGTACGTCGCTAATGAGACTGTGAAATGTGATTAACGCCCACACGGCCTAGTGTCGTGCTAATAGGGAGTAGTTGAACCTTCTACAGAGGACTAGCAGAGTTTGGCCTGAATCGTTTCTTTTACATGACCGCAAATTTTTAAAGCCACAGGGTGTTTCATATTTGAATGGAAAAAAAGTCATATTTTTGCAGACTTAAATCTTTCAAATGTAAAAAATTAAAATCTAATTTAATTTATTGGTGAAAAGACAATATTTAGAGGTTGCTAAAGTGGCACAAATCGACCACTTATGTGTAGAAGCTTTTCAATTATTTTTTTCTTAAAGCAACATACAATTACTTACTAACTTTCCAGTCTACGTATGTAAAACACTAATGATATCGACCATTATCACCATTTTTTGAAAATTTATCAAAAAAGTTGTCAAAATGTGAACCAAATAATTGTATTATAATTTTGAATACTGGTCGTTTACATAAGTAGGACCAAGAGTTCTAGCAAATTCATTAAAAAGTTTGAAAAATGAAAAACCCTATTAGAAGAAATAATAAGACTCTCACACGAGCTGGTTTCAGCCCTAATAATTGGCCGTACCTTTTTCCAGGTATTTCACCAGGTGCCGCATCGTTTGTTTTATACTAATACCTCCGCATAATATATAACATGATGAGCGTTCAAGTCAGTAGGTAAATTTAAGCAAAACGCTTGAATAAGTGAAGTGACCGATAACGATTTCCGCTTCGGATTTTCCAATTGCATTTTGTTTATCCCAGTTTGTATTTAGATTAAAATATTCAAAATAAAATCGAAAGGCAGTTTTGAAGGGAAAATGCATCCAGAAATTGATTCTTCGCAAACGTTAACTTCCGTCATCACTAGGGCATGCTCCCGGGAAATCCCGGTTCTGTAATTCCCGGGAAATCCCGGGAATTTCACAGGTCCTAAAGAACGGGTACTGAAGATTACATCCCGGTTCTCCCGGTTCTTTCCATGAATACCAAACAAATATCGTGGCGCGTATCACATATATCCAATTCACACCTGAGCGACGAAGCCGGCACAAGCGGCAACATCGCATCAACATCCATCATATTTTGTGGCATATTTGCAATAATTAATCTCTAGATTTATAAAAAGGAAGAACAAATAACTTTCTAGTAAATATTTTACTTAATCAAGATATGTTTTTGTTGAAGAAAACGTGCATGATTTTATTGCATATTTATTATATTTCAAGTTTCCTAATGTTTTTCAATCGTTTTTTATCTCAAATGTCCATGATTGCGGTGATTTAAGGTAAAAAATAAAGAACCGGGAGAACCGGGAACCCCGGTACCGTCCCTGCTTAGAACCGGGAAATGGAAGTTTCGGAACCGGGCCCGGTACTGCATGCCCTAGTCATCACCATTAAAAAACTATGAAATTACGATGTCGGAATATTAAACCAAGATCCCCGAACAAGTACCTACTTTAGTCAACATTTTACCACAGTACCTACTATAAACATATTCTTCAAGACACTTTAATTTCATTATAGCCTGGGCGTGCCATATTTACCCATGCTTCTATCATCATTAATATAACACCCAAGTTTTTATAACGACGCAAACACTCGTTATGTGTATAGCTTGGCTAATAAATAAGTGACGTTGTGACAAGAGAGACTACAATACTTTTAAGTGTCATCACTACATCGTGACGAACCGGCAATGGCGTGAAAATGAAAAGGCCTTTACATTACAGTGGGTGATAATGATCGCTACATCCAGAGCAGTTTTCAAGATATAAATAGGTACTTTATCCTGAAAACTTTTCCAAAGTAGTATTTTTAATTGCGATAAAGCCTCCAAATAACCTTTTTAAAGGCACTAGATTCACATTGTCGAAATTCTTTTCTCGTTATTAAATGTCACGTCATTATGAAACAATTGTATTCTGAGATAGCTCAAGAATTTAAATTGAAATCGAAATACCACTTAGATATTTGGCCGTCTTAACAGTACGCGAGCTTGTATAAAGGAGCGTCCCCACTGAGAGCATCGGCGTCGAATATAAAGCCGCGTAAAGCCGCGTACGGATAGCCCGTACCCGGCTACGCGTAGTCGGTTACGCGTGTCCTGGAACTCTCTATCCGTACCTGCAGCTACGCGTAAACTGGAGCACGCGTGCCGCGCGAACTGGCTTGCGCGCGAGCCAGTTCACGCGGCAGTCGGTCTGTAAGAGGACCCGCTCGTTCTGGTAAGTAACCGTCGGCTACGCGTGTGTTTAGCAGGGTACGGGCTATCCGTACGCAGCTTAAGGATACCCCGTACCCTGGTACGCGTAGTCGGTTACGCGTGTCCTGGAACTCTCTATCCGTACCTGCAGCTACGCGTAAACTGGAGCACGCGTGCCGCGCGAACTGGCTTGCGCGCGAGCCAGTTCACGCGGCAGTCGGTCTGTAAGAGGACCCGCTCGTTCTGGTAAGTAGCCGTCGGCTACGCGTGTGTTTAGCAGGGTATGGGCTATCCGTACGCAGCTTAAGGATACCCCGTACCCTGGTACGCGTAATCGGTTATGCGTGTCCTGGAACGCTCTATCCGTACCTGCAGCTACGCGTACACTTTTGGAGCACGCGTGCCGCGCGAACTGGCTCGCGCGCGAGCCACCGGCAGTCGGTCTTTGGTCGCGCGTCAAAGGGAATCGATTCAGCTCGTATTGAGGTTTGTGGCAGTCCGTACAGGCGTAATGTACGCGTAAACAACTAAATACACGCGTAACCGACTACGCGTAGCAGGGCGCTATCCGTACGCAGCTTAAGAGTGGTGTGGACGTTGAGCCGAGCATTACAAAGCTTACACACCACTCGATGTTCGACGCCGAATGCTCATTACACGCGAAAGTTCTCAGTGGGGACCCTCCTTTAAACAAAAGATAAGGCACCTGAAAGACCTGGGGCTCTATTCTAGGCGGTAAAAACGATATCGTATTTGACCTGTTATGGAATTGGTTTTAACTCGGCCGCCATTACTGTCAAGTAAATAAGAGCTATCAAAACGTTGACAATACGATAACAAGTCAAAGACGCCTAGAATACCGGCCCTGGGCAAAAGAACGGCAGCGAAAGACGCAGGTAACGAGTACTTATCCAAATGACTGAAGTTCGATGTCATGATAATTTCGAAGGTTATTTAATACCTCATTTACATGCAGCCACTACTCGCACTGCCAACAATAATTCTTCAGACCACAGTATAAACAGTAGATTATCTTTAAACAAAGGTATACACGGTTTGCATGTGTGCTTGCCTTGACCGTACGCGGCCCGAGCCCCCACAAGCAAACTCAACAGGACGGATCGAGATGGAAGTCGGGGCCGCGCCATCGCCGCATTTGGTAACGTGCGAATTAGGTATCGAGCGACGCTCGTCGAGTAAACCCGAGCGGCAATAGGTAACAGAAACTCCTTAAGGGCCGGAGACGACCTACGTTTCTATTTACACTTTGGCCGAACTCACTGTTCGCCAGACTGCTGGCAATGACCCTCATTCTAGAACAGCTCGGCAGCGCGATAGAGGCATGAAGTGAAGTGATACGTCCCTGCTCCAAGCAGCTGTATGTAAACGACGCATAAGGTTAAGGTTACTTAGAAGGACTCACCTCTATGCAGTGATTGCACACAGAGCAGTGCGAACAGCGCGGTGGCCTGTAGAACTTACAGGTGACGCACCATTTCATCCGCACGGTTATACCGTTTATTTCTACGCTGCGATAAAGCGGCGCTCTGAAGTCGTCTTCTCGATCCTCGTCAGGTGGGGCTGGTGGCAAAGAGAACACGACAAATATACTTCTAGTTCGCACTGGTAAGAATCAATTTTTCCATCTGGTCGCACTGCAGACAATTGTGATAAATAAGCCCAGGGCCGAAGATTCTAGGCGGTAAAAACCACATCGTCTTTGACCTGTTATCGTATTGTCAAAGTTTTGATAGCTCTTATTTACTGGACAGTAATGGCGGCCGAGTTAAAAACAATACCATTACAGCTCAAAGATGATAATGGGTTTTACCGCGTAGAATAGAGGCCCTGTGCTAACAAAACGGTGCGGACAAGTGGGAAATAGCCCGTAAAACTGTCATAGATAGAGCCTGTCAAGTTGAAATGACGCTTGACTTTGACGAAACTTTATAGGATTATTATGTAAATTTCGGTGAAGGTGGAGGCACGTCATTTTAACTAAGGCAAGATCTAGGATAGTCACGGGCTATTCCCACCTGTCCGCACCGTTTTATTAGCACAGAGATATTTTTTCAGTTGTCTGCACTGCGAAAAAATGCGAAGATAAATCCTCACCAGTCCGCAACATTGAGTGCGAACTGGTGGGACGAGTGGGATTTTTTTTCACCACTTGTTGTACTATTTTGTTCGCATGCGAACTAGCCCAGTTTTACTTAAATATGGTTCCATAAAAACACACACACAAGCTGTTGTGTCCGGTTGCTACTTGAGACCACACTCTATAGTCCAAATTCGAGTCCAAAGAAAACGTTTTTGACCAAACAACACATTAGTACCATAGGGCAAGCAATGATTGCCTTGCCACTCTATATAGATAGACCCGTCTACCTGTTGATAGCGAACCTGTTCCTATCTTCCGACTACATCATGAAAATTAACGCAACAAACATGTGAAGATTAAAATTGACAATTTTTTTTAAAGGTATTTTGCAAAAAAAGCATGTTCTATAATCAATAACCAATATGGGGTTTGTCTCAAAAATAAACGATTTTTTTTTCTATTCATTATTTACTGACGAAATAAATAAACTATTTCTGCTAATGGCTAAATAGCTTAAACTCCACATGTTATTTTCTACGTCACATCCTCACATCTATTGTTACGTAATACGGTTACAAACAAAATGTCGTCATCCCGACCACCAGTCCAAAGCGGGCGTAGAAAACACTGATAATATTCAATATTTATTTTCTCAATTAATAATTAACAATAAGAATTTGAGGCAAAAATACACACATGTTTTTTTTTCAGAATACCTTTAATTAAGTTCCAGTTGTTAATTAAAAACTTATTTTAGGTTTAGATGAATCCTAAAATAGGTACAAATGATATACCTTACATCAAAGCACGTCCCAGTTCGCAGAATTAATATATTATCACCATCACCTATCGCCACCTCGAGATTTTAAACTTTGTGATAGTCACAAAAAAAAAGTAAAACAGGCTGTTAAACACAACAAGTAATTAAAGTTACCTGGCATTACGGATGAAATTCGTCTGACTCACGCGCATTAGAGAGATGCAAAGGCCTGTTTGAAATGCGTGACAAATAAACATTACGCAAAACACAGCTATATGTTAATTGCTTGACGGATGCGGTATTTAGATGTAGTGGGAATACAACCATAAGTAATTCAGAATTATGACAAAAATAAATCATGGCACTAGTATTGCGAACCGTACTTTTTTTCAGTCATCTCATCAGTTGTCTATCAAGACCAAACTAACGAGAAGATGAGCAAACTCAATAGGGAACATTAACGCATTCACTGCCAGTACTGTTTTTTGAACTTTCGCCAGGTGCGACATCTTTTGTTTTATACGGAGCTTGCCTACTGTAAGAACGCACATATGCGTTGATGGCAGATTGGTGGAAGTCACGGTGACGCATATATGCGTCAGTGGCAGTGGATGCGTTAATGACTTCTTTTCACAGCTTCAATAAAAGGTGATTTATGTCACAAAACGTTGAAAAAACACATTTATTGAAAAGCTATGAAATAACCAAGATATAAGCCAACAAAGATTTGTTCTTATATCTTTCTAGCAAAACAGAATTTAACATGGAGTTTATATGGCCGACCTGTTGCATGACGTCACACGGCGGCGTATCGGATCTGTCTAATTAGTAGCTTAAAATGCTTGTATCATCCGTATTTCTTGGCCAATTTTATTTTCACTTTTGGTGATCTCTTTTACGGTAATTAAATTTTTTTTGAGAAATGCGATTTAAAAATTCATGCATATTCCCTATTCATCTATGTTAAGTAAATCGAATATCCTGTTGCCATTTTTCGACGCTATAAGATCAGCTCTTAGACAGTTTCATATTATATTGATATCGGATTAACATGAGTATTCCAAATTTCATCCCAATCCAATAGCAAGTGGATCCCATTTACATTGCAAAATTCGAACTAAACATACAAACATGTGAAGTGTTTTCAACTCACGACGACCCTATTTAAATTGACGTCACGCTGATGAGTACACCTACAAAGTCCCTTACGATAGAACAATAAAAAAAAAAATTATTCAAGCAACTAAATTCAATAATGATCTTAAAAACTAGACACTAACTAACATTTATAAGCAAAACACAAACAACAAACAAAGGTTCAAATTTAATTTTAAAAAAAAACGGTCGTGTGCGAGTTGGACACGCGCACCGACGGTTCTGTACTGCAGCACAGTATGTTTTTTTTTTTCAAAACCAAAACAACGCGAGCCCACCTCACTCTTGACCATTTTTTAAGTACGCAGCCTTGTTAATTTCGGTTGTTACTTTAACATACGATGGCTTTTGACGTGTGATATCAAAATGTAAAAACGCCAGTAAAATAAAAATCCGTAGATAACATGGCGAGGGATTTTAAGTAACTTGTCAGGCTATAAAACGCGTTTCGTACGTACTAACATAAATCTAATCACCAGTAAAAACAGAACAGGCTAATAGAGTCGAGAGTTGCTAAATATCGAGCCTATTTGATTTGTGACCTTTGGTAATGAAGTCAAGTTGGGGGCGGTATAACTTGTTGTATAAACAGTTTTGTTTACAAACCAGTTTGAAGGCATATTTAAATAGGTAAACTGAAGGTTCTTAAAGGTACTGATAGACGAGCATTTACTCGGACATTCGCTAGATAAAATAGGAGCGTGTTCGAAATGTACGCTGCTTTCGGCGATCATTCTACCGAATGCTCGAGTAAGTGCTCAAGTCTATCAGCACCCATAGTCGTAAAATCGGTTCCAACGGAAGACCAGTGCTGGCTTCACGGCTAGCGAATGCTGAGTTGGGACCGTTTCGCAACAATTTCTCTGTGTCTTGCTCTTTTTGTATCTATGTAATGTAATTTTGTATTGTTGCGAATAAATGTCTCTTTATCTTTAAAATCCCTCCGTCCACTAGGATCCATCGCTAGGATCCATTAAGGGGTCAAGTGGACTTTCTATACATTAAAATCCATTAATGGAGTAGAGTGGGCTTTAATGTACCAGTGCAGAGTGAAAAGTCCGGAAAAAATTAAACAATATTTTTTTTTGTTGGTAAAAGTAAATATTTATTTTTCAACGTAGTCCACATTTAACTCAATAAACTTGGTCCATCGCTTTTCTAGCTTTTCGATTCCCTCCGTATAGTACGATTTCTCCAACCCTTCAAAATACGCATTGGTTTCTGCGACGATTTCTTCGTTGGAACCGAATCCTTTTCCATCATAGTCGCAGGGGGCTAAATCAGGAGAATAAGGCGGATGCGGGAGCAATTCGTAACGCAGCTCGTGGATTTTAGCCATAGCAACGGCACAAGTGTGCACCCGTGCGTTGTCTTGGTGAAAAATGATTTTCTTTTCGCCAAATGGAGTCGTTTTTCCACTAAAACTTCATGAAATCGCTGTAATAAGTTGGCATAATATTCGCCGTTAATCGTTTTACCTTTCTGAAGGTAATCAACATATATTACACCACGAGCATCCCAGAAGACAGAAGCTATAACTTTATTCGCAGATAAAACTGCTTTGGCCTTCTTCGGTGCAGGTTCACCTGAAGCAATCCATTGTTTAGACTGCTCCTTGGTTTCTGGTGTATGATGATGAATCCAGGTTTCGTCAACAGTTATGAAACGACGCAAGAAATCCTTTTCATTACACCTAAACTTCGCCAAACATGCCTCTAACAGGGTCACCCTAGTGCGTTTTTGATCCACTGTGAGCAATCGCGGCACCCAACGGGCGGAGAGCTTCTTCATATCCAAACAAGTGTGAAGGATATTACGAACCCGTTCGTCTGAAATGCTTACAATATCAGCTATCTCACGGATCTTTACTCTTCGATCGTTCAATACGATGTCATGGATTTTGGTGATGATCTCTGGTGTAGTGACTTCAACTGGGCGTCCGGGTCGGTCGGCGTCAGCAGTGCTTGTACGGCCCAACGAAAATCCGTAAACCACTTGTAGATCATTTTAATCGATGGAGCAGTGTTCCCGTAATATTTGTCTAATTTTTTTTTTGTTTCCGTAATTGTTTTTTTTTCGCAAAAAATAATGTTTAATCACAACACGAAACTCACTTTTCTCCATGTTTGCAAACACCAAAGTGATTGTTTTGTTTTTCATAGCTGTCAAAAAAAACTAGCCGTGTGAACTGGCTGAAAATATACGATTTACCTCCAAAAAGGCTGCATTACAACTTGACATTAATGAAATTGTGAAAAAAACACCCCTAATATGATTTTTACCAGACTTCTCACTCTCCCCTCGTACCAATACTTAAATCCATTTGGAGTCTTTTAAACTTTTTAATACGCTGGGATCCATCAATGGATCTAAATATACTACGAAGTCTACAAAGATCCATGATTTCCATGAATGGCTTCTATGGAACTATTTTTATCGCGGTATTCATCAATGGATTTTAATATACTACAATGTCCTCGAATATCCATAAATTGATGGATCCAAGTGTATTAAAAGTTTAATAAAATCCATTGTTGGATACTCACATACATGGTATGTGTAACATGGTAATTAAGAGTGCAACAATCCATAGATGGATCCCAGTGGATTAAAAAGTGTAAACGACTCCAAATGGATTTAAGTGTACTTTAAATCCCACTCTACTCCATTAATGGATTTGAATGTACAAAAAGTCCACTGGACCGCTTTAATGGATCCTACTGGATCTTTTATGGACGGAGGGTGTAAAATACATCATTGACGTCTTTATAAGTAGTTCTAAGGGCGAAGAGTTGTCGCTGTCCTCTTTAAAACTCAAGCGTTCGTGACGGGTTTGCCGCGTGAACCGCAACTTACACTCGAAAAGTGGCCTTCATAGTTCAGATGGGCGAACTATCTACATTCATACAGTCGAGTTCATAAATATGTGCACACTTTAGTACCTTGTAACTTTAATCGTTGTATCAGCATTATTAAAAATCACTTAAGAAAAGTAAATTCTGATAATAATTAATACCTTTGTAATTTTTTTAAGTCGAACGCTTTATCCAGAATAATTTAATATCTATGTATCAATGACAAACTCAGATGCTCATTCCAAAAACATCTAAAGTCAATGTAACAGTGACAGCACCGTGTGTATCATTCTTGTACGTTATCTATGCTGGCTGTCACTGAAGAAGAGGAACAAAGGGACTTTGATTGTAAAATAATTGTTTGTAGTGATGCAACTACTACGAATACGAACATTCGTATTCGCCGAATAGTAGACATTTACCGAATATTCGTATTCGGCGAATACTAATACGAATATTTAAAGCTCCCAAATTTATCGCCGACTGCTGATCCACTGGCCTTTTGGCGAGAAGATGACCATTTTCCAAGTCTGATAAACCCGCCCAAAAATATTTTTCACTGAAGCCATGTACAGTCGCCTCCCAAAGACTTTTTTCAACGGCTGGGAACATACAGACTGAAAAAAGAAATCGCCTACAACCAGAAAATCTACAAATTTTACGTTTTTTAAATAAAAATTTGCCTATTGTACATTTTAATAATTAGAAGAATAGAAATTCATCAAATAAATTAATCTTTTATTACCATGGCGAGATATTCGTATTCGTATTCGTATTCGCCGAATAGTAGGTTTGATATTCGTATTCGTATTCGTAATTCAGTAAGTAATTGTTTGTAAAACAATAAACAGCTACAATTGTCAAGAGTGTGTTTCCCTGATATGGTAAAGGGGGATAGTTAGTATGTCACAATTAATATGTCAGTTTAAACATGACTTTAAATAGACAGGGTAGGTACTAAAGTGTACACATATTTATGAACTCGACTGTACCTACAAGTTTGAACGGGACCTATGGTGCGCAAATCCGACTCGCATTTGCCCGTAATCTTTACTTTATCCCAATCATTGTAATTACTCTGATTACTTTAACATTAACTCACTTACCAGATATGAGGCAATGTGAATTCAGAGATGGGCATTATTCGAATAATTATTTATTCGAATAATCATTCGAATAAAAAATAATTCGTAATATTTTTATTCGCGAATAATTTATTCGTCGAATAATTTATTTGCGAATGATTTATCCGGGAAAAGTTTATCCACGAATGAATCATTCGACTACTTTTCGAATAACGAATAATTTATTAATTTACTAGAGAAAAATGGAACAGGTATAATAAGTAGTACATAATAATTATTCGTGGCAATTCATTCAACGAATAAATTATTCGCGAATAAATTATTCGACGAATAATTTATTCGGTTATTCTTATAAGTTATTCGTCATTCGAATAAATTTTGCCCATCTCTGTGTGAATTCAAGTAACTTATGCCTAACAATCTCATTCCTCTAAACTCGAGTAGTGTACGCCAGATAAACACGACTTTATCTTAGCACATAATAAAATAAAACATTTATAAGTACGGTCGCCGGAACAAAAGGGTCCCACGCTCACCGTGGTAACGCTGCTCTTAGATTTCCCCGTTCGTTACTGAGGTTTTTTTTCCGTTTGGCTCACAGGCTACCTGGCCTACCACGCACGCACGCACGCACGCATGTTTTATAAAGCTACAAGTTACAATTTTACAAGTCTAAACTGGCAACACTGCTCAAATGGCTGGTCGTCATTGGTCGAGGTTGTGTCAAATGGAAACTTGTAACCTGTAAATTGTAATTTGTAGCTTTATAAAACAGGCCCCTGATGGTAAGTGGGATCTGTAATATTGGCATTCTCGAGACTACAATCTTAAGACTGCAAATCTTATGCCTCTATGCTAATAATTTCACCGGTTGCCTTATCCCCACGCCGGAACACAACAAGCGAACACTGCTGCTCGGCGATGGACTAAAGTGTCCAATAAAAAAAAGTGCTACTGTGATATTTGTAAACCGGATAAGATACTTTTTATTCCGGTGGCCTAATATGGCTGCGTTTCTCGCGTGAGAAAGTGTGGATAAATAAGCATCCGTCACCTTCTGACACGTAAATAAGTACGACCGTGACGGATGTTTTGTCTACATTTGACACGCGATATAGACGCAGCCATACCAGAGGGCTCAGACAAGATGCACTACGCTAACTAACGTTTCTATTCGATTCGTTTTTAAACTAATCGCGTCACTGGAAGATGACGTGATACGAAAAGTCACGTGGTCTACCAGTGACGCGATTGGTTTAAAAACGAATCGAATAGAAACTTTAGTTAGCGTAGTGCATCTTGTCTGAGCCCTCAGGCCGGCAGATATACACAGTTTCGGTAAGAATTGCGATAGAGGACTTCGTAGAAGAAGTCGCGGGCGGAAGCCAGTGCTTTAAAACTTAAGGCCATTACGAAAGATAACATGGAATAAATCAAGATGCTAATGTCACCAAGATTGCGGTTATCACCCATTATCAATTTAACTGAGAACCGTTATCTGAAAGATACGAGTTAAATTATGAGCTGACCTTACAGTGATACTAACACCCTATTTTGCGATAATTTGCAAGAATTAAAGCTGATAATTATTCCGTGTTCCATACCCATAATGGTTTTAATTAGAGATGCCACACATAGTAATTTTGTCGGGTTACCTTTGTTTCGGCAAAAATATGTTTGCCAAATATATCGTTTCCCAACCGTTTCATTTGCCAACCCACTTTCTGTAACCGTAAATATTTGAGGATTCTTTAAAAACTAACCTAACCTATAGGGTTCTACACGATGGTATTGAAATAAATCCTGAAATATTTGTATAACATGTTTGGTTGGTAAATAACATGCTGCAGAAGAAGAAGAAATGAAAAAGTTGGGAAACGATATATTTGGCAAACTTATTTTTGCCAAACGGCAGGCTCCGCATTTTGCCGAATACCAAATACTCGACCTCGCTCTTGGCCGAAATGTTCGCCAAAAATGTGTACATTTCGCTGGTAACAAATTACAACCTGTCTCATTGCGGTGCATGCGTCAGGTAGTATTTGTTTCATTTGCGAGTAGTTAAGTGTCACAATACGCATTATTTGTTCATTGTTACATCAAATTGTTTTCATAATAGTCCTCATTACGCAATAATATCACAGTTTGTTCGCCAAACCTTACTTATAAATACATTTTCAAGTAATGCGTTTGTTAGTTAGATAGTAAATATAACACACAAGTAATGATATTATAGCTCACAGCAAGGATTGAATAGATAGAAGCTGAAGGAATAAACAACAAATAATGTTAGTTTAAAGAATAAGGCAATGTTACTTTTTATTAAATATTTTATTTATTAATTAAGCAATAACTACCATATATGAATCGTAAGGCATATGTGAATGAAACTAAGCTTATATATCTGTATATGTATAATATATGTGTATATATATATATATATATATATATAGCAATAACTATACAACAGCAACAACTATAATCATAATACTAACATACTTAATTTAACCTTAAATTAAGCATAATAACAACAAATGAAATATTATGTACTTAGCTCAATCAGCGACCGTTTCGTATATAAAGGGCACTCTAGCTCAGGACTTGACATAGGTCTGTCCACGGCGTAGTCTTAACTCCAACTGCCCATCTTGACAACCGACCTGCTTTTATAAAGCATCCCCACTATCCCGCTCCGTAGCTCAGCTCGACAAACAACACGTGGTGTTTACCAGTAAAGAACACCTGTTGTTTTTCGGTAAGAGAACACCTGATGCTTACTGGCAAAACAACACGTGGTGCCCACCTGGCAGAACATCACGTGGTGTTTGTGTAGCGAGTACATTTGTAGGTTTCGAGATCAACAATTACAAGAAATTATAATAACATTATTTAATATTTTTAATAATATAACACGGCCATTCTGATATGTACTTCGTTCCCTGAAGTACCATTCAACAATCAGAAAAATTTTTTACAAAACATCCTACTATATGCAGCATCACAGTCTTACTTCTAACATTAAGTAGACCTTGTGAGCTTTCCAACTATTACAATTGGCATTATTGTCTCACTTTTCACATTAAGTAGACCTTTATAATGCAGTATAAAATCTACAGAATCAACATTATGGTGTATATCACTTGTCACATTAAGTATATACATTAAAAAAAACATAACTTACATTTATACACACATTGGTTATAAAAGTATTATACCTGATGGAAGTATATATTTCAGTAAATTAAAGAAAAAAAATCAATATTAAGGCAAATTAATAAGATGTTACGTACCTCCATGAGATAATATATTACAATAATTAAGGCTTGGGAATTAATAATTGGGAATTAATAATCACATTATAATTAACTTATATCTTCTACAATCGAATTTTCATCTGTCCATTCTCCTGGCCATAGCCTTAATTTATCTTTGGATACAGTTATATTTCTAAGATTGCCTACTCCCCTTAGAGCGTACCTATCGTGTGGAAGTATATTACTTATTTCATAGGGACCTTTAAATCGGGGACTCAGCTTACTTTGGCGCCTATGATCTTGGTTTACATACACTAAGTGGCCTACCTCGAAGGACTTATTATTACGTCTTACGGTATCAAATCTATTTTTGAATTTTCCTGATTCACCTACTAAGCGTTGAAACGCTAATTCTCGATCTGCTCTTAAATCAATAATTGGTTCCGAGACATTTACCTCATTCAAATGAGCTTGGATAATGGGTATGTTAGCATTGCAACCTAAGAGCAAACGGATTGGTGTAAAACCGGTAGATTTTTGGACAGTAGTATTTATTGACTGTTGCACCCTCCACAATTCGCTCGGCCAATCTGACGATCCAGAACAAGTACTATTTAACATATCAGTAACCGTAGCCACATATCGTTCCACCTGACCGTTCCCCCTTGGCGTGCCTGTGGCGATCATGTGGTGTTCGATTTGTAAATCACTGAACAAAGATGTTACTTGACGAGAACTAAAGTTAGTACCTCTATCAGTTATTACTTTTGTAGGAGTACCAAACAAGGTGATAGTGTCTCGGATTATCGGAACTAATTCTTGAGCCGTGAGACTTCTTAAGGGTTTTATTAAAATATATTTAGTAAAGCCGTCTACTAGAAGAAATATATATTTATATCCTTCGGATGTCTGTGAAAATGGGCCGGTGCAATCTAAATGGATTGTATGGAAAGGTATTGGAACCTTTTCTATTGGGTGCAAAAAACCCTGTTTAGGACCTGAATGACTTTTTCTCTCAATACAAATTACACAGTGTTTTAAATACTTGCGAACGTAAGCAACCATTTGAGGGAACCAAAAGTATTCTCGTAGTTTCGATAATGCTTTGTCGAATCCTACGTGACAGTTTTCGTCATGAAAAAGCTGCAGCAAATTAAATCTACATCCCTTTGGAACGTAAAGTTTGAATTCGTCGGGTTGAATTTTATAAAACAACAAATTATTTTGCAACACATATCGATTTGAATCTAAATTTCCAGCTACAACTTGAGTCATCAAGTGTTGTGTCTCGGGGTCACTTTGCTGTGCTATCTCCAACCAAGATTGAGGATCATCAATGAGATTAACTAAATTTGGTGAATTATTGTAAGGTCCTTTGTGGCTGTTTAATGTTGAAGTTAATACTAAAAGTTCACCTACAGAATTATCTACAACTGGTGTTTTAACAGGATTTCGACTAAGAAAGTCCACATGTCCAATATATTTCCCTTGTTTATATACAATTTCGAAGTTAAAGTCCTGCATAAAGGTCCACCAACGAGCAACACGTGGGGACAAATCCCTTTTATTCATAGTAGACTTGATGGAATTGCAGTCTGTAAAAATTTTGAATTTTATGCCCAGAAGATAAACTCTAAAATGCTTCAGAGCGTTATAGATCGCTAATGTTTCCAAATCATAGGAACAGTATTTTGACTCTACGGGAGTAGTCCTCTTGCTGAAGTAGGCAACTACTTTTTTATTATTGTCAACTAATTGTATTAGCATAGCGCCATAACCCAAAGAACTGGCGTCCGTATATAGTTCTGTAGGTAGTTGATGATCAAAGACAGTTAATAATGGTTTGCTCGATAAATGTCTAATAACAAAATCTCGTGCTTGATCTTGTTCAGGACCCCATTCCCATTTTTGAGTGATCTTTGTGAGTTTACTTATACAAGCTGTTTTAGCGGCAAAATCTGGGATGAATTTTCGGAAATAACTTGCGAGGCCCATAAACTGCCTGACCTGTTTAACGTTACACGGGGCAGGAGAATTTACCAGTGCTGCTACTTTGGCATCACTAGGCTTAACACCCTCTGGTGATATATGCCTTCCCAAATACTCAATATCATTAACAAAAAATTTACTTTTCTTTAGGTTAATAGCGAATCCTGCAGAACAAAGCGCCTGAATAGTTCTTTCTAGATAGTCTAACCCTTCATCTATCGTAGAAAATGGAATAAGTATGTCGTCTATGTATACTAAAACAAATTTTAAATGGTGCACAGCTTTTGCAATTGCTTTTTGAAAAACTGCTGGCCCATTACAAATTCCGAACGGCATTTTAAGAAATTCATAATGCCCATTAGGTGTTATGAAGGCAGTATATTTGATTGACTCTGTGGAAACTGGGATTTGATAAAATCCATTTTTCATGTCTAAGGATATAAAGAATTTTGCTTTACCGAGCCTATCGATCTGATCTTCGATGAGGGGAAGCGGGTACCTGTCTTTTTCTAAGTTTTTATTCAGAGCCCTAAAATCGACACACATTCTGTCTGTACCGTCTTTCTTTTTTACTAATATTACAGGACTTGCAAAAGGAGAATCGCTTTCACGAATTATTGCTTTATCCAAAAGTTCCTGAATAATTTTATCTACCTTCTCTTTCTCAATCGGGGCCAACCGATAGGGTCGGTAATTAACAATCTCATTTTGTTTTAATCGTAATTTTAATTCGCCGGTTCGTACTGTACCTACCTCATTAAGAACTAAGGGGTACTTATCAAAAATACTATTTATTTTCTGTTGTAATTCTACAGGCAAGTGTTTTATTTTCGAAGCTAGTTCGCATAAATTGGATGATGGTGTGGTTATCAAGTTTACCTCTGTTAAAACCTCAAATGACTTTCTTATTAGCCGGCAACCAGATGAATTGGTAACTATTTCTACATCAGGGTAACTAAGAGCATTTCTTCCTATGAGCAGGTCATAACGGAAAGCATCATCTCTAACTACGTTGATATCAAGTTCTAAACACATACTCTCAAATTGTACCATGACAGTAATTGTGGCAAATACATGTATCTTGTTTAATCCTATACCATTTACAAATGTAGATACAGGTAGAAGGTGACATCCTAATTTTTTAGCTATAGATTCTTTAATGAGGCAACAATTGGCTCCTGTATCAATTAAAGAGTCAATTGTCACTCCATTAATACGAACTGGGGTGAGATTCAATTTCGCTTGTCTAAAAAATGTACTTCGTTTGTAGGAACCGTGACTAAAGACGAAGATGTTATTCGTTGCTTATGAAAGCACACCGACTCCGTGTGGCCGACTTTTTTACAGTAGGTACAAATTTTCACCTGTGATTTATATGGCTTAGGAGTCGGTGGGGTTTGATTAGCTACTTGCGGTTGCTGTGATTGGGAAGAAGAATTTTTAAAGCATTGCGATTGTACATGTCCAAATTGGTTACAAAGGTAACATTTCTTATCAGCATTAAACCTAACTCGTTTTGCCCCACTGGGTCCTGCACCACTGTTCGTATCCTTATCTTCTAAAGGTCGTTTATTGGATTTCGCATAAGTCGATACCAAAGTAATTAAAGCAGAAGTTGTGCTAACACCGCTATTCAAAGACGCCATCCTAACGCCAATATCCCTAATACCTCCACAAATCAATTCTATTAGTTGAGTCTCGGTGAAAGAGATTTTAGTGTTCCTTAATAATCTTAATTTTTCTCTGACGTATTCACTATACGATTCAGATGTATCAGATGTGTGTAATACGGCTTTAGTGAGTCTTTCGGACAGATTTTTCTTTTCAGGGTAAGCGTCAAGAATATCTGTGCGAAAATTTTCCCAAGACCTCCCCTCTAATGGTTCCCATGACTCCAACCAGGACAAAGCAGAGCCCTTAAGGGCCTTACCTGCTTTTGCTGCAGTTTTAATGCTACTCCATTTGAGGTCCTTGGCAAGAGCTTCTATGTTGTTACACCAGCTCGCTGCTCCGCAATCGTTCTTGTCAGGATCGAATACTGGTAGAGCAATGTCGTCGTCGTTTGAATGCGGCTTAGCAACAGCATCCCGGATTGCCGTCAGAAGGCTTGTAATAGCCTCTGCATCCATTCTGAAACTTTTTTTTTTTTTTTTTTTTAGAATTTTGTGAACCCAAGTGATCCCACTTCTGATGTTAGTTAGATAGTAAATATAACACACAAGTAATGATATTATAGCTCACAGCAAGGATTGAATAGATAGAAGCTGAAGGAATAAACAACAAATAATGTTAGTTTAAAGAATAAGGCAATGTTACTTTTTATTAAATATTTTATTTATTAATTAAGC
The DNA here is from genome assembly GCA_946894065.1 of Acleris literana. NCBI lineage: Eukaryota > Metazoa > Arthropoda > Insecta > Lepidoptera > Tortricidae > Acleris > Acleris literana. The sequence goes on along the minus strand of OX335678.1, from coordinate 3,330,201 downwards.
AATAACTACCATATATGAATCGTAAGGCATATGTGAATGAAACTAAGCTTATATATCTGTATATGTATAATATATGTGTATATATATATATATATATATATAGCAATAACTATACAACAGCAACAACTATAATCATAATACTAACATACTTAATTTAACCTTAAATTAAGCATAATAACAACAAATGAAATATTATGTACTTAGCTCAATCAGCGACCGTTTCGTATATAAAGGGCACTCTAGCTCAGGACTTGACCATAGGTCTGTCCACGGCGTAGTCTTAACTCCAACTGCCCATCTTGACAACCGACCTGCTTTTATAAAGCATCCCCACTATCCCGCTCCGTAGCTCAGCTCGACAAACAACACGTGGTGTTTACCAGTAAAGAACACCTGTTGTTTTTCGGTAAGAGAACACCTGATGCTTACTGGCAAAACAACACGTGGTGCCCACCTGGCAGAACATCACGTGGTGTTTGTGTAGCGAGTACATTTGTAGGTTTCGAGATCAACAATTACAAGAAATTATAATAACATTATTTAATATTTTTAATAATATAACACGTTCGTTGTCACTCTTCGATATTTGATATTCGGTATTCAGCTGAATAATACGCAACATTCCGCCGAGTACCAAAAGTTGCCGAATATACCGGATACCGAATGTATACCTACATTTAGTTAAGTACTAGAGATGGGCCGACTACGGATTTTGCCGACCGGCCAGTCGGCCGACTAATCGGTTCTCAATTTGCCAATTAATCGGCAATGCCTATCGTAGGATTTTGCTCCGTTTCGAAACCAACGTTGCCGAGTTCGGGTGAACTCGGAAATGTTCGTTTCGCTTCGTCCGTCGCGCTATATTATAATAAAATATAAACCAATTTTCAAGTTTTACCTGCCTACGGCGGTATGTCGATGTAACTGATTTTTGTTTTGAGTTCCTATATGTTCATTGTTTCACAAGAATATTAAATTTCATAGATAAAAAAATGGTTTAATTTCTATTTCCTATAAGCAATAAAGTGCATTTTTTGCCGACTAGTCGCCGACTAATCACCGACTAGTCAGCTTCCCCGACTAATCGTCGACTAGTCGGCCCATCTCTATAAGTACCTAAAAAAAAATAGTATAAAATAGGTACTCATACATTTGGGAGTGTCTGATTTTAATCTAGCAGCTAATTATGATAAAAAAAGTAGTTAGGAACAATAAGTATTTTTCTATGAATCAATTCGCATTATGGTAGGTACTTATGCCAAAATCATTGCCAACGCAATACCAAACCCCAATGATATGTTTAATAGAACATAATATCAGCGGACAAATCTCACACAAATTTACCTAATCCCAAACTAAGCTCTAGGCTTGTACTATGTGTATTAGACAACGATAAACTGACTTATATAGAGAAATACTTAATTAAATACAGAGAACATCCAAGACTCAGGAACAAATATTCGCGCTCATCACACAAACATCTGCCCTTACCTGGATTTGAACCCAGGACCGATAGGTTCGTAGGCAGGGTCACTACCAACAAGGCTAACGTGTCGTCGACACATCACGTAACATGATATTATATAAGCCAACGAAATTTTGTTCCTATCTCTAGCAAAACAGAATTTAACATGAAGTTTATATGGTCGACCTGTTACATCACGTCACAGTGCATATCAGATCTCTGTCTAATCGCTGTCTAATTAGCAGTTTAAAATGCTTGTGTCATCCGTATTTCTTGGCCAATTTTAATTTCACTTTTGGTGATCTCGATTTTGTTGAGAAATGCGATTTAAAAATCGATGGATATTCCCTATTGCAATGATATAATATAGTAAAATGAGGTAGATATGTTATACGCACTTCGATAGTGGCACCCTAAAACCAAGCCAATTGGTACACCTTTACTTAGTCTTGCGCCGTCAACGGAACCGTGAACTAGTCTGCAGAGCAACATACACTCGTTTTGTTTCGCTCCCGGAAATTAGCATACCATCCTGCTTTCACTTGTCATTTATGAATTATTGTGTAATTGCAATATTTACTGATTATGTGTGCGCAAGCCGGGCCATTTTTACACGCGGAATACCGTATAGGTAACATATATACCTCTTATTATATTATATCATTGCCCTATTTTATGAAGAAAAAACGGGTGGGCCTGTGAGTGTAGTAACTGAAATTTACGGTTTCACCCCTACAATCTCGATCCCCTTGAGGCTTCCGCCCAGTCAAAACACTTTCCCTTAAAACAACAAGTAAACTCATAAATTATTTAAGACCTGAGGTTTTTTGTGAGCAAAACCAAGTAGGTATTAAAGACTGACTTAAAATATAACTGAACTAGGGTTCTCTGCCTTTTGGCCGAAAAACGTTTGGTCGAATGTATCGTTTCCCAACCGTTTCATTTGCCAACCCTCTTTTATTTCTATAACTGTAAATATTTCAGGATTTTTATAAAAACTAACCTTACCTAACCTATAGGGTCTACACGAAGGTACAGAAATAAATCCTGAAATATTTACAGTTACAGAAATAAAAGTGGGTTGGCAAATGAAACAGTTGGGAAACGATACATTCGACCAAACGTAATTCGGCCAAAAGGCAGGATACCCTGAACTAGTGACCCACCCTTGCTTTTCTTCGGTTTATGCGCGTTTTTACAAACACCATTACAGTCACAAACTTTAATTTGGGACCCACCTTAGGTCCAAAGTCAATCTGACATTCTACAACAATAAGGTTGAGTCTCCTATAAGTTACTAATGATTTTGCATCTCTAATGTCATTGACGACTTCAAGCCTATTTTTCTTGAAATGGGTCACAAATTAACGATCACAATAGTACCAGATAGTAAACCAGAATTAATTATACAAAAAGTTTAAATCCGGACAGACGCGGCGAGGGACTTTGTTTTAAAATACGTAGAGAAAGTGATGTAGAGATAGTGATAGTGATAACTTGATATTTAGTACTTACAACACAGCCTATCAGGTTTTAAAGCTTACTTTGTGTTTAGAGATTCATTTCTATGCATAGATAAAATCAATACTGACCTTTTGGTATAACTCCCGGGTCCATGAAAGTGGCCAGTGTAAAATTGGCCAAAACAAAAAACGTTATGACACCTTGATACGCCGGGACCCATGGGTGCCTTAATAGGTAGTACTGGCATCTGCGAACAAGACAATGTAAATTAACAAACTGTAATTCCCATACACACCATGCCGGCCACAATACTAGAACTAGCTTCTGCCCTTCGTCCCAGTGGAATAGTTACTTTAGGCTAACGCTAACTTTAACCCGCGAATTTGTTAATATAGAAGGTTGAAACATTCTTCATTGGTGCTCCACTCCTATTGGTCTTAGCGTGATGATTATAGCCTATAGCCTTCCTCGATAAATGGGCTATCTAACACTGAAAGAATTTTTCAAATTAAACCAGTAGTTCCTGAGATTAGCGCGTTCAAGCAAACAAACAAACAAACAAACTCTTGAACTTTATAATATTAAATAACAAAAATAGTTTAAACTAACAACCTCAACCATAACAGAGATATATTTTAGTCTGAAATTAGTTATCTGATAAGAAAAGCACACAATGAATAATCACAACTCATGTTTTTTCAAGCCAACAGAACTTGTACTTTCACACTAGGAACAAATACGATTACCTACATACAATTTGTAAGCAATAAGCAGATTAGGAAGAAATGTGGCATACAGAAAGTTCATATCATGTATACTTATCCTCCTGGAAATTCTCTGTTTCCAAGGAAAAACGTTGTCAGCTTCTGTAAGCCCATTCTTCATTATAAATTTAAAAATAATTAAAACCACAATGCCACTAAAGGTACATTGAAAGCAAAATTATTTCCTTGTAAATGAGCAATCTTCTCAGGATTTTGTATAGTTGTTGATGTGACTAATACAGAATTATACTTAACAACGAAACTTAATAACCTACTGACAGGCACTGAATATTGTGTGTCAATCACTAGAGAGTTGCAGTCTTTGGTTGTTGCGGTAAAACCGACAAGAGCATGATTCAGAATAACATAGTGAGTAAGATAGTGAAATACTGCATAACTGACCAATTCATTAAATTCGTAAGGCCCACGTCAAATGTTGATAGTTCAAAGACGAATCTTGTGTCAGTCAAGTTACGTTGGAAGTAATTTTGACATATGTCCTACATATAGGCCTTTGGGCCTTACGAGGATAAGGTAAAATATCACATAACTTTATTTAACAAAGTTCTTATTTTTACACCTAATTGACTTTATTGGCAAGGGCATAGCATAGTAGGGGTTTGACATTGGATATTAGTCACAAATAGTCACTTATTTTGTACACACTCACACTTGCATATTCAAGGCTAAATCATGATTGACACATGGAATTTGGAAACAGAAGTAATGTAGTTTATATCAACCTATAATGGGTTCACCAAAGGGGAATGAGAAGAAACAAATTCCATGCAATTGTTAAATGTTAAGTAACATTTAAAACATAAGGTCTAAAATTATTAATTTCCATTAAAATAGACCAGTAGTTACGAGCTCACTTTTAATTTTAATACTGTATGATTAGTCAGGACTTTATCTTACTCTTATACACTATACTCTTACTCATATACCACCTTTTTTTAAATAAATCATGAAATCATCTGCCGCTATACTACTTCTGGATTGGCTCTTGAAATTGGCATGCCAAAAAGGAGTGCTTTATAAGACATAGCCCTAAAGAGATAGTTTTACATACATACATACATAGCTATCAAAGGGAGAACCTATCAAGACCATACCTGTGGTATTTGATTAAATAAGAAACAATATCAATATATGATTTAAATACTTTTATAATTTTACATACGCACTACCATCAGCGCAATACTTAAATCTGTTTGACATGTTGGCTGTATGCTCAACATTGCTTTATGCACGATATGAAGTTTTAATAAATGAAACCATAATTAAATAGTTACTATATTAATCAGTCATAACAACATTTACATTAGATCACTTTCATTATGCACCTACCACCCTTTGTATAAACATAAACAGGTATGTTTTATCTTACAATAATCTAACAGCATATAAACGGTATCTAATAGGATTATTACAATAATGCAAATGGAATTTAATTAATATACGAATGACACTAATTGCCCTGGCATGGTTTGACTCAGGGTTCTAGGTTCGGTCCTCGTTATTCCAAAGCCCTAAGGCCTTTGTGAAAAATTACAGACGGCAGCCTTGCGCCACACATAGGATTGATTGGATCCCAAGATATTAATAGCCACGATTCCTTCAATCTTGTGTGAAAGTTGTCAAACCAAAAATGAGATTTGTACTAAATAGACATGAATGTATACTCACGGAAAATAAAAAAACAGGGACGTTGTGCCCAAAAGCAGGGTCCAGGCAAACGTCGCGGGGATGTATCTGGTTTTGAGGTCGCATTTGGGCATATTGTGTCAATTTTTAATCCCTAAAAGCAAAATAATTTAATTTTATTTGCTACAGATCAACATGGCCGCACCTATTAATCTGACAGCAGTAGTCAGAAGCTGCCAGTAGAAAAATATCTAGATCCCTACAAATTACTAAAATCATACATTTTAGTGGCCCTTAAAATATTATTATTGAAGGATGTTTTGTTGGCCACCAATTATATTGACATAATCCGAATATTTCTTAACTGTGAAGATACCAGTCCATCGGCAGTTCTACTAAGTCTAGCAATGGTGAATTGTGACTTTTATTAAACTGTCTTTTAAATTTCCCCGTAAGTTCGAGGACATTATTTTTTAATGGCAGCATTAAACATAGGTTAAGGGGTGTTAAAAACCGGTTATTCGATTACTATGCCGGTTGTATAAAAAGTTGTGGATTAAATTTCCTTCCACTATAGTTCGTAGTCAAGTAATAAATATTCACGATTTTCATTTTGAAAATGTAATTTTCATACTTGGACTATTTTTTATTGCTCTCTGGCTGAGAGACATTGCTATTATTACCAGAGTATAATTAGGTAATTAGTAAATATGTGAACTGTGCCAGTAAATAAAATGAAGTACTTCCAATAAGTACAGCTACAATAATAAAAAATAATACTGCGTAGAAAAACCGATACCGAAACGTTACATCAAAAAAAAGCAACACCAAGCGTGTAGCCAACATTTTTGATTCATTAAAAAAGAAAAAACGTTCTCATTGGTTCTTTATGACATTAAAAAAAACACGTTTTCGTTTTAATCTACTATTCGCTGATTTCGTCCGTTTACATTTTCCTCGTTCAGCTATTGGTGGAAAAAAGTAACGTTCAGTCTCGCGGATAAAAATGGCCGTAATGTTGTATTCGGTGTGCTTTGCGTGAATAATTTTTCGTAAAACTTTTGTAATAATTTATTGACAAACTTTTGCAAGTTACAGTGACTTCAGCAATTGCGTTCACCGTTTGGCACATTACGCGTTAGGATACGTCTCCTTCAAATATGTCTGAGAGCACAAGCCCTAGCGTGCTAAGTTACTTAAGGCAATATAGATTTCAGAAAAAACCTAATGCACCTGGTGGCGGCAGCATAGTGACGATAGCTGGCTCCTCGACTAGTTCCCGTGAGTATTGTCCTTGTAAATGATACAATAGTAGAGAAACGCACGTCTCCTAGGCGTTCCATGACCATCTGCAATGTGTCCACTAACCCTCATTTTCAAGGTTCTTTTTTTGTACACCGGTTGTATTTCCCACTTAACTATTAATTATTAAGTAACCATATGGGTGATAGTGAAGGTTTCAATCGATTTCATGTCAAAATTATGCAACAAATGCCTTATGTTACATGGTTTTGTGTAGGTTAAAATTAACAGCTGATTCTAGCATTATTAAGTGTGGTGACGTTTTTTATCGTCGCTTAGTATCATGGGTGTCATACTTTCTAGTATACATACACTTCAATCAATATGTAAGAGCCTATCAACTATGTTTAACTCAAACATTCCAAGGTTCTAGATTTGTCATAGATACTTTATTGATTGATCCTCAAAAAACCAGTTATATGTAGGTTTAACTACCTTCATACCCTAAACTACACTAACTGTTGCATTCTTAGTAAAGAGCAAAACCTTGCATCTGCCAGTTTATTATACCTTTAATAAAAACTGCAACCACTAACAAAGCCTTTTTCTAAATGTTATGTAGTTAATTTTAAATTATAATGAAAAATCAAAAGAAAATGTATTATCATTTTATCTTCTCTTAGGTCTGTACTAATACATCACTGCTTAGACCAAAGTATGTTTTAGCTTGCTTAGTTTTGCATAGCTAATCTAAGGAATGTAATGACTTTCTTTCCATTTAAAATCATTCCTAGTATACACATATTTTCCTAGTTATGCATACAAAAACATGATCAGCTGTTTAACATGCAATCTTAGTTTTGCCAGTGACTGAAATAATGACAATTCATTTCCAACCTTATGCTCTTTGTAATAAGGAAAGAAATTGTGAAGTATATGTTTTCTAGCAGCATTGATAAAATTGTATGAAGCAGATAGGGTGTAAATAAGAAAATGATCTGTGATGTGTTATAATATTGTAAAAAAATACTATAATGTGTTAGAATGGTTAAAATATGGAAATAATTATGAACTATCCCTTTCCGGCCGAGCCTATACAATCGGGCAAATTTTTGCAAACAAGTTTTTACTTTATGAAAATGAATAATTAAATTCATATCAATCCACGCATCATCACAAACTCGTCCAGAAAGGGTTTTAATAAAAGCATATTTTGATTTTGATTTTTGATGACTATTGTAATGATATTGTTCTGGCGTTTTTTCTCAGCAGTGAAATCTCTTGTGAAGAGCTGGTAGATTTTTGACACGTAAAAGTAAGCAGCATACTTAGTGATTAAACATCTTTTATATTTTATATTAGGCAATAGAACTCCACTTCTGGACATTTTTCCAACCTCTACCCAGTAAGAACCCACACCACTTTAAAAAAAGTCATAAAGTAGGTACCTACCTTGAGCACCATTAGACTATTGCTTCCTTATTTGTTTTTAATTTATTTTATGTTTTGCAAATTAAACTTGAAATAGCTAATGCTAAACCTTAATCAAAAATGTCAAACAAGAACTAGTAATTCTGCGAAACAGGCTTAGCCTAGTGCAGATGACTGGGTAAACAGATTGTTAAATTATCGCACAGTGCTCTCTATTCATTACATTTTATATGTGTTAAACATTTAAGTTAAAACTAGCCACTTTAAGCCACTGTATCATTTCATTTTTATTGGCACATTTTACCCCAAGAGAATTTCAAAGAGAGGTGAATAATTTGATAATTGATAGATGCCAAAATAATCAAACAAATTTATGAAACAGTCACCAGGCAGTACAAAGTTGCTCAGTGGGTTATGGAAACAGCTATGCTTGGTGTGTTGGATCGAATCCGGAATGAAGTAATTCGGCACAGAACAAAAGTTACCAACATAGCTCTGCAAATTAGCGAGCTGAAATGGCAATGGGCTGGTCATATTTGCCATAGAACTGATGGCCGTTGGGGAAGACTAGTTCTAGAGTGGAGACCATGAATTGGCAATGTAACAATGCCTGAATGAACTAGTCCCCATCGTTCAAGGAACAGGCAGTACCAGATTCAAAACTCTGAGGAGGCATAGTGTGCCAGATCTTAGTAAAAGATTCAACAACAAAGACATAGACATCTCTCAAGGATCTGCCGCAATTAACTTAAAATTTTAACACAAAAAAACTATATAAACAATAACAAAACTCAATCAATTTTGCCTGTATAAATACACCTAATATAACGTGATTATGAGCCCAGTCATTAATATTTTTTTTGTAAATGTTGAAGTTATTGTTACAGAGCCTCAAAACAGGATGCCAGCCCCAAACACAATAGATAACTCCCGCCGACCTGTGGTATTCAAACGCATCAGGTTGATGGACTCTGACTCCGACGAGCCAGCTTCCCCAGCAAAGCGGATCGTTGTCACCAGCAATGAGGCACCTTCCCCGGCCAAACGGATTGTTATCAGCAGCCCCGTGGTAGTTACTTCAGAACTCACGACAGCTGTAAAGGAGAGACGGTTTCGGAACATGCTGGAAATGTTTCCAGAAATAAGTCCTATGGTAAGTTATTTAATCGGACACGATTTATATAAATTTAAAACGTTGCGTGGTTTAGAAGCTAGTGGATGATGTAGACAGACAGAGCCTATGTGTCTGTTCTTTGGATATATTAAACGTGGTCATATTTCCTCGAGACTGTTTAATGTGAAAACACGATTAGAAACAAAATCCTCAATAGTTTTATTTTTCAAACATGATGCCTTTTTCTCATGTTCTTGGTTAAATTTTCGAAACCCTACTTTGAACTTTTATTTTTGATTCGATAGTTGAGTACTTATAATTTCTTAAACCTGTTTAAAAAAAAAAAGTAATTATTTTAATTTAAAGGCGCGCACAAATTATCACCATGTCGCGGAAGCACATAAAGCCTCAATTCAATTCAATTTAATATTTATTCATGCATGAACAATACAATGATTGTGTTTGAAATTAGTACATACTCTTTTTACTAATTTCAAACACATCCCTTTTGATTTGACTCTTGTGTGGCAGCATATGTATCCTAAGGAGCTTTTCTATGTCTAGTGAAGGAGACCGCTTTTTTTAATCTCGACCGAGACCGAGACCGAGACCGAGAATAAAATAAATTCTCGGCTGAGACCGAGACCGAGACGCGGAAAAGGGGATATTTTTCTACATTTGCGTTTTTTTAACTTAAAAAAAAACCCCCGTTAATAATGAAAAAAACGTTTTATTATGGTTTTAACAAACTTAATACTCAACATTGAAAAGAACAATATTGTACGACAAAACAAAGCAATTTTTCGGCATTGTACACGGTCATTTTTTTTTAAATCGATTGCCCTGGTGTCTCGGCTACGGCCGAGAAACTAAGCCGTTTTGGGCCGAGACCGAGATCTCGCGGTACGATTTTTGGCCGAGATTTGCCGAGACCGAGATCTCGGTCGGACCTTAGAACATACTCAACATTTGGAATTGTTTTACAGTTAATAAAAAACACACTGGTAAAACACGGATGGAATGAAGAGCGATCTAGAGATGATCTACTCAAGCACGATCCGGAAACTAATGACAGGGCTTCATCATCATCCGGCTTCTCTGGCTCTCGTCCGGGATTCTCCGGACAGGTCTCCCGGCCCAATGGGACCACTATTGTGCGGGTGACCAGCAGACCTGTGTCTGCTGCGCCTATGGGGGTGGTTGTGAGGAAGCCTCTGGCAGCACAGGGGGGCAGGGTCAGGAGAGGAAGCAGTGGCAGCGAAGACGATGACTATGGAGTCAGAAAGGGGAAGGACGATAGAGTATATGACAGGTAAGTAAGGTTTGATGATTTAAAGCAATGTTTCAAGAGAGCTCGACCGACGCGTCACAACACACTCCCGTCGTGGTTATATTGGTCTTTGTTTTGTACAGATGTGTAAAGTGACGTGCGTGTATCAGCGTTATACTAGTGTACTTTAAACAGGACACAAACCTTTGATTGGTCCTACCAATTCATAGTTACAAACACAGGTACATGGGAGAGATACGCTCTGACCAGTGGCCACGACTTTGGGCATATATGAAGCATGTCACATGACACCACCGGTCAGATGTTTTATTACTTGCCGCTCCGCGCTTCGGTGAGCTCTAAGTCTTAGTTCACTATTATTTATTTTAGTGACGACTCCGACAACGAGGTGACGGACGACCTGAGGGGTGACAAGCGGAAAGTGTTCGAGTTCCTCAACAACAGTAACCTCAACGAGCTGTCACTGCTGAGTGGCTGCTCGCAGAAGAAGGCTGAGGCGATCATTTCGCAGCGCCCGTTCAAGGGGTGGCTTGAAATGGTAAGATCCCTTTGCGGTTTTCGTTGTTGGTCATTCTCATTAGTTCTGCCAAGCTACAACCCCTTCTATGCGGTCGGAACAGCCACGCGACTCAAACAAGGTCAAGATTGTCCTTGATTGGACAATCAAATTCAATAAAATCAAAATGAAAAGACAACTTGACCTTAGTTTAGTTGCGTGGTTTTTCCGACTGTGTAGCTAAGACAGCAGGACAGTGTATAGATGCAGGTTACTGGTTTGACCTTAAAAGGCTAACCTAACATTATCTGGGCTTGACTGATATTATTCTGAGGTTTGCAAAATACATCTTATTGTAAGCCAGACAGAACAGACAAGACGTAAGACGAAGACTCCAGTAAACTTGAATTTTCTATTCATTTATTTTTCCAGATCTTATTTTTTTCCATTCTGAGGGTGTGCCCAATAGTTAGAGGGTGCAATTGATATCTTCACCGAGTTAAACTCTCTACTTTTATTTTAACTCAACAAAAATTATATATTTTGCTTTCACGAATACTAACTTTGTCTAATACATAAATTTAGGCTCAATTTACCCTTGACACTATTTAAAAACGAGTTTAAAAATAATTCAACTATTATTTCGTAATGGCTGTACTTTTTCGAAATCACTTTCGTTCCTAAGCATGAAAATGCCGTTTTATTTTTGCTGTTGAGATATGGAAAACCATACTCAGTAGTGAAAACCTGAAATGTTTTACGTAAAATACCAATCTAAACCCTTAGTCGATGGCAGCAAACATGACAAAAAATGGGTTCTTTGTTACCTATTCCTTTTCATACCCAACCCTTAAAAAAATATCTCCGTAAAGCTAAGCCTTCCCAATTCCAGGTGGAAAAGTTCAACAACTGCAAAATGCTAAGTACAGACTTGCTGAACGCGACCCAGGAGCTCCTCACGACGCGGAACAACATACAGCGGCTCATGAAGAAGTGCGTCGGGCTGGCGCAGCAGCTGGAGTCCGCCGTGGCCGCCGGGGCCGGCCGGCTCCAGCAGCCGGCCATCATGGACTCCAGGTGAGGATGGATAGGGTAGTTTTAGTACAGACCTGCTGAACGCGATCCATTAGGTCCTCACGACGCGGAACAACATATAGCGGCTCATGAAGAAGTGCGTCGGGCTGGTGCAGCAGCTGGAGTCCGCCGTGGCCGCCGGGGCCGGCCGGCTCCAGCAGCTGGCCATCATGGATTCCAGGTGAGGATGGATAGGGCAGTTTTAGTACAGACCTGCTGAACGCGACCCAGGAGCTCAGGACTCGATTCGAAATCTATTTCAAAACGGAATGTAATAAATAATAATTCCTACTGTGCAGCGGTACGGAACCCTCGGTGCGTGAGTCCGACTCGCGCTTCACCGGCTTTTTATAACAAGCAGAACCCAAAATGCATCCTTTGGTTTCCTTTGGAAAGAGCTACGACCTACGAAAAGAATATGTGTTGACCGTTTTGGACCTAGGTTGATTAATATCAAAACAGTACAAGCTACATTTAAATTCGTTTAGTATTTTTGAAGTTACCCTCTGATTTAAGAAGTTATACCTTGTTAACAATTGACAACAATTCATATGTGCTAAGGTAGTAAAATAAAAATGCCGTTTGTAGATTTTACACTGCTGATTACAGTAAAAATATTTTTGGTTTTTTTTATGCAGTAGTTTTTTTTTATATTTAGGAAAAACAGTAAAAAAAGTTGGATTGAGAATGTTAGGAATACACTTATAGTGCCCTTAGTCCATTTATTACCATAGGAATTGAAAAAAATATACAACTGTCATGTCTATTTTTCATCTGTCTGACGGATTACTTGATTCTAACGACACGCTGTCGATTCTCGTTTTGATATACGCTATTTAAAATTAAAATGACTAACGGATTTGTAAAAGCGGATAGCCGCAATCTGCCCAAAGTCGACGAATTCATGTTGTTCCAGTTGTTATGGTTGACATGTGACATGACATGACAGTCAGTTCTGTTTCTGTTTAAAGTTTTTATTTTTATTTTATATCATGCTAAGATCACGACATCAGTATTCCTAACTTTGTATATACGGTCTTTTTAATGTCTAAATCTTTAATAAATTAATAACGACGAATTTAAGTTAAATAAAGAAAAACCGAGAAACACGGGTAGTCTAATTTTTAACGAGCTATTATAAACGCGAAAAAACAGAAATAGTTTTTTTTTTAAATGTTGTCAATTGTATGAACAACACGGGTGGCCTGGTATTTTTACCGGCGAGTGTATATTGATGATTTTTTCCCATGATTGTACCCACACTGCCAGGTTCCGCCTAGTCATACCAAATTGTTAAAAAGTCCTGCCTTCTTTTTAGTGACTGTTCTGCTGGTATCAGACAATTACAGCCAAAGCCCTTTAGGTCCAAAATAAAAACAGATTTCAAACATACTGACACAAGAAGTCAAATTATGTATTCTCTTGTTCCAGTTTAAAACTAGCTCCATACCAGCTAGTGGGTCTGAACTGGCTAGCCGTCCTCCACAAGCAAGGGGTCTCCGGGATTCTGGCCGATGAGATGGGTCTGGGCAAGACGGTGCAAGTTATCGCATTCCTCGGCCACTTGAAGGAGACTGGACAGAGCAGGGGCACGCATTTAGTCGTGGTGCCGGCATCTACACTTGGTGAGTTTGTACCTTAATGAAAAATTTTTTTTTTTTTTTTAAATACTTATGTACCAAACCCACCTAAGAAGGCGGCTAACTCGTAGTATACATTTTAAATTTAATGAGGTTTCAATAGAGTATAAAATGCTTCGATTTCTACATTGCATTTAGCTACCTTGTTTGGTATTACCCCAGAAATGTGAAAGTAACGTTGTCTGTTTGTTTTTCCGCTTTAACGGCTAAACTGAATTCGATTAAATTTCGTACGAAAATAGCTTAAAACCCGGGGAAGGACATAAAGTACTGGGGAGGTTAGATTCGTTAGGTAACTTCAAATGCTCGAAGGGCAAATTGCCCAGGAATAGGAGCCCCGCCATGCCCGGCCGGCCCGACAGACATAAGATGATAAAAACAATGTGGTCATTTAGCGACTCAGACTTTATGAGATTTGGTCGCAAAGCGATCTGGCCGTATAGCAATCTAGGCACAAAGCTATGTAGTCAGATCGAGATATAGTTGCAAAGCAATCGTAATCTTATTTGCTACCTAGTCCTATCGAGATGTGGACCTAAAACTTATATCCTGAAGATAGTAGTAATACAGATCTTCGTGGAACAGGATGTGCTTATGTTCTACCTTAAGACGTGTTTTTTTTTGTTTGTTATTACAGACAACTGGAGCGGCGAGCTGGCCCGCTGGTGCTCCTCGTTGCGCGTCAGCAAGTACTATGGACACCCCGAGGAGCGCCGCCAGCTGCGGATACAGTACGCGCGAGGACTGAGCGACATCGACGTCATACTGACCACGTGAGTGTCCACCGAGGGTACCTACCCCCCATCCCCACCATTACAGACAGCTGGAGCGGCGAGCTGGCCCGCTGGTGCTCCTCGTTGCGCGTCAGCAAGTACTATGGACACCCCGAGGAGCGCCGCCAGCTGCGGATACAGTACGCGCGAGGACTGAGCGACATCGACGTCATACTGACCACGTGAGTGTCCACCGAGGGTACCTACCCCCCATCCCCACCATTACAGACAGCTGGAGCGGCGAGCTGGCCCGCTGGTGCTCCTCGTTGCGCGTCAGCAAGTACTATGGACACCCCGAGGAGCGCCGCCAGCTGCGGATACAGTACGCGCGAGGACTGAGCGACATCGACGTCATACTGACCACGTGAGTGTCCACCGAGGGTACCTACCCCCCATCCCCACCATTACAGACAGCTGGAGCGGCGAGCTGGCCCGCTGGTGCTCCTCGTTGCGCGTCAGCAAGTACTATGGACACCCCGAGGAGCGCCGCCAGCTGCGGATACAGTACGCGCGAGGACTGAGCGACATCGACGTCATACTGACCACGTGAGTGTCCACCGAGGGTACCTACCCCCCATCCCCACCATTACAGACAGCTGGAGCGGCGAGCTGGCCCGCTGGTGCTCCTCGTTGCGCGTGAGCACGGACAGCTACGGACACCCTGAGGAGTACATAGAGGTCCTGATCGTTGAAATTGAAATTAATTGACATTATTTACTCTGCAAGAACATACACAGGCATTTTAAATATATATACATGTCAGTAGGATTTCACTACATGAAGGTATGCTCTGCCACATTTGGCATGCAAAATCCTAATCTAACTTAAAACTACTATTCATACAATTTATCAAAATATTCATTTATCTTATAAAATGGTCGAGTAATCAAGTAGGACTTTAATTTCCTAGAAAAGTCATTTATTATACAGGGTGTCCCAGGAAGTAGTGTCAAGCGGAAGTCCAGAGGTAGTGCACCTCAAGGGGCATCTGAATCACCCCCATGTATGTTCCGCGATTTTTAGTATTTTCGGAGATATGGATCATTTAAATCAGAATTTTGGTAAGTTTTCCTTGTGTCCATGTTATGAAAAACCCTTGAGTTCATGTATTATTTTAATAGTTTTTCATTGGTTTCTTACATTGATAGAATAATTATGAACTTAGGATGTTTTTAAAACTACATGCCAGCTTTTTTTTCATGATGACTTTTTGTGTAATCCATATCTCCGAAAATACTAAAAATCGCGGAACATACATGGGGGTGATTCAGATGCCCCTTGAGGTGCACTACCTTTGGACTTCCGCTTGACACTACTTCCTGGGACATTGCTTTATGTCCTCGTTTAAAAAGTTATAAATTTTTATACCATTATGTTCAAGGCTTCTTTTATAATTCATATAATTTCTAGATTCTGGTAACTGAATGTCAAAATTATATTTACATAACCACGTAGGTTATGTAAATATAATGTCTCTTGTTATTATTGCATGCAAAACTGGACTTGTTTTTATAAACAAACATGCACACTAAATATATGTAAAGTGATATCACGGTTAGTATGCCGTGCTTCACAAATAGTGGACGGCAATGTTCTAGAGGTTTTGCCTTTTCGACATGCCCAAGAGCAGTATTAGAACATGATTCACATCAGCACTATTACTCGAGGCCATACCTTATTAAACTCTCAAAATATGCTAAGTAAACTGTTTTAAGTACAGAAGAGGTCAATATTTTTGATAGATTTTTTAAAGCGTAACAGCCGCTGGCCAATCTTCTTCTTAGCAGGCTTATATGGCTTGACCAACGCATCTGTGTGTCTAGTTCGACACCTAGAAACCTGACATTATCAGCCTTTACTATGGGTAGGGCAAGTATCTGATGATGGAGTCTGTTGACAATAGGATATCCGCCGCTTAGACCCACCAAGCTTAGATTCGTTAGTTTAGTCTCATTAAGCAGATGACGACTGTCCAATAAAGTACAGTCGGCAACCAGTAGTAGAAAAAGATTTTTTCTTGACAGAAGCTCATGTAATTGTCAGGTACACGATGGTGAGCAGCTGCCCCGAGGAGCGCAAGATGTTCCGCATCACGCCGCTGCACTACGTGATCTACGACGAAGCCCACATGCTCAAGAACATGTCCACGCAGCGGTACGACAACCTGCTCAAAATCAAGGTAACACATTAGATTCAATCATTTGAATTTGGTGATTTTTTTAAGGGGGGCAAAAGTGAAAATAGGTCCACCGGTTTGGGCTGTGCGTTGATATATTAGTAAGTTTATTCTTTTAAATATTTATACAAATATAACTAGATATTATAAAACTAAGTCCCTCACCGCGTCTGTCTGTATGTTCACGATGATCTCAAAAACTACTGAGCGGATTGCATCATGCGGTCCTCACCAGAGTGTTACAGAAAACTTGCATAAACCGAAGCGAACCGAGGGCGAGTCGCTTGTTATGTATTGTCATATCAATTAAATAAAAAGGAAAAAATAGTGGAAATCCTTACATGTAAATGGAGTTCACCTTCCTTCCAGTCGAAACACCGTCTCCTGCTAACCGGTACTCCGCTTCAAAACAATTTGCTGGAGCTGATGTCTTTGCTGTGCTTCGTGATGCCGCACATGTTCTCTGGCAAGACAGACGACTTGAAGAGCTTGTTCCAGAAGAACTCGGTGAGTTATATTTTAATAACTAAAGATCGGACAAATGGGCGTTATTACTCGGAGTAATGTGGACATGACTCCAAAGATATTAATTAAACAAATTAAATTACATGAATTGATTTCTTACCTGAACTTTAATCTTGATCCTTTGCAGGACAGTAATAAATAAAATTAATCGACTTAAGTTTGCTCCATCAACATCCGTGGATTGCAAAAGGAGCTTTTCACCTCAAGTTTATTTTAGCCGTGAAAAGATTCAACTAACCACGAAAAAAATATAAAAAATACTGTTTATCTACACAATAACAAGTCTTTGTATTATTTATTTAGCCTTGCAAAGGATCTTAATTATTTTTAGGTTAAGTAATTTAATTTGTTTAATTAAAATCTTTGGAGTCATGTCCAC
Organism: Acleris literana; assembly: GCA_946894065.1. Classification (NCBI taxonomy): domain Eukaryota; kingdom Metazoa; phylum Arthropoda; class Insecta; order Lepidoptera; family Tortricidae; genus Acleris; species Acleris literana. The sequence goes on along the minus strand of OX335678.1, from coordinate 3,312,720 downwards.
ATTATTGCGAGTAATGACGCCCATTTGTCCGGTCTCTGATAATAACAGAAGTCAGAGTCAGAGGTTGGTAGTTAGGCGCAGCGTAAGGGTGTAGAGAGGCAAGTAAACACCACTTGTAGCTGTACGACAGAAGACATTGATTACATTCTGCTTAAGCGTATATACAATAGAGTTGTCGCTAACACGATCAATATGCGTTAATGTAGCAGTAAACTATTATGTTACTGCTTAACACTTAAAGTGGCCAATTGCCATAATACAATATTCTGTTTAGGATTCTGTACCAAAATAGTAATAGATTTCTGTCAAAAAAAAACATTATTGAGACCAGGTTTTGTCACAGTATAAATAGAAAAGTAGGTCATCTCCAGCTGTTTGTTTACGAGTTTCTGTTACCTACTACGGCTCAGGCGCTAGGGATGCCTAAATAAATTTATCACATTTACGTGTTGTTTAGTGCAAGAGCAATGTGAAACTGAGTGCAATAATTGCTATTAAAATATGGCAAATTGTTAAAATAAAAATGTACTAAACTATTTTTGGGATAAATAGAAAAAAAAACGCATGCAACCAAACGTTATATACTCTGATGGCCCCTCTACACGTTGGCGGATCATGGGCCAGTGTAAGGGACGGAGTAATACGTAAGAGTGAGATGCAAGAATATGTTGCTCACTCTAGGGTGTAAATGCGTCTCTTACGTTGGCCCATGATCCGCCAACGTGTAGAGGGGCTATGAGGCGGCTGGACAGATTTGTTTGGATTGATACATAGAATACTATTTATCCCGAAAACTTACACAGCTCCCAAGATAAACCAAGATACGAGCTCAACGCCAGATAAAGCTAGTATCGTTTTTCTTTTGTTAACTTTTCCCCGTTTCACAGAAATCCCTAAAATCCACCACAAAGAAGACCGACGGCAACAAAGAAGACGACGTGCCCGCGTTTGAGCAAAGCCAGATAATACAAGCCAAGCGCATCATGAAGCCGTTCGTGCTGCGGCGGCTGAAGAGGGACGTCCTCCAGGACCTGCCCAAGAAGACCAACCACACGGAGCACTGCCCCATGACGGACAGGCAGGAGAAGCTGTACAAGCATTTGATTGCGGGCTTCGCGGCGAAAGATGGAACGGTGAGTTATCCTTATTTATACTAGCTGTTGAGTCGTGACTCCTTCCGCGCAGAAAAATAAAACATAGGCTATGCTACTCAGGGAAAATGTAGCATTCTAATGGTGAATTTTTTTTTTAAATTCTGTCCAATCGTTTTTGAGTTTATTGTTGCAAATATACAAAAATACGAATCTTTCGTCTTTGTAATATTATTAGTATAGGGGTCAATCAACTTTTTTACCCACACTTTTATTTTACCGGATTTCAACAAACATGTTTGTTTTTAAATATAATATCACTGCTTTTTTTCGTTTTTAATGATGTAGTCATTTTACTAGTTTATCAATCTATCTTTTCCAAATACCTACCCATATCTTAATTTCTAAAATGTGTGAAAATTGGGTAATTACGTGTCTACTGAGTTACTGTCCGCGAATTTGTGTGATAAATAGTGAATTGTCAACCGAGTTACCACATTTTTATTACATACATTTTTAAACAATACATTATAATTTGATTTATGAAAGGAGTTAATGATATTACTACAATTTAAAAATACATACATACATACATAATCTCACGCCTCCGTTCCCAAAGTGGGGTAGGCAGAGCTACAGAATTACAAACATATCTAAAAACTTGTTGATAATTCTATAACCACAATTTGCACAATTAGGTTAAGATGTTTACCAGCGTATTAGTGACAGGTTGCAAGCCCATCGCCTAACAGTACTACAAGCCTTTATTCCCTTAGTCGTCTCTTACGACATCCACGGGAAGACATGGAGTGGCACTATTCTAACTCGGCAACCACACGAGGAAAAATAATTTCACTTAAAATAAGTCCCCAGATTTTATTTTATTTATTAAAATCTGAACGGTGGGCAACAGACAGAAATGTGTGGGTAAAAAAGTTGATTGACCCATAGACTAGCTGCACCTGGTATGCGTTGGCAATGCCAAGTAAAGTAAAAAAAAAAACATTTTCATAGATTTCTTGGTCGAGTAACCTTTGCGGGCATAAACAGAAGAACCCTCCAAATTTTCATCACAATCGGATCAATGGTTCAGGGAACACAGAGGACAAACATAAAAACATTCATTTTATGAATGTCGAAGATTATATGAATGTGAATTTGCTAGATAAATCTCACAAACTTGTTATGTTTTAGTATCAGAATGTCTATTCGCATTATTTCCCAATGAAATTTTCATAGTCGTGTTTTTCTCTTGAAAGTAGGGTTGCATTAATGTCGGGGTTTTTTTATCAACCTAATTAAATATTTCGAATTATTCGCATCTAAACTCTGCCAAACTGTAGCTTTTATGATTTAGACCCATTAAGAAAGGCGGCCTATGTTTAGGGACTCGATTTTTTTTTATGGCAAGGAGACGGCACGCGAGCAATACGGCCACCTGATGGTAAGTGGGATCTGAGACCCATAGACATTTGAAATCTTAAGACTACAATCTCAAAACTGCAATCCTAAGACTTCAAATGCGTTGCCAACCCTGAGGACTAAGATGGAATGCCTCTATGCTAGTAATTTCACCGGTCGTCTTATCCCCACATCGCAACACAGCAATGCGAACACTGCTGCTTGGCGGTGGGTTAATGGATTCTACACGATAAAACCATATTGCCTTTGGCATGGTACCGTATTGTCAACGATACGATAGCTCCTATTTACTTCTTTAATGGCGGCTGAGTTAAAAAACAATACCATGATACGTCAAAGCTATATTATTTTACCGTGTAGTATGAAGGCCCAGCAGCGCGACATATAAAAAAATTACTAGCATAGGGGCATTCCATCTTAGTCCTCAGGGTTGGCAACGCATTTGAAGTCTTAGGATTGCAGTTTTGAGATTGTAGTCTTGAGATTTCAAATGTCTATGGGTCTCAGATCCCACTTACCATCAGGTGGCCTGAGTGCTCGCGTGCCTTCGCCTTGCCATAAAAAAAACATACAGGATCATTATATTTTCACGTCAATCCTTCCAGATCCACTCCACCATGGAACAGAGCGGCATCTCGATGATGATGGACATGCGTAAACTAGCCAACCACCCCACTTTGCTCCGGTACTACTACGAGGCGGACCAGGTCCGCAAGATCGCCGCCCGCCTCGTCAAGGACCCCACGTTCAAGGAGAAGAACGAACAGTACGCGTTTGAGGACCTTATGTGTATGTCCGACTTTCGGATACACCAGCTCACGTTGATGCATAGTGTGAGTATCTTTACATAGTATAAAACAAAGTCGCTCCCGCTCTGTACGCTTCTTATCTTATCTTATCTTACAGATGGGCCCTTTCGGATACACCTCGACCCTTTAGAATCTTTTGTGCAATTACCCTCTTACACACTCAGCTGTTCGAATTTGCAGGTTTCCTCACGATGTTTTTCCTTCACCGTAAGAGCATCGGGTAATGCACTTAAGTTAGAAAAACTCATTGATACATGGTAACCGCGGGGGTTCGAACTCGGTACCTTACGATCACGAGTCGACCCCCTAAGCCACTAGGCCACCGACCCTCTCCGTCCGTACGCTTAGATCTTCTACTACGCAACGGATATTAATGCAGTTTTCAGCAATAAATAGAGTGATTCAAGAGCAATGTTTTATGTTTATAAGGTCCGACCGAGATCTCGGTCTCGGCAAATCTCGGCCAAAAATCATGCCGAGATCTCGGTCTCGGTCTCGGCCCGAAACGGCCGAGTTCCTCGGCCGCGGCCGAGACACCGCGGCAAACGTTTTTTTTTTTTTTGACTGGGTACAATGCCGAAAAATTGCTTTGTTATGTCGTACAATATTGTTCTTTTCAATTTTGAGTATTAAGTTTGTTAAAACCATAATAAAACCTTTTTTTCATTATTAACGGGGGTTTTTTTTTGTAAAAAGAACGCAAATAAAGAAAATATTACCCCTTTTTCCGTGTCTCGGTCTCGGCCGAGAATTTATTTTATTCTCGGTCTCGGCCGAGATTAAAAAAGCGTTCTCGGACGGACCTTAATAATAAACTCTGGTTTATGTGCGGATGTTACAGAAAACTCACATGAACCGAAGCGAAGCGAGGGGTCGCTATTATAATAAGACTAGAGGACGCTCACGACTTTGTAGCCTGTAGCAGCAGTAGGTGGACAGTCGAAGAGGTCATAATTATCTGTACGGATAGAATTAGTTTCCTTCTACTCTTCCTGTTGGGAGTAAAATCCTTTCTTAATGCATCTCTAGGACACCCATGGAAAGAGTGTCCCTTGCTCTATTGCCATATTTTTCCAGAGCCATTTTTTTCAAGGTGGGCTCATAGTTTCTGAAAATAAAACTCACCTAACCTTACGTACCCTTATCTACAGGGAAAAATCGAGTCAGTGAAAATATGCGACGGTAAAAATGCGATTGCAAATTGTGCTACCAATAAAATTTTATTTTCGCAAATTATGAGCCACACCCCATGGAATATTTTACTACAATCTAAATAGTCTTCTTGCCGTCCCACGGCCTCCCACCTGACATACGACGACGCGTTGGCCTAGTTGGTAGTGACTCTGCCTACGAAGCTAGCGGGCCTGGGTTCAAATCCCGGTAAGGCCAGATATTTGTGTAATGGGCGCGAATATGCAGTATAATGAAGAATTCAAGTTTGAACACGTTTCGCCTTTGGAAGGATTGCTCCAAGAAAATCCCATCTGGTCTTCGTAAAGTTACATCGCTTCACGGAGGCTAGAGGATCACCGTACAACGTCGACTTATGTTTTTTTTTGATATCATTTACACCGATCACGTGTAACTTCCAACCTTGACACTGGCAGAATTGTCCCACTGGACAGAAGCCATATATCAAAGAATTGAATTGAATTGAGTCGTGGATGTTTTCTATGTATTTAACTATATATTTCTCTTTATAAGTATTTATATCGTTGTCTAGTACACATAGTTCAAGCCTAGAGTTTAGTTTGGGACTAGGTCAATTGGTATGACATTGTCCCCTGATATTTATTTATTTTATTTATTTTATTGTTTCAGAGTATAAGCCAGTACTCTCTACCGCTGAGCCTGATCCTAGAGTCAGGCAAGTTCCGTCGACTCGACGAGCTGCTGCCCCGCCTGAAGGCCGACGGTCACCGCGTGCTCATCTTCAGCCAGTTTACCATGATGTTGGACATACTGGAGCCGTACCTTACAGAGAGGAACCACCTGTACTTGCGGCTGGATGGACAGACCGCTGTCACTGAGAGGTATGTTAATAATAACATCAAAAAACAAGCTTTAAAATACCCGACTGTTGTTGCTAACCAACTTTAAATCGTTATAAATCCTAAATGATCGTCCAAAATGAAAAATGATTTAAGAAACCTACAATTGATTTTAAATTACCTTTTCAATGATACCCCATTTGTCATAGTTCGTCGACTTTTTCTTTTGCACAATATGGCGTCTAGCTGCCGCAATATTGAATTTTAATTACTGTCATATCTTTAGTGACACTCACAAGATTAAGACAAGTTGATTGCCATAAGAATCATCAAAATCGGTCCATGCGTTTAGTTTCTAGAGCGCCACAAAGGAACAAACATACATATATAGGCTGATAAACACAATACCCTCCTCCTCCTCCTCCTGGTAATAAATACTGGGCAAAACGGATGCGGAAACGGAACGAATGCAAATTACGTCAAAATAATGTGACTACAATTGATTTAAAAATTAGAGAACATCACTTCAAAAAAAGTTATATTACTTCATGTAAATATAATATTTGCTGTATTTTCAGTACATTCCTTTTATAGTTCACTATCTACTTATATAGTGAAAATTACCTCTCCACATCAACAGACGTAAGACGCATCGGTAAAGTGATACTTCAGTACCTACTTAATATACAAAATATGTACTGATTTATAAGAAAAACTGCGGATATAAATTCTCACACATAAATAGTACTCGAAATTTATTAAAAGTCTTATCCATCCTGTGCTTTCGTCACCATGTTGCATCCGCCGTCCGCCCATTAATAATAAAGTCCAGAAGCACCTCGCTAACCTTTTTATGACATGGAAAAAGCAAGCAAGTTCTGGGCCCTATCCCACAAAAGTTTACATTTATTCAATTTCCATGTATGTGGTGTTCAATAAAGAATTATTGTATTGTATTGCAGTGGGCTCTAAGACCCATATATCCATAGAAATAATCTCAGAACTGCAATCTTAACACTACAAATCTATATAAATGAAAATAGATCGCCGAAATGCATAACTTCCGAAAGACTGCACCAAATTGAATAACTCTTTTGTTGTGTTCGTTATTGTTACAAGGTGATAAAAAAATTAAAAATCCACCAGGAAAGTCAGAAATTGCTAGCTTATGCAGCTTGCTCAAACAATTTGAAACGTCGTCAAACTATAAGTAAAATATCGTTTATTTACAGACAAGACTTAATAGACCAGTACAACACGGAGGACATCTTCGTGTTCCTGCTGTCGACGCGCGCCGGCGGGCTGGGCATCAACCTCACCGCCGCCGACACCGTCGTCATCCACGACATCGACTTCAACCCGTACAACGACAAGCAGGCCGAGGACAGGTCAGGGAGCCTTGATAGATTAGTACACACGAGACAATACACCAGCGGCTCTATTCACGGTAAAAACAATATCCTATTTGATCTGTTACCGAATTGTCAACGTTTTGATAGGTCTTGGTAATGGCGGCTGACGTCATAACAATACCATAACAGGAAAACTACGATATCGTTTATACTGCCTAGAATAGAGGCGCAGCACACCTTGCAGGACATGCTCGTGTCACAAATCACTCTCTTAGTGTGGTATTCCACCTGTCCAATATCTTTGTCCAATGTGCATTTGATCAAAGAAACTGGATGACTAAATCAAATTTGATCAAATTTTACGAATGACATTTAATTCAAAATGGCTACGCAAATAGTATAATAACTTGAACCAAGATATTGGATAAGTGGAATGGGCCTCCATCAAAGAAATTTGTTAAATGTTGGATATAGAAATTGGACAAAGATATTGGACAGGTGGAATAGTCCAATGTGCATTTGATCAAATAAATTCGATGACTTCATTAAATTTTCTAGAAACACCTACATTTGATCAAATGTTAAGAATGACATTTAATTCAAAATGGCTACGCAAATAGTATCTAAACTTGAACCAAGATATTGGATAAGTGGAATGGGCCTCCATCAAAGAAATTTGATTAAATATTGGATATAGAAATTGGACTAAGATATTGGACAGGTGGAATACCACCATTAGGGAAGGTATGGTCACGAACGTTGATTTGGGACCCATGTCAAGAAAAATATGCTTGAAGTCGTCAATGTCATTAGAGATGTCAAGTCATTTGTAACTTTTAGGAAACTCAACCTTATTGTTGTAGAATGTCAGATTGACTTTGGACCTAGGGTGGGTACCAAATTTAATCTCGTGACTGTACGGTGACTCAATTCGCCATTCAACCGTGAGAAGTGTGGACAACTTTATGAGCAATGAGTCCATAGATGATGTGGGAGTTTAATCTTTATTGCGCTAAAAATATATGAGTAATCATGGAGCTCGACAGTTGGTTGAAGAAGAACTAGCATTATTTGCTCATTTATTTATTTTAAGTGAGACAAAAAGTGACAACTAACAAACACTATGGACTGTGTCTGAAATAAAAGACTTTGAATTTGAAAAAGAAGGTCACTCCAAGAATGTCTCGCCGAGTGACATAATTCATTTTTAGTGTTTACTGTTTAGTATACTTCTGAATTCTATTTTTTTACTGAACAGGTGTCATCGAATGGGCCAAACGCGACCCGTTACGATCTACCGGCTCCTCAGCTCGGGAACGATCGAAGAAGGCATCTACCAAGTGGCGCAAGAGAAACTCAACCTTGAGAAACATGTAACAGGAGCTGATGGTGAGTTAATTACTTTATCATTTCCTTATGACTTATGTCAATTTTAATAACTCCGAGTGGAATAATACTTTTGATTAATCAATGATGTGATGACATCCGCACTCAGAGCCGTATTCAATTAACTCACTGTAGTGAATAATCAAGCTACATCTTATAGTGTCGGATATGTTCGCTTTTATTCTGCTTTCTCAGCAAGCTTATCCATGTAATTTATTTTGTTTATATTGAAGGTTTTGATCCTCATTTTTTTTTAATTTACTGTCGTATACATTTCGTGGTTCTCTTTTTTTTTCTTCAGAAAACGACTCCCAAGAGCAGAGGAACGTCGTCCGATTGCTATCGGCCGCGCTCGGGCTCACCACGCCAACAAAATGATTACCGGCCGACTGAGCCAACAGTGCAAGTGATCAAATGTTCCCACAGTGACTCAAACTATAGGTTAGTAGTGAATTTTGTACTTGCATTTAAGTAAACGGTTTTGATACTTGTTCCTAAGGAGCAAGCTTCGGAATTGCATTGTGAATATAAATGGATGGATAATGTATTTAAATATAACCTGTATTCTATTGTGAACGCACCGTTATAATTAAAAAATACATGTGCAAATTTTTGTGATGATTTTTTTTTTCATGTGAAAGCTTATTTTGATTCAGGTAATTTTTTATGACACGAGAATAGTAAAGCGCTCAATTTTGTATCCTATCAAAATTTTGAGGGTATGTCCCATTTTATTATTGGTATACCGTACAGTGGCGCATTTATTATTTCCAGACCTAGGAATATACGGGGCAAAATTAAATGTCAGCTAGGGATTGCCTATATCGATAAAATCAATTATCGATGCTTTTCCCATATACTAGCGACAGCTCCAAGTTTTGTTTGTCAAAATAAATGTTTATTGAAAGTATGCAAATGAAACAAAAGAAACAAAATAGCATCATTTTATCTTATCTTATTGGCGGGGTCCTTACGGATACACTTCGACCCTATGGGATCTTTTGTGTAGTTACCCCTTCTTTTTTAGCACTTAATCCAATGCAGCCTCCACCCCTTCCAGAAAGCGGATAGTGGAGTGCAATGGCAGCGCCTTGAAATCGCTCGGCTCTGGGTAGCCACAACCGAGGACTTTCATTCTTACTCCGGCGAGGGCATCACATTCACACAATAAGTGTTTCATTGTTTCCACCTCTTCGCCGCACATTCTACAATCTGTGTTGTCATAAAGGCCCATCTTTTCTAGGAGATGTTTAACCCCGAAGTGCCCGGTAAACACTCCTATAATATATCGGAGTTGTCTTCTGCTGAGAAATAGCAACATAATTCTGGTTATTCTTTATTTTAAAAGGATTAAATTCTGATCGTTTATTTTAACAATAGTAAATGGGACAGTCATTCTGAAATACACAATAAGGAAAAAAACATGATGATGATGAGTGAAGGTTTAAAAAATTCTTTTAAAATAAAGAATAACCGGAATTAAGAATGTTGCTATTTTGTTTCATTTGCATACTTTCAATAAAATTTTATTTTGATAAACAGAACTTGGAGCGATCACTAGTATATGGGAAAAGCATCGATAATTGAGTTTATCGATATGGGCAAACCCTAGCTGTCATTTAATTTTGCCCCGTATATTCCTAGGTCTGATTATTTCCTACTTTTTTTGTCAAACTGTCAGGCACTTTTCTACACTTTTCTTCTAATTTAGTCTAAAATGACTGACTGCACTGACACGGGTTACTTTTAACGGCAATTGAGTGGCTTAACTTCAAACTCGGATAAGTCCTTGCAAAAGGATAACGGAATTTGCATCTTTTTTCAAACAAATTAAGTTTTAAATTCGTTTCCCAAATTTCAAGGACATATCAAGATAAGTGACTCAATTAATAGCATGCAACGATAGCTGCCTCTAATTTTACGTCCATGCTGTTGATCGTCAATTAAGAATGCCCCGAGCATACCCCAATCGTCCAGTGGCGCCCTCATAACCTATTGTGTTCACTAATAAACTCAAGTATTTTCTTGGATCGAAGGGTGGTATACTAATTTATACACAATGCATAGGGTATATAACATAACTCAATTACAATTTAACAATGATTAAGTAACTTAACGGGAAAAAATATAATCTTTTTCCGTAAAAACTGCTTTTCGATTTCAAAACAATACTTTAGTTAATTAGAAAACACTAGAATAGTAATGAGGGCGCCACTGAACATCCGGCGTACGCTCGGCGCAGTCATAACCTCCTTAGGTTCCTTGTACTAAAACTAGTACAAAATACGGCCATTCAAATAAAGATCTAGTGCAAAGAAAGTAAAGTGTAATTTATTTTGTTTTTATGACATAAGAAGAAAATGGAAAATTGAGTTTATGTCATTCGTAATAGATAAGCCGTAGGAGGATAAGGTAACAAAGCCAGTGCACCTTTAGATACAACATAAGAAGTTTCGAATTGAATGCGAAATTAAACTATCCCGAGAGACACTATCATTTACAGAATTTGTAGTTGTAGAAATGGGACATACCCAATTATAAAGCCACGTAACGACTATATGAATTGAACGAAAGCAAACAACAACAAAGCCAATTATCCAGTATCGATAAAAATGTTGAATAATGGAGCCTAAAAACTTGGGATCCTAGTTTAAAACTGGATCAACATTTACTCAATGTCTAACTAAAAGATATTCAAAAATTGCTTGGTTTTCGCCCCTTTCTTAGCTACACCGGGCTTTAAAATTATTTTTGACTCGTCTAATTGTGAATAAGACGAATGTTGCAGGCAACGTAACTTAACAGGTAGCATTTAGTGCCCTTGAGTTGTAAATGAACCACCAAAGTGTTTATTTTCTACAATACGCGTTTACTTTAATTCCAATAAAATTCTTTAGATATATTAGATTATTATTATCAAACAAGGGAGCAAAATAATGTGAAACTAACAAGAATCCTAAAGAAAAATTCTGAGCTTAACGGGGAATTCAAGCTATACCAACCAAGCTAAAATTAAATCTGCTACAGAGTGTGTACAGTCGACGTCAAAGATATTTTTACACTTTAGTACCTTGTCACTTTTTCCGCTATGACAATTTCATACGGCAGTTAAAACATGACGTTAAATAGACAAGGTACTAAGGGGTAAACATATTTATGACGTCGACTGTACAACTACTTATTTTAACTCCACCCATGTAGAAAATGAAAAAACAATGAGGAGGAATAATTAATAAGGCAAACCCTTAAATTGGCAAAAATAAAAAAAGTCGTGAATTCAAACCCTATTTGATTTGAAATCAGCATAAAAAAAATAGTAACAAAAAAATATAAAAAAAAGTTTAAAAAAACAAAAACCCTTGCTTTATGAAGGCGGGTTTTTGTTTTTTTAAACTTTTTTTATTTTATACTTTTTAGTGATCATAATTATGCTGTTATTCTCCCATTTCTCAAGAAACAATAGAACATTTCAATCTCGCCGCAAGCAACGCCGTGGGAAAGTCATAGTCATATATTTAAACCTAAATATGCTTCGTCATAGTCGCTCAACTATCTTAATCGAAATATCTTGTTGCCACCCTCGAAATATATACCGTTTAGGAGTTCCGGTGGCCATCTGTGGTCTTCATCATCAGTTCCACTTCACCAAATAGTGGTTTCCAAGACCAAATACACGAGTTACAATGAAAAATACCAAAATCGCTATAGGTGTGCCTATAAATTTTGAAGAGTTCCGTCGATTCCTCATGGATTCCACCATCAGATCTTCATTTTGAAAAAAATGGGACCAATCTGGAAGCACCAGCTTTCAAATAAAAAAAGAATCTTCAAAATCGGTTCACCCAGTCGAAAGTTCTGAGGTAACAAACATTAAAAAAAAAAAACAGACGAATTGAGAACCTCCTCCTTTTTTTGAAGTCGGTTAAAAAAGTGAACATTATAATATGTGCATTATTAGATACACTGCCAATTTAAGGGTAAAGTTCGGATGATAATGAATACACTGTTTTTTTTATTCGATAATGGTTCCGATTTTCGTCCTGTCGATGGTTGTTATTCGAAAGAAAAATTGAATGAACTTTGTATTTGATAGTGTAATGGCGTATTGTAGTCAATATTCGATGTTTTTGTATTATTTATTATTTTTTAGGTATTTTTAAGTAGTTAATTTTTTTGTTTTTCGTTTTAGACATTCCGCTGTTGGTGTTATAGAAACAATCTCACTATTTTATTTTATCAATTAACGCATAATTAAATTTAATGTGTAATTGGAGATTTAATAATTATTGACTTATGATTTAACTGCCATGATGGCATAAAATACGCTCAAGACTGATACAGTACGCGAGGAGATACCTAGATAGACCTACGCAAGTGTCGCAGTTATAATTATATGAAATTGTACTCAGAGATGGGCAAAATTTATAAAAACGACGAATAACGAATAAGAATAACCAAATTATTCGCGTATAACGAATGAAATTCTCGAATGATTAGTCGTATTCGAATAAATTATTCGTCGATTAATTTATTTGCGAATAATTTATTCGTTGATTGAATTGCCACGAATAATTATTATGTCCATTGTTCTGTAATAAATTAATAAATGATTCGTTATTCGAAAAGTAGTCGAATGATTCATTCGTGGATAATTTATTTGCGAATAAATCATGCGCAAATAAATTATTCGCGAATAAAAATATTACGAATTATTCTTTATTCCAATAATGCCCATCTCTTTGTACTCGATTTCTTGAGATAATTAATAAATGTGAACAGATCAAATCACGTGGTTGTGTTAAAGAACCAATAATCAAAACTATATGGTCGAACTATAACGCATCAGTGAGACGAACTATAATCACGTGGTTGTTTGTTTACATGTAGTTAAATACCCAATAAATGAAGTGTAGTGGCTGCGTCGTGGCTACTGAGTGGATTAAATCTCTTAAATTTAATTTTGTAGCCTCATATTTTTCTGTATATTCATATTATAAATGAAGTGTAGTACCATTTTGAACCCCTAGGTGTTTTAGATCTTCTCGCGTACTGTATGATACCCGAGCGAATGAAAGACTCGTCACGGTGGCGCCACCATCTACCTAAAAGTGTGACAGTTGTATGTATATGAAATTAGTTTCACTTTGAACCACTGTCTCTTTTATTTGCTCGAGTTATAGGGTAAAGTCACCCGTGGTCAGCCAGAGAACAGTAGTCGACCTTATATGAGTGCGAAGAGTGGGAAATATATCTTTCGTACTCTTCCCACTCATGCAAAGTATGGGCAGAAGCCGACTACAGGTCTGATCACTGGTTACTTTACCCTACGTGTTTGCAAACGTAGACGAACGATAAAAAGTTTATATTTATTTATTGTAATATACATTTATAAATGTATGTCAATAACTGAAGATAAAAAAAAACGTATTAAAATTGACGGTGCGATTCATAATAAAATAAGTCCTGTGAATTAACGATGTCGAAAAACTATACTCTATTTGTTTAGGTATTTAAATAAATATAAACATACCCGACCCACGTGATCCTGTTAAACGGCCAATCTTTACATAGTATAAAACAAAGTCGCTTCCCGCCGTCTGCCCCTCTGTAACGCTAAGATCTTTCAAACTACGCAAAGGATTTTAATGCGGATTTCGTCAATAGATAGTGATTCAAAAAGAAGGTTTATATGTATAATAAATTCTGGATTATTTACGGATGAAAGCTCATATAAACGGAAGCGAAGCGAGGGCGGATCGGTAGTATAATATATATACTGTTCTTTCAAACTTAGACGTATCAAAATTTGACTTCTATTGGCCGGTGAACTTCACCATGTGGTTTTGTTTGTTTACATTTTGTTAAGTACCTGAGGTAACGGAGTATAGTTCAATTCATTTAATTTGTTCAACTTTCATAAGACTTCCTTCCTTTGTGCAAAGCATAGTCGATAACAAAGTATTGTGTTTCGAGTCTGCTCGGAAGTTGATTCGCGCATGCGTCTGACGTGATACCAAAGAAGGCAGCTAACGGCAATGTAGTAATCAAAGCATTCTATACTCTATTGATAACTACGTTAAATTCAAAATGCTTTTACTATTACTATGCAGTTAGGCACCTTCTCTTAAATATTAGTGTTCTCAAAAATAGGGTTATATCAGTGTAATAATAGGAAAATCTTGTCTGTCTTGATAGATAATATTTTCAGTAAATAATTATAGTTCCTTTGTACTGTCCCACCTTGCCTCACTTGCTTTGTCTCTATGTTTTAAGGCATTTATTGATGTTTTTATATGTAGTTAGAATATAAGACTAAACCGTGGCGTCCGTGGCACAAATGTAGAATGAATTCAGGTATTTTTCATACTAGTTTCCGAAAACCTTAATATCGAACTGTCTTGGTTGTTGCTGTACTGAGTAATGAGTTGATGACTAATGGGGAGGCTGGCGGATGTAAGTTACGTCAAAATAATGTTGAACTTTATCCGTAATATGGATATGACTACTGATTTATAACTAAAAGTGTATACGTTTTCATACGTAAATAGTACTCTAAATTTATTTATTTATGGAAACCAACAGCTATAAAACAAAACAATATCTTAAAAGTAGATACTAAGGGCTAATTTCAGGTACACAGTAAGGTTACAATGTTACACTGTTAGTAGTGGTTTACACCACACATAGTCGCAATCATACAAAAAAATAATACGAATAACAATTATAAATATAAAAATAAGAAAGTTTTTTACGCAATCCAGCCGATTCATACTAATTACTCAAAGCATTTTGTGGTTATTTTGTGCCTTATGGATAATATGTTTAATAAAAGTCTTATCCATGTTATGCTTTCTTCACCATATTGCATCCGTCTGTCGCCCTTTAGTGATGACGAGGCGTTATATTATACGCCGTGCCCGGGACGTACCCGAAGGATTTTAACCATCGATTCTAGACCCTATTTGGAGTATATAATGTGGTATAACATGTAGTCCAATAACGCATAATTTCCGAGATTATTATTATTTAAAAAACAATTCCATAGTTAATTTAATTTGAACTCTGTCACCTTAACCTAAAGCATTATTTACCAAGAAAGATTCATGTTGTAAGTAGCAATATCATCAACGTACAACATAACTTAATTTAATCAATTTCTTAGTAAATAATGCTTTATGTTATGGTGACAGAATTCAAATTAAATTAACTATGGAATTGTTTTTTAAATAATAAAAATCTCGGAAATTATGCGATATTGGACTACATGTTAGGTATACCACATTATATACTCCAAATAGGGTCTAGAATCGATGGTTAAAATCCTTCGGGTACGTCCCGGGCACGGTGTATACCTTTAACTGTATTTAGGGCGTCACAGACTTACAGTCCGCCGGCTGATAACGGCCATGGTACATGGCGCAGCTTATATGAAACCTAGTGAACTGAAAGCCTGTTAACTTTGCAATGTATAGCAGACTGTCACCTATCACCTATCATTGTCAAGATGGTGAAATAGGGGGCTGATAGTTCATCGTATAACAGTTTTTTTTTTGATGAATTTTGCTATGCTCTTTTAATAACAGTAATGATTTAATGAAAGTATTAAATTCGTACCCGAATTGTAACTTTACGTGTTGATGTGTCTATGGACTTGTATAATTATGTGTCGATGTGTAAGTTGTGAAATGAATGTCTCTTTAGTCCTCGAGGCTACATCAAATGTGGCCAATCGAAATAACTATGGCTTATAATAAGAACTTGTTGATGTTTATATAGAATTGGTAAAACAATGTTTCATGATGTTTGGTTAAATCCTAAGAAAACCCTATAATTTTTACCCTTATACCATATTTACCTTGACAGGATTTGCAGTGCAATAGCAACCTAGATTGTGTTTGCGTAAGATTCAAATTCCAACAGACTTTAGTGACATTTGGTAACAGCAAATTTTACGTGTCAAAATAGTCGACAATATTTGACATGGATATTTAGACCACACCGTTTTTATATTGGACTCAGTATATGCCTAACCGAACTTGAAATATTAACACAGTGGAATATAGTTTCCATCACGTAAAAAGGCGATGTACCTGCGCAGTCGCGCTTTTACCGACGAAATTGGTGGTATGAAGGGGGCGGGACGGGGGAACACTCCGCCGGTATGCTTATGCGCGCACGCTATTGGTTGGCGACTGTACCCATGCGCAAACGCATCCCCTACATTTTCGCTTGGCCTTTTTCCGTGATCAGTACTAATGCAATGTAAATTATATGTAAAAGGAATAAAGATCAGATTATATTTAAAAAAAAAAAACTACAATGTGAACCCCTGTAATGATATAGGTGTAATTCATCGACAGTATTGTAAATTTCCTAAAAATGTATTCAAAATTCGAAGACATTTTTTTTATGTAATCACACAATAATATTGATTATACTTAGAATCTTGTCATTGTGCTTGCCGTTTTCATTGCCGTGCTTGTCGTTTCGTGTTCAGTTTGAAGTTTATTGTGACAAGGCACTAAAGTGTACGGCTAAATTAAGAAGTAACAGAAAAAGCAGCCCTTTACAATCCCTCCTTTCATTTTCTTTTATTTGGATCGCACGTGTAAAATAACTATACGATTATTCATTATAATAACATATGTAAATGAATAAAAAGTGAGATTATATTCATTGCATTGTAATGCGAAGACACTTAGCTCTTAATTTATTGTAAAGTTTAGTGATAAGTAGTCATTGATTTAAACACACCGGATATCCCAATAATTGTTTAGGACGCTTTGATTCTAGAAGAAAAACTATGGCTGTCGCTTTTATTTTTTAATTAAAAAATCCTGTGACAGTGATAAAAATAAAATAGCTCTATGGTCGTTTTTCTCTTAGATTCTATTGATCTCTTGTACACTTCAAATTGGACCTTATTTATAAATAGTATTAAGCTTTTCGGTGCGTGTTTGGGATGTCCCGGTGTGTTTAATTTAACGATGATGCTACGAGTAATTGAATGGAATATAGCTTGTACGAAATACGATAAGTTTATTTTGGTATGAAAGCAAAGAAACTTGAATAGGCTTGCTGGTTTTATTTACACCTACCCTATAGAATCTCGGCAATAACATTGTTAGGGTTTTGTACCCGTCACTCTCGTACTTATTTACGTGTTAGAAGGTGACGGATGCCTTATCCAAACTTTGTCACGCGATAAACGCAGCTATTTTAGGGCCCCTGGATGGCTAGCACAAGTTGCTCACGACCTGTTTGTCGCTCGGATCTCCCTTTCTATCTAGTCAGTACCGATAGAGACGCACTGAGCGACGAGCGAGAAAATACAACTCGTACTACCCGTGCTGCGGGCCATTCCTCAAAGCGTATTAGTCTAATAATACTAGTGTTTTATCTCGTAAATTAAACCAAAAAATAAGAGAAAACACTAATATTAGACTAATACTTTTTGAGAAATGGGCCCCAGCAGTGGCGTTATTCGGCTTATATGATGAATTTTTTGATCCTGTCCAGACGAATACGTATAAAATTATTACGACTAGCAACACCGAACTGGAGGCGGAAGTGGTGGAACCCTAAAATTTACACTCTAATGTTACCAGTATCCCAGTCAGACCAGTTTCGCAGTGTTGCCTGCAATAAAACTTAAGGATTTTTTCGAAGTGCTTATTTTTACAACATTTTTATTAATTTGCAATAATTGTATGTATGTCAGTTTAGGTCAAAGTGAATTATGAACCAGTTCCGGTTAATGGAATGGACTGAAATTTGGACCACTTATGTAAACCCGATGATTGCAATATTATGGTATCTAAAAGCTGACCTGATGATGGAGTCAGAAGGTGACAACAAGATCTCCGCTGTACTTAACGCAGACCCACCGCGTTGGTTCATAGTTTGGTCTTGATAAGCAGATTACTGCAAAAAATGTGAGTCTTCACAACAGCGTGAGATGACGCAGTTCCGCAATTTCCGGTATCATTGACAGACCGAGTGACCTTTAAGTGATAGTAACTATCACTCTAACTATCGCTCAAATTAAATTAATTTACATCATGTGAGTAGGTATTACTCTACAAGACAAACATTGGTATAAAAATGGTAAATATAAAATCAAACATAACAAAACGCCGGACCGCTTTTCCTTATTTTTTCCAACTTAACATATTGATATAATTATTAAACAATAAATGATTTCTTATTATTGAACATGGTTCATTTTTATTACACATTTTTTGCTCTCTGATTGTCTCAAAATAAATGAATAACCATTATCTTCTGTAACATAAGAATCAAGTTTCCATAATTGGTCCTTATCCATTAGTTCATTACTGGTTCCATCACCCTAAGTAGGCCGCACGGGCACTCTTACACGTCAAAAATCTACCAGCGCTTATCCAAAGAGAAGCTGCTGAGAAGAAGCGCCGCAAGAAACTCAACAGTCAGACATTTTTTTAATTGGTACCTATACTATTTTATTACTTATTGTTTTAGTGTTTTTAAATGGCAAATCCAGTTGCAATATTTATAAAACACTGCAAACGTTCTCACACTTCTAGAATTTAAGAGACTACGTGAGCTAGTTTTAGTGAAACAAACATTGATTCAGTGCATAAATAATGATGGCTGTTTTTTTATTCAATTGGTAAGTACTTTTTGTTTGTTTAACAATTTTTTTTACCAGTCATTTTAGCAAGCATTAAGGCATATTAAGTTTCAAATTTCAGTGATTTAAAATGATTCACCAAATAGGTAATAACAACATAGCATTAAAAGACAAAGCGAAACAAATGCTTAATTTTCTCGCAAACTATACAAACATAACCCGTTATATTTTCGTTTTTCAAAAAATAGTTTTTCCTACATCCGCATCGGAAATCCATCACGAGATAACCATCAAGTTTTCAAGCGGCAGCCTCACACAGTCTGTGACACACAGTTTCCGCCGGCAGGTTGGTAGTAATGCGCTCGCGCCAGTCGGCTATCCGCCCGGGCGGGCGCCACACTCGACCGGAATCTGCGCGCGCGCCGAGCGGCGACGAATAATATTTATACACTTTAAATAAACACGAATTCGCCACCGACACCCACTGCGAGCGAGCGCGAGATTCTGGTAAGTGCAGTGGAAAATTGACCTGTGACCTAGTGCATTATTGAAACGTTTCAGTCTAAATTTAGTGCGCTCTTATTTTCGGAAGCTGCACGGTTTCGCAGCTTTTCCAGAGTTACCCGCGTACAAAACTTCGGAAATTTGAAACTAATTAAGTAATTAAACAAAATTAGAAGACTTCTAAAGCTAGCTTGGATATTACGAGTGAAAACGAAAGTCGAGTGCATGCCAGCTAATGAAGATTTCTATAACCAGTGTAGCAGAGTGAAGAATAGATTCTTGTACTCAATAGACGAATGGCCCAAATACCATTTAATACTGACGAACGCAATGAATAGGAAGATTATGTGCTACTATCAAACGTGAATGAATAACGTAATAACAAAAACACTATTGAAACCTTTCATAACTTGTAGCTTTAAATAAATTACGTACACGTGTTAAACTGTTTGGTTTTAACATAAATAAAACGCACGGCTACAAAACTATTAATAGGTAGTTGAAGTTTTCGTTTCAGCGCGGAAGAAAGTTAACCACTGGTTTGAAATGCTTTTTTAACGCTAGGTTAGGCAACAAAAGTCTAGTGAACGGAGTTAGGCCATTGAAGGGGGTCAGTCACCCTGGAATCAGACCATGCTTGCCTACAGTATCTCTAAATTGTGTTTTTTGTTTCCAAATACATTAATGAGTAGGTACGCATTGCTGCGGATAGGGAGGCACCTACATTATATACTTAAAGCGGGAAAAACGGGACGCACGGTCATTAAAATTTTAAAAAGTTCCTCGAAAATTTGTAGTTGCTTATTTGGTGATACGTTTTGTTATGTTATTCGGTGATAGGTATAAATAAAAAGAATTATAAATTCGTTCAACTTACTTTAAGTAAGTAGGTAGCTCAGCCCGTGAAGGTGCTTTTCCACCGGCGAGGCGAGACGAGACGAGGTGGCGCGAGAATTTTTATTTGTACTAAAACACCCATTTCCACCGCGGGCGCGCGTTGAGGGTGCGTGATTTTTCAATACAAATTTCAATTCTCGTCCCGCCTCTTCTCGCCTCGCCTCGCCGGTGGAAAAGCACCTTAAAGGGACAAAGCCACATCCATTTGCGGGTTCATACAGCCATTGGATTGACATTCAGAGTTGACAAAATGTTTCTCCGTCCATTAAATTTAATTTACAACGATTGGACCAGGGGCCCTACTTTAAAATAAAACCCGAAGTTAGAAGTTTTGAGATTGTAGTCTTGAGATTTCAAATGTCTATGGCCAATCAAATGTATATGGTCAAATGTAATGTCTTACCATCAGATGGCCTGAGTACTCGCGTGCCTTCTCCTATGCCATAAAAAAAATTTGCTCTATCCCTTGCTCTCGACTTAGTCACAAAGGAGGAATAAAAGGATGGGGAATCCGAAGTTTCGAATTTAGCGCTTCGTCACCACCGTCCATTGGTCTTAATGTGAACGACCAGTATGACCACCCTTAAAATCTGAACCAACTTTATTTAGGTAGGAATTTGAGATCCGCATGTGTTTGATTAATCATCATAACTATACCTACCTGCTCATACCAAATTGTATACATAGAAAGTTAGAAAAGAACGCTATTTAGAAATACCTAGCTTGCAACAATGCGAACGCTTTCGCTCTTTAATTAAATTTTAAGGATTATTTTCGAGTAATTAGGTGAGTTACATGGATGCACTTTCGGTTTCAGTGCAGAGCCGAATAAACAGTAATAACGCAAGTTAAATTTATACGCTTATTATAATTTCATTAAAAGTCTGCTAATCGTGGTCGTAAAAGTAATAGTATATTACTACAGAGGCCGGGACAAAAGGGGTTGCCGGCCGAAGACATATAGACGGCCGAGCAAAGCGAGGCCGTATAGGTCTGAGGCGGGCAACCCCATATTTCCCGCCGAGGTATGTATAGTGCTTTTCTCAAACATTCATTAAAAAAATTAAAACCATAGTTACATAGTCAAATTACCATGATTGCATAAACATTAAAAGTAACCTACAGTGCTAAGTCATCCGCGCTGTATCAGGTGCGGGCGCACGACCGCCGGTGCCCCGCAGCGCACCGCCTGCGATCTAAGTTACGCTACGCACCCTTAATTACCTTTGTTCTCCTGGTACTTTAAATAAACATGCAAGCGCTTTGGTTGGATGCAGGGCTTAGTATATTAAAAAAAAAACAGCTATCTAGCCTGTTCATAAACACAGCCGCCATGTTTACACTAAAATTCAAAAGAAAATCGTTTATTGTGTTTTTTAATACGCATACGAGTAGTGGCAGAATGTCATGATGCCTATGCCACAAATTTATGTGGAATGGAAATTAAAAAAGAGGACTTTGCCGGCCCAGGCCTGCACGATTTCTATGAAATTCCATTAACGACCTCTTGTCCTAGCCGCACCTGAAACGTTGGCGGCCTATTGTAAGTAACATAACATCAAAACCAACCAACTTGCAACTGCAAATAAATGTAATAATTTAATGTAAAAATGTAAATTGGTATTATTTTTTAGACCTCCGTCGTGGGACCGTGGGACCTCAGTACCTACCTAATTAATTTCAACTCAACCTCTACCCGTTCTTGAGAAAAGGGTTTTGACACAAAAACATCTCAAACTACCTTTTAAATTAACTGAGCTGTACTTAAAATGATTTTAAGGGCACAAAAGATTTCTATTTCAAATGCTGATTTGGAAAGGCATGTCGTACCTATCCACCTATTTCTAAAATTTCTTGCACGGCTAGCACAAGATGCCCGCGACTTGTTTGTCGCTCGGATCCCCCTCTCTATCTAGTCAGTAATGATAGAGACGCACTGAGCGACAATCGAGAAAATACAACTTGTGCTACCCGTGTAGTCAGAAAGAGACAAACGTTTTGTCCACGATTATCCAGATCCCTAAACGAGACCATAATAGGCGAGCTGGTATCAATTATTTTATTGATTTAATTTAAATATTAAACTTTGTTAATGTTAAGACATTATAACTTATTGTGAGCAGATCGCGGACTATTTGCGTAGGCGCATTGTGTGGGCTTCAAAAAAGGCGCGAAACGTGCCGCGTCCGTGACGGCCTGCGGTGCAGTTCACCTGCTATTGAGTCCGTTTTACGTCCAACAGTGACACTATGCAAAAATATTTTTTACCCGACTGCCGAAGGAGGAGGGTAATGTGTTTCACAGCCTATATATGTATGTTTGTTCCTTTGTGTCACTATAATAACTTAACCCGTTGTCCGATTTTGATGATTCTTATGTCAATCGATTTGTCTTAATCTGGTGAGTGTCACTGAAGATATGACAGTAATCAAAATTCAATATGGTGGCAACCAGACGCCATTATAGTGCAAAAAAAAAAAGTTGACCAAGTATGACAAGTGGGGTATCATTGAATAGGGATTTCAAAATCATCTGTAGGTTTCTTTCATCATTTTTCATTTTTAATTATCATTTAGGATTTATAACCATTTAAAGTTGGTTAGCAACAGTCGGGTTTTGAAAGCTTGCTTTTTGTTAAAGTTATATCCGTAATTGTCACTATTCAAATTGTTTTTGTTATTTTTTGAATAAAACTTCTTTTTTTTGGTGGGGGTTGAAACGTTTCACGTATTGCAAAGAGCATTCGTCATACTCAATTAGTCTAACATGCAGTTATCTTTTAATCTAATTGTTATTCTCGTCAGTACCGTCCGTTCGAGGAAGCGATGCGGTCCACTACATAACATGTAGCGTGTCTGTCTTACTCCTATTATATTAGATAAACAACTTACAACACGCTTAGCAACACGGTATATCTACATTTTTTTAATGGCAGGGAAATGCATGAAGTTATACTTAGACTTTTGACGACGTGCTAGCCTAGTTGGTAGTGACCCTGCCTACGAAGCTAGCGGTCCTGGGTTCAAATCCCGGTAAGGACAGATATTTGTGTGATGATGAGCACGAGTATTTGTTCCTGAGTCATGGATGTTTTCTATGTATTTAAGTATATATTTCTCTATATAAGTATTTATATCGTTGTCTAGTACCCATAGTACAAGCCTAGAGCTTAGTTTGGGACTAGGTCAATTTGTGTGAGATCGTCCCGTGATATTTATTTTATTTTTTATTTAGATAAAGGTGGAGGCCACATTCTCTAGACCAAAATGAAGCTTTTTGAATGTACTTTTTCGTCATTCTATCTCAAACACTTTGGTCCCCTCCTCTCTTTCTAACTACGCTAGTTAAAAAGAGAGGAGGGGACCAAAGTGTTTGAGATAAAATGACTTCAAGGACGCTTCATTCGGCTTCACAGAGTGTTGCCTCCACCTTTATCTATACCTTCATGGGGATATGGCACACGAGCACTCAGGCCATCTGGGGCACATTTTATAAAACTAAGTAACAATTTTACAGGTCTAAACTGGCAACACTGCTCAAATGGCTGGTCGTCATTGGCAGAGGTTGTGTCAAATGGAAACTTGTAACCTGTAAATTGTAATTTGTGGCTTTATAAAACAGGCCACTGATGGTAAGTGGGATCTGAGATCCAAAGACATTTGAATTCTCAAGACTACAATCTTAAGACTGTAATTCTAAGGGCCGTATTAATAAACTCATCTTGGCCGAGATGCCGGTCACTAGATACGTCAAAGTAAACGTCAAACCATAGAACACTGTCATTTTTGACGCATCTCGAGGCGAGCATTAGAGTTGAGATTAGTTTATTAATACGGCCCTTAGACCTCAAATGGGAGAGGATCAAAAATTTGGACCATAGTTAAGCATACTTAAACAATGAACTCGAAAAAAGTTCCGTTGTGCGACGAAAAGTATCTCTACAATTGTATGGCAAATTTTCCTGTCACAATCACAACGGAGAAGAATTGCGTGAGTTAGCATGCCCAACTTTTTGGACCTTATCCAAATGCGCTGCCAACCCTGAGGGCTAAGAATCTAAGATGGAATGCCTCTATGCTATATAGGATGGTGGTAGCATTTAATCTAAAATCAAATTTTATAATAGCACTAGCTTTTGCCCGCGACTTCGTCCGCGTAGAACTCGTTTATCGCAGTTAAGTAAATTAATAGTTTTAAGTAATTCTATAGTTTGACGTCCTCCCTGGCAAGAATGATCTTTCAAACAATATTGAGATCGAAATTTACCGGGACACCAACTTTAACCATTCACTCTTACGGGAGGGCACTCCCGATACCTCGAAAGAGTTCAGTAACTCTAAGGGTAGGACGTGACTTGCTCTGTGTCTATGAAATTGTCTACTAATAGATACTCCACAACATCGCCTTCTACATGAGATATATTTTTATATTTATCCGCCCGACAATTTCGTTTGTCGGTGCTAATATCGCCCTCTCGCACAAACATTCTCTATTCTTTATATTGTTTTTTAGATCATCTGTGTTTTGTACAATATTACAGAATTCGCGGTTTAATGTATTCAAATCGTTACTATCTCTCGCCATACGATCTTCGACCATTTTTTAGTAGAGCTGCCGGATATATTGCCCCGACTGTGTATCATGGTGTACTCGTAGTTCCTGGAATATTTGTAGTGAGGTTAATTTTTTATATATATACTCATATCGTAGATGCCGAAATGCATTTATTTTATCCGCTGGTGTGCCCCTAGTTATCACCGGTAGATGAGAATCTGTCTAAATTCGCCGTCTCAAAGCACCAGCCCTCCCATGATAGTTTGGTTGCTCTTAAAATATCCATCATAGTTCAATATTACATATATTATATTATGAGTCTTAATACTAATTATAATGTAGGTATCTATCATTATAAATGGCGGAACTCCCAAACATCATCAGTGAAAAAACAAAGACAATTATATTCTTCAAACAAATTTACCCAATGTCCATTAATCTCATTCGGTTCTGCGGTTAATCCGTGAAAGCGTAACAAACAGACAGACGACAGATATAATTGAATTGCCATTTTGAATTTCTACTTATACTTTCACATCATTTTCGAAATCTGCGTCCTCAAAATCTAAGAAAATGACAATTATGTCCACTTTTTAAAAAAGATTATGGCCTTCATCTTGAATACTAAATTTGACATAATTTTCATAATCTGCGTCCACAAAATGTAAGAAAATGATACCAATGACGACTTTTTCAAAAAACATCATGACGGCCATTTTGAATTCCAAATTTGATATCATTTTCGATCAACGCAACCTAAGAAAATGACACCCATGATGACTTTTTCAAAAAACACCAAACATTGTCGTTATTCCCTCGGGAGCTTTTAAATTTTCCGGGATGGGATTTTTCTGTGTTAAACCAGGGTGCTACCTCCATTTTAAATTTCATCCTAATCCATCTAGCCGTTGCAGCGTTAAGGAGTAACTAACTAAAACCCCCTTTTACCCCCTTAGGGGTAGTTTTTTCTAAATCGCTGAAAGCAGTATATTTTATTTATAAACAGTAGCCTAAATATCAATTTCCTAATGTAGCCATTTCGATATCTTCCATACAAATTTCTACTCCCCATTTATCGCCTAAGGGGGAGTTTTACGGAAATCAATGAAAGTTTTTTTGTATGTTAAACAGTCTTAAACAGTAGCTTAAACACCAATTACCACGTTTCCAACTAAAAAAATTAACATAAATGACCAAATTGTCATACAAACTACCATCCCAAATCTCGCCCCCTTAGGGGTGATTTTTGAGATACAAATTTAATCTAATTCAGTTCCGCGGTTTATCCTTGAATGCATAACAAACAGACAGACGACAGACATAATTACTTTCACGTTTATAATGTTAGTATGGATTTTCTTTGTACAGCAATATTATGTACACCTATCGATGTATAGTTTTTTTACCCCTTGAGTATTGTTTGAAATGACATTTTAGAATTAAATAACCGACCAATTCGCCGAAAAATGAAATGCCTGTCATTAATTATTTTCAAGTGATCATAATAACCGCCCTAATATTAAATAACAGCCGTAGAATTAATACGCCGTGAATAGTATTGAAAATAGCGGAAAAAAATGTTAAAATCTGGATATGTCAACGCTGACAACTTCATTCTGACACCGCTCCTTTTGATATAGACTAACAAAACTGAATGTAGGTACAAAGCCTGTCTCATGTTGTCACACTGGATGGCAAAAGCCATAGGAGAAATAAATTATTCAATTGCGCAATTTTGTCAAATAATTACTAATATTATTCTATATTAGTAATTATTTGCGTCCCCAAAAACTAAGAAAATGTTACCCGTGACAACTTTTTCAAAAAATATCATTGCCGCCAACTTGAATTCTAAATTTGACATCATTTTCATAATCTGCGTCCCCAAAATGTAAGAAAATGATACCAATGACGACTTTTTCAATTAACATCATGGCGGCCATTTTGAATCCCAAATTTGATATCATTTTTGAAATCTGCGTTAACGCAACCTAAGAAAACGACACCCATGATGACTTTTTAAAAAAACACAAAGATATTGTCGTTATTCCCTCGGGAAACTTTAAATTTTCCGGAATAGGATTTTTCTATGTGTTAATCCAGGGTATATGCTATCTCCATTCTAAATTTCATCCAAATCCATCCAGCGCCATTGCAGCGTGAAGGAGGAACAAACTAAAACTCCCTTTTACCCCCCTTAGGGGTAGTTTTTTCTAAATCGCTGAAAGAAGTATTTTTTATTTATTATCAGTAGCCTAAATACCAATTTCCAAACT
The DNA here is from genome assembly GCA_946894065.1 of Acleris literana. Taxonomy (NCBI): domain Eukaryota; kingdom Metazoa; phylum Arthropoda; class Insecta; order Lepidoptera; family Tortricidae; genus Acleris; species Acleris literana. The sequence goes on along the minus strand of OX335678.1, from coordinate 3,285,826 downwards.
GCTTATTTTAAAAATAACTTATCTCCTATACAAATTTCTACCCCCTATTTGAACCCTTTAGGGGATGAATTTACAAAAATCCTTTCTTAGTGTACCCTTAGGGTACCCAAGGAATATTCCCTTCAAATTTCAAGTCCCTAGGTGCAGCGGTTTAGGCTGTGCGTTGATCGATCAGTCAGTCAGTTTTACCCCTTTCCATCCCTTCGGGGATGAAATTATCAAAAACGCTGAAACACGTATAAATTAATTTTCAATTTTCAACCTAAACACAAAATTTGAATAGCCTAACTTAAACTAAAACTGACGGACTTTCATACAAATTTTCATCCCCTTAGGGGTGGAATTTCCAAAAATCCTTCCGTAGTGGATCTTTACACTATATAAGGTATCTATGTGCAAAATGTCAAATCTCTAGGTCCCAAGGTTTGGGCTGTGCGTTGATATATTAACAATCCGTTTTACCCCTTTTCATCCCTTCGGGGTTGAAATTATCATAAACGCTGAGACACGTATAAGTTGAAATTCAATCGCCAACCTAAACGCAAAATTTGAAGCGTCTAACTTCAAAACTGACGGACTTTCATACAAACGTTTTTCCCCAATTTTACCCCCTTAGGGGTGGAATTTCCAAAAATCCTTCCTTAGTGGATCTCTACACTATATAAGGTATCTATGTGCAAAATTTCAAGTCTCTAGGTCCAGCGGTCTGGGCTGTGCGTTGATATATCAACAATCAGCTTAGCATTTTATATAATAGATATAATCTTTAATTTAATTTGGTATAATTATCACATGCTCTAAAATCAAAATTAGCGCAATCTTGAATCAAATGTTCATCTGTTTAAGGTCCTTATAGCCTAGCCACTCTCAGCCAACTCTCAGCCCCCTATATCATCACCTTGACAATGATAGGTGACAGATTACAATTCGGTATACATTGCGGAGTTTAATAAGTTTTAAAAGATAAAAAAGATAAAAGAAATTTATTCAGTAAGTAGGCCGCACGGGCACTTTTACACGTCAAGAATCTACCAGCGCTTCCCAAGAGAAGACCACTGCCGAGAAGAAACGCCGCAAGAAACTCAGCAGTCAGTCATTTTTTAAACATATTTCTTATTACAATGGTACTACTTAGTCATAACATCAGTGGGATCCATACAAACTGCGCAATGTACACTGAAATGTCTTCGTCATCTGTCAATGTCAGGATGGTGAAGTAGGGGTTGGTAGAGAGCGTGCGAGCGCCGATGGCAATTGGCTTACGATGGGTTTAGACCAAACGAGCGAATGCTCTAGAACATGTTTTGTCTTATTTTTACAAAGAAAACGTAAAAGATAATGCCATAGAATTCTTGTTCGTTCGCTTGGTCTAAACCCACCGTACAGATATGTTCTCGTGGTACCGACTGAATTCAAACCCAATATCGCTATTGTGCCAACAAGTAAAGTACAACCGATAATCTTACGGTGAAGAGAAACCATCATGGGGAAACGATAACGATAACGCCCCTCTTGTGCGCCCTGGGGCATCCTGGGGGCATGTACAGGTGCGGTAAATGGCTCAGAAACAGGAGAAGACTTTGTGGTCCCCTTTTTCGGGGGCTAAGAAATAATTGGTTCTCTACGTGGGCGATAAACGAAATATGTTTGGGAACTAGGGAATGCAAATAACCGGTTTTAACCGATTTTAACCGGTTATTATCATACAAAAACGGTTAATAACCGGTTAATTTGCATTCCCTATTGGGAACCCCTGCACTAGGCCACCGACACTCTCAGATTGACTACCTACGTTTTTGAAAATAATATCGCTCGTAGTTCAATTAGGACATGAAAAAATAATACTTATTAATTTTAGTCACAAGTCAATATCACATACCTAATTACATTTTAAGTCTGTACCAATCACAAAATATAACGTCTTCATTTAAACAGCTGTCGAGTGTCGGTGTCTACAAAATGTTTGTCTAATTAATAATTATGTCACAAAAGCACGGCAAATTCCTTCGTGGTGTGATAATAACACGTGGTACAATAATTTCTACACGTATTAAAAGTTAACACGATCAACGTCCACACGGAAAATGGACCCGCCTGGCGGGTTCTTGATAATTATTTAAAATTATTGATTAATCCATCATTATCCCGGATTAGATAATTAATTCGATTTATTTCTGTCAGTGCGCAAAAATCCAGTTTTAAGCGGTTTGCGGGTTCAAAAAGAACGACAACACACCCCCTTTAAGTCCTTGATATGTCTAAGCAATGATCAGTGCACCCCCCGTTGTCTGCTTAATCAGTCATCAGTGCAAAGTCACATGATCAACATTTTGTTCGATTTTGAACCTGAAAACAAGTCTAGTAGAGTCCAAATTATTTTTTTGGATGAAAAGTAATATCAAATTTAATACGCTAAATAATATGTGACGAATAGGTAGGCTGAAAAATTTCAGTCCAGTACTTATATCATTAAAAAAATAATTAAAAATGAACTTTTTTTTAAAATTGCAAATGTTTGTTTAATAGACAAATTACATACTAATCGAAAGTATTAAGTGTATAGAATATGCAAACGTTAGGTTTTTTGCAAATTACTAGTACCGACTTAATGTTTATACCTGCCTACCCAATAGTTTGACGAGAAAAAAATAGTCAAACTAATGTTTGCATATTCTATAGGCTTCATACTTTCGATTGGTATGTAATTTGTCCATTAAACAAGCTATTGTATTTTTTTAAAACAAAGTTAATTTTTATTTTTTTTATTAATTATATACTGGACTGAAATTTTTCAGCCTACCTATTCGCCATATATTACGTAGCATATTAAATTTGGTATAAAATATTTTTTATCGAATAAACAGCCCGGTCCAAATCATCTCCTATTCGGATCTCCTACTATTATAAAAAGTTCTAAATTTGAATTTGACGTACCAGTTTGCGGCAGACGACACGGGTGCAAGTGGGGCAACACACCGGGGTTCTATCTAATAAACGTTATTACGACAAAGGGGTTTGGGTAAAAGTGTTGTCATTTGTAAAATTCATACATTTTCAAGGTGAGCGGCCATTCGTAAAAGTGGTAAATTATGATAGAATTATTAAAAATAAACATATTTTGTTATGTAATGTAATACTCTTAAGTGCATCGGAGCCGAGATATTTAAATATTCATTCTTGGGCGTACTTTTATACTAAAAACTGAATACTTAAATCTTCAAAATCTCCGCTCCGATATTATTTAGCGCCATAAATTATATATATCTATGTGTATTTAGAGGTCCTCTAAATAACTATGCAAAAATCATCCGTGGCCGCTGAAAAAAAAAAGACAATATTCTTCAAACAAATTTACCCAATGCCCTTTGTAAAGAATTGACAAAATTCTCCAATGACACAAAAAACCATATTATAAAGCTACCAATTGTGAAAGTACCACTGCTTAAATATTTATATGAAAATTGTATTAATTAACACATTGTAAACTGTAACTTTTATAAGTTAGCGCTCAGTGGCCGAAGCGAAGTTCAAAGTTATTCCTTTTTATTAGCTCCATCTCTTCCTTCCAATACTCTCGAATGATGAATGATGAATGAAACGCATCTGAAGACACCAGTTTTCACGTAACATTTCATCATATTTACATAGAGATCATGCGCTGGATTATTGCTCTATTTATAGCTTTATACAGTGTTTAAGCAACAAACAAATTGACGTATGCAAGGCCAGTTTAATGGATTATTGAAGTGCGCAGTTGTGACGCTTGTAACTAAAAGGCAGTAAACGTCTTTGGGGTTCATACACCGATACTGCCTTGTCTCGAATGCCTCGGTAGACAGTGGAGTCTTTATGACTCACCCGGCACGGCAAAAACCAACGACAAAAACCTGTTAGACACGCTCGGAGGTATTAGCTTTATTTACGGTGGAAATGAGATTTTCAGCATTATAGCATTCATTGCGGTGTCCGACGTATTTTCCCGTAGCTTTTGTTTTATACGAAGCTGCCATGTGCAAAAAAAAACGCGATCAAGTCTTATTAAAAACACGATTGACATTTCGACACATGCAAGGAACAAAATTGTATCTCAAATTTTATGTTAGCTTGAGATACAATTTTGTTCATGTTCAATCAAATACGTTTGAAATTAGAAGTCACAGTAAATTGGGATACAATGTTTTTCCTTGCATGTGTCGATTTTTGCTCTACCTACCTACGGTATTTATCACGCTTCGCATCATAACTGTAACTAAATTATATTTTCATTGTCAGTACGAATCACGGCCGGCAACGCATAATTTAGATATCTAAGCGTTTATATCTAGGACCGCGTACGAGGGCTGCTACTTATGTAACCGGAATAGAAAAAAATAACAAACGTATATGACTAAATATGGTTTTATTGTTTTTCAAAATATTCTCCCTTATGATCGATGCACTTTTGCATACGTTGAAACCAATTTTTAAAACATTTTTTCCACTCTGACTGAGGTATCTCCAAAACGAGCTGTTTGAACGCGTCGACTGCATCTTCACGGGTCGAAAATCGTTGACCACGTAATTTATTCTTTACATTTGGGAATAAATAGAAATCATTGGGTGCCAAATCAGGGCTGTACGGCGGATGACCCGTTAATTCTATATTCTGACCTTCCAAAAATCGAGTCGTTTCGCGTGATGTATGACAGCTGGCATTGTCATGGTGAAGAACGATTCTGCGTCGCTGGTTGTTTTTACGTATTTCTTCAAATACCTCCGGCAAACAAATGGTCGTGTACCATTCCGAATTAACCGTTTTACGATTCTCTAGTGGCACTGTAGCCACATGGCCATTAATAACGAAAAAGCAGGCGACCATTTGCTTCAAGGTGCTTTTTGCACGAGTTACTTTCGTAGGGTTCGGCTCATTTTGAAACACCCACACTGTTGATTGTTGTTTAGTTTCCGGATCATACGCATAGATCCAGGATTCGTCACCTGTGTAGATATTATAAACAGCTTTTGAGTCACCACGGATATATTTTTTAACATTTTCTTGCACCATTCGACGCGAGCCTCTTTTTGATCCTTAGTTAAATTGTGAGGGATCCAACGGGAACAAATTTTTTTTACAGCTAAATGATCATGTAATATCTTATTAATGCTCGTCATACATACGCCCAGAGTCGCCTCTATCTCGCGATATGTAACATGACGGTCATGCATTATAAGTTTTCGCACAGCTTCAATATTTTGTGGTACAACGACCGATTTCGGGCGACCTTCCTTAACTTCGTCCGTGAGCATACTACGTCCACGATTGAACTCACTAAACCAGTGGTACGCAGTGCTTTTCGATGGAGCTTCATCACCAAAAGTCGAAATTAATTGATCTATGCACTGTTGTTGCGTTAAACCACGCCGAAAATCATAATAAATCATAGCACGAATATTTTCACGAGTGAGTTCCATTCTTGCAGCGAGATGACATTTTGATCCCGCCAAAAACAAAAGACTAGCGTACATAAGAAAAAAATTTATATCGGGCAGTATTAAAAAAAAGTTCAAATTTTACCATGGAGGTCAGATATAACGTTTATAAATGTTGGAATCCCAGATTCCGGATACATAAGTAGCAGCCCTCGTAGTACAAGCCTAGAGCTTATTTTGGGACTAGGTCAATATGTACGAGATTGACATATTCTACAGGCTAAAAGAGCTTAGGTATATACGTTGCCGGCAATGAATGTTTTAATACCTACGGATTGAGACTAAAAATATAATAGTTACCATTATAATACAAGGCGTGAAAAATACCATAGGTAGAGCAAAAATTACTTTTCCTATTTTTATTAAGACTGTATGTTTTTCCTATTTGTAATAAGATGTATTTATTATCTTTACTATCAAGCTAATATTATTAGAATGATGTCCTCTATTATATCGTACATAACTAAATGAAAACTTTAAAAACCCGACTTAATTTTTTATACTGTCGTCAATATAGTTACTTATGTTAATAACTGACATTTTGCCATTGTTTTTATTTCAATTTTAACAGTTTAGGTATCCTATGTCATTCGGGAAAATGTCATGTCATGGTGAAAGGATTCTAACTATACCACACACGTCTAAATCGGCTCAGGGGTTTAGAAGTTGTGGTGGAATAAAGAATCGTACATACATACATACCTACATGAACTCTGAAATATTACACTCCTTTCTTTGGGCAGTCGTGTACAAATAGGGATGTACAAAGGCGAACTTATCCCCTAAGAGGATTGAGAAGCTAAAAAATTCCTTACAAAATGCGATAACTTTTTCTCCCCTTGAACCTGGTCCGATTTTTGAATATGTTGTAGATATCATGAAAAACTATATCTGTACGTTTTTCTTTTCAAGAAAATATTCCTTAGAAAAAAAACAAATTAAAAAAACAACAACGTACAGACCTAGTTCTTTATAATACATACATACATTAAATCACGCCTGTTTCCAAGGAGCGGCAGGCAGAGACCACTTCTTTCCACCTGCTACGATCCTGACAAATCGCTTTCGCTTCTTCCATATTCATACATCGAGTCATTCACGCACGTCGGTTTCGGGTACTTAAGATCCGGCCCTTTTCCAGTATTTCTTTATAATAACTACTTACAACATATTCACAAATCGTAGAAATCGGACTTCATTTAGGGGGTGAGAGGTTATCGCCCGGAGAAAAAAATATATGGATTTTATTTTTTACTTTTGCGGCGCTTCACAATTTTCTTAAAGGGAACTCTTCCGGTTAACCTTAAAATAAATGTATGTCTCCATTATTTATAACTGCATATCGTTACTATTACTACTAGAAAAAACTCGTATCTGATATTTCGAGATGTATGAGTTTAAACTTAATTCTCTTCAAGTTAAGTTTAAAATCGTACGTCACGAAATATGAGATACGAGATTTTTTCAAAGCAATGACGATATGTATGTTTACAGTTAAATATAAAAATTATGTAATAACAGGTGTATTCAAGTATCTGTAACAGTGTATTTTAAAACAAATTATCGATCGAGCCAAAGACAATAGGAAACGCACGGATGACCTAGAGCCTATACATACATACACACATGCACTATGTACACAGTTGCTCATACCACAAATTACCATAAGTCACATATTCACTGTCTAGCCATTGTCTACTATTACTCAAAGTGATAGAGTCGCTATTTGACTGGATGTCGTGAGTTATTTCATAATGCGGGTGCGGGTGTGTCACAGCAAACATGATGTCATAGATCCACCTACGATCCTCAGGTTTTTTTTTTAGATACTGCGTAATATTGATGCAGAATCTAGGTAAATGTTTTTTTTTTGTCAATATTTCTTTCGTAATAGGTGATAAATCCTTCACAGTTGATATTTAGGAAAAGGTCAGAGTCAGAGCTCAATACGCCTGCTATCAATAACCTGGGGTCCTGACGAAGATGCATAATGCTGTCATAAGTAGTTGAGATAGGGGGCCGAAAATTACAGTTTTTTAAAAATCGCTAATTTTAAATTCACGTATCTTGTCTTCTAGATGCTTCAAAAATGTTTGTTTAGAATAGTCAAAGGTCTTTATTGTTCTAGGAAGTTAACCAAAAAAGAGTTATGATTATGACCAGTGATCGGAATAGGTAGAGTATATTTACCTAAAGTTCGCAAAAGGACATAATATAGAGTGGCTAAAACCGGGTGAAATATTAATTTATTTTTATTGAATTCCAGATTTCCGGTATTTTTAATGCTAAGTATACGTAATATTTACACACGGTATGGGATATTTTATGTTAGTTTGTGATAAAAGGGGCCTGTAATTCATTCCTTATATCTAATTATGTAATAGGTGGAGTATATTTACCTAAACTTCGTAGAACAGTCATAAATGGGAGACTTCCTTGCGACTACATTTACTAGTACCAGAAAACTACCGGAAATCCGGAATTCAATAAAAATAAATTAATATTTCACCCGGTTGTAACCGCTTTATATTATGTCCTTTTGCCAACTTTAGGTAAATATACTCTACCTATTCCGATCACTGGTTATGGCCTTCCAAATAGGCAAGGAGATGAGATGAGTGTCTCATTTCAATATTATAACAAATTTTAGTCAATGACTCAACAGCGGCTGAACGAGGATCCTGAATCATGAATGGAGCGACTTCAAGCATCTTTAAACATATGAATATGTTATTTATCTAGTGGATTAATTTTAATAAATATAGAAGCAAACTACAAACGTTAAAAATGAAGAATGTCAGTAGGTACGCCAAATCGCTTGAAACTTTGTAACAGTAAAGTTTATAAATAAAAAAACATACTACTTTTTATTTCATTCAAATAGACCCAGTAGTTTTGATTTTACGAACGTTTAAAATTTGGGTCAAAAATATTAAAGCGCGCGGGGGCCATTTTGCTGGAGTGACGTCATCGCTTAACAGCGCTGCGCGCCCTTATATGAACGAGTACGTTTACAGGGCTATAACTTTTTAACCGTAATAAGTAGCCAGTTGAAATTTTCACAGAATACGTGTTATTATAAAATCTATCGTTTAAAATGATAAAATGAACAATAAATCAAATCCCAAGAGGGGTCCCTATACAAGAGACATGAAAAAAATACTTTTATTTTAGCATTTTTATACGGATTGTATTTTTATTATGGCTTCTTATTTTGATGCTATTTTAAGCTTAAATTGTAGTCTAATTTTCATAGTTTCCGACTAAATAGCAATCTATAAATCATTAAACTAAACTGGCTGACATTCTCTATTGTAACTAGAGTAGTATCTGAACTAAACATTCATTATTACACCTCATTCATTAAAATCTGTCCAATATTTTAGGAGGAACATACAAAGACTAAAACAAAAAGCACATTAATAGATAGCAATAGCGTATGAATTCAAGGTTATTATCACTTTCGTGACTGAAAACTCGTCTCGCGGGTTCTTTGCAAGTATGCTGGGATGCCTACGACTCGGGAGGCGGGTCGATTGTTTGTACAAAAGTGTTTATACTCCATAATAGTCTTACTTATTTTTTTAATATCTAATGATTGATTCCATTTTAAAAAGTAAACAAGAAGTTTTTCCTTTTATAAGGTCAATCGTATTTTAAGCATAGTTTATTTTATGGCCCAATGATTGGTCCTGTAAAATTTGTTAAATTGTTTAAAAAATGTATTAATATTACTAGGTTTCCGTACTCGGCGCCCTTTCTTTTCCATACAAACCTTGTCCTGAAAAATACGACCACAAAAAAAATCGTTCGAGTGAATCTCGAGGTATGGCATGGCGGGAAACGGGCTTAATTTTTTATTCTGTCAAAAACGTAAATGACACTTCGATTTTCGTCCCTTTTAGATTTTAAAACGATCGCCTAAAATCTTTATGGTTGCCGAATATTAAATACTTAATGGCCCGCTTATCTACCTATCATTGTACAAGCATTTTAGCGTCTAGATTCTAGGTTCTGTAAACGTGCTGTTAGCGCAAGCCTCGACACACATAATAACTTGCTAAGTGCATTGTTCCAAATACCTAACGTTTTAGATGCACCTTGAGAAGCAAGTAAAATTGAAGGCTAGGTCTGAACTAGTATACCTACATTAAAATATGAAGAACTCTCGGCCACCTCCATATATTGGTCTTTTTCTTAGTTGAATTTTCTATAGATTTAACTTGGAAGAAGCACGAAAACTAGAGCATGTTTTTTGCTGAACGTCATTCCTCTTTTAATCCGATAAACATATAGGTATGTACTGTTTAAATGTAGGTACTTATTGTAAATAGTATACTTAAGTATATGTTAATTGGAATATGTAACGCAAAAAGGGGAAAAGTGTTACCCGACTTTATCGTTTTTTTTTTATTGTTATGGATAAGATACGTAGGATTGGTTTCTGTTTTGACACTATCTGACCTTCTGGTATTTTTATGCCAAAGATCAACGTGTCCGACCTTTGAGAAATATTTACTAAAAAATGTGCGTATCATGCTCTATTTTTAAAGAAAAACCGAGGTAAGAGTTTTTTTAAAGCCGATATGATTTCCCTTTTCTTTGTAATATGCAGATCTTTCCCAAACTTTCGTGCGTCGAGCCTCCCCGTATAAATTTAGGTATAACATTTTCATGACCTCCATTTGATTTTTTTGTGATTATTAGTTTTTGTTACATTTGCCTATATTACTTTACCAACTCGACGGACGACGTCGGTTTGTGAAACAGAGACAGAATGTATCACAATCAATGTGTTATTATATTATTTATCTTCACTAATATCATAAGTCCTCTATTATGCGTTCAAAACCATTACGCAATTGTTAATTTTGGAGTATGTTCCAAATTTTGGAATTACCTTACAATATTCGATAACGTAATTTCAAAATTACGTTACAGCTGTCATCGCTGTAACCTACTACCACAGGTAAGGTAATGCTGGTCATTTGCCTTCCGGCTTTTGAACCCATCTTAGAGTACTTATAATATGTGTGTAGATAAAGTATTGTATGATACTCTGCGTAATTAGCATTAGCATTACGCAACCGTCACACATTCAATTGAAGTTTTTTGAAAATTTAAAGCATTTTGCGCCCCCTTTGCTATCTTTCTACGCCCCCTTACTTAGGGAGGCGCGCCCCACTGGTTGGGAAATTCTGATCTAACATCGATTGGTTCGAGAATAGGGGGTTATCGAGATAATTCTGATATACATATTACATAAACGATTAAATAATGACTTTCTTTTGTTGCAGTGAATCAAACACGAAGTGAACGAGGCTTGGGTGCAGCACGAAACGACCGACGCACCTCGAGAGAGCGGTGAGACATTCACAACTTAACTACTTAATTATAATTTATTAGGCATAATTGCACGAGTTTTATTCATTTGGAAAACAAAACCAATCAGTTTTATTGTCTTGTTAAAAAAATGTCTAACTTTATACGAAGGGGTTTTCATTTTCATGAGAGTCTTTATTTATTTCAAAACAATATTAGTAAGGGCGCAACGTTGCATTTTTGACCACCCTTTTTTTGGTTTTGCGCAGCGTCGTCAGGTAAAAAACCAGCTAATTAAGCTATTGTCCTCTGGGAATATTCTGCCAGTGGAAACTGAAATACAGTCGACTACAAAGAGATTATAATCGTATCCACTTTTGGACTATAATACAATGCGTTGATATGAAAAAGTGGATACATCTTTTTATACTCCAGTGTACAAGTGATTAGTACGAATGTATTTCCAAAAAAGATGCTGATTCATCAGTTGGAACGTCATTTAGCCGAAACTTTGTTATATGTACATATAAGACTTGCTTGAGAGTTAGCACATGTCATTTGAGAGAACTTCAGTCGGTCAGCATTGTCAAGGTAGCGGTTCGCGCCGCGACAGAGACAAGCGACCGAGACACGAGACCGCGACCGGAGACCGCGACTGTCACTTGACCGTAGGCATCGTATGAGCGACAATTCGCGAACGAGACAGAGACAGGCGACGGAGACGCGAGACAGGAGACAGCAAGACGTCTCGTTCGCGAATTGTCGCTCATACGATGCCTACGGTCAAGTGACAGTCGCGGTCTCCGGTCGCGGTCTCGTGTCTCGGTCGCTTGTCTCTGTCGCGGCGCGAACCGCTACCGTCAGAAAGGTGATGTTAACTTCCGGTTCCTTTTCAGGCGATTTTTACGTAAAATAAGGAATTGAACTGAAGGTCGCGAACCGGAACCCTTCAAAAGTTACGAAGTGTAGTTTGTGTTTACATGAATAAGAATAGTTTTTAAATATATTGATCTCATTTAATTTAATTTATTGATTCAGAATGTTTAATTTCATTCAAAGTCATAGACAACCATTTAAAATATGGATTGGAAATAATATTTTGCTGCTTGGAGGGAAGTGTTAGGAGTATATTAACAACATTATCTAACTTTTACCCAATAGCCGCAGCGGAGCATAATGTACCCTACATTTGAAAATATTGTAACTCCACCTGTCATCACTTTATCTTTTTTGCCACAAAGTTCCAGTCGACCTAGCCAAGATGCACACGCTACTAGCGTTTTTCTTTTCTATTACTCAAAATTTATTGGATGAAAGTTGACCACGTGGTTTATTGTAACTCACGACACTGTCATACCGTACATTTTGAGTCGTTCAAGTTTGTCTTCAATTTAGAAGTAAGTATATTAACAACGTTATCTAACTTTTACCCAATAGCCGTAGCGTAGCGTAGTATAGGGTTGCCAGTTAAAAATATTGTAACTCCACCTGTCATCGCATCAACTTTTTTCCCCCAAAATGCCATGGAAATAAATGCTCAGGATCACTTAAACTGAACGTTTTCCAAAACATACCTCTGTTATGTCTGATATCCACCGCCGTTCTCCTCCAACAATGTCAATGACTCATAGTCTCACATCCAAAGCAGCGATGTTTAGAAATATCCACCGGGTACAATCCAAAAACATAACACAGTGTAAGTACACTAAACTAACCTACTATCGTTAAGCCACAACACACCAGGGCATAGCATCGTTACATGATCATTTTTGTACCTTTTCGCTTTCAAACGTGAGAAAAACATTATGGTATTTCATACTAGATGTTAAGCTGACAAGGTACGAAAGCGTTCAGTTACTTATGACATTGACTGAACATGCCGGAGTAATTGGAGGTTTCCTTTTTTTCGCTCTCTGCAATGATGTGTAGGTATTACGATGATTCAAACCGGTTTGGAGTACCGTTTCGGAGTAGTGAACTGCATTTGTTATTTATTTTTACTAGGCGAAGAAGATTTGGCTGTGTTTTCGTTGAAATTACATGTCTCTGCAATAATGAAAAGCTATATATATATATTTTTTTTTTTTATTAAAGATCCAAATAAAACATTTATCGCAGAGTTACAATTTGAAAGACTACAAAAGTCACAGAGGCTTATGAGTAGTCAGTGAGTTCGGAGTAAAGAGCTACTATTGAATGTAGGTTCTATAAAGAACCGCTAGGTCAAGTTTTGATCAAGTGTCAAGTAATGCCATTTGGGCTGACATGTTGTTGTTGTTGTTATTGTGTACCAGCGGGTCTTTACAAAACCGGGTCTTATATTATTTCTTAATAACTCAATTGCAATTATTTACAACTATGACAATCAAAAAATACCATTATGGAATGGTCAGTTATGATTAGGGCTTCCAAGTGCCGGTTTTAATCATACTGGTATCAAATCAATATCTGAATAATTTCTAACGATACCGGATCCTGGAAAAGAAATTAACTCCGCTAGAACTCCTGATTCCCCCGATTGCAATTTCTTCTTTCCCATTATTTGAGAAATAAATTTCCGTATGGAAACCTTTTTTTTCCCTTGGTTATGTCACAAGGCTCTAACCTAACATTTAGTTCTCTTGGTTTTAGAACAACATTAACTTAAGTGACGATCTAAGAAGGTTCGTGATACTATATTCACCGCCTTTTCCCGCGCACGTGCCTTTCGCATAGGGCTGCCATAATATATGTAGAAATGAAAAATCCCTGGAAAAAGTCTTGTACATCAAGCGAAAAGTCCTGACATTTCTCTCATTTCATTGGCAAAAACAGGGATTTATTCTCGTGTTGGTTGTGTATTAATAATTTAACTTTTCTAACATTTTCAGTTTTTTTTAAAATACATATTTTTACCTTCCATTGTTATTTTTGTTCAGTGTTTATGTGCGTTTTGTTGATTAGTGGTTACATTTTTTTAGGATATATAAATCGTAAAAATGTGAAGTTAGGTTTTTATAGAATACTTGTTTGAAAAATCCTGACATGTGCCAAGTCCAGCCTGACAAAACACCTTAAATCCTGAGATGTCAGGACAAATCCTAACGTATGGCAACCCTACTTTCGCATCGCAGTCAGGCATGAATTAATAACTGTAATAATTTATGAGCTTCAAGTTGGTAGCAATATTTTTTTTTAACTTGTAGTGTAGCCTATAAATCTTATTATAATAAATAAGTATGTTAAAATTAAAACCTTAATTAATTAATTATACATAATGTTGCGTTTTGTATATGACTTTAATAGGAAGGATTCGGCAAGTATAGGTTGCTGAAGTGAGTCATCTATCATATTATGGTTTGTAGGTATATTTATGGGTTTTTGATTTATATTTTCTGTTTGTGCAATAAGCAATAAAGAGTTTACATACATACATACTTTATGCTGTTATTATGAGCAGCATAGAGCTAGTATCTATGTATGTTCTCGGAAGGTGTGATTTGGCTTTGTATATTTTGTTTACGTTGGAATGGCTATTTCGCTCATGCTAAACTTAACTTAACATAAAGCTAATATTTAAGTTTAACACAAATTTTCGAGATCCCCATCGAGAAATAAACCTTCCCTAGGTTTCGCGGGGATTTCATTTTTGTAAGAGTGGATCTTCTTTTATTTTAGCGATAAATGAAAAAAAAATACAGGACACATACACAATGTAATTACCGAAAAACCGTCACATCTCCTTTAATCACTCTGAACTTTCTGCAATAATGGTATTTATTTGATCTAATACGAATACACATTTAGAAGAGGTACTTTAAGAGTGACTTATGGATTGTAGTGATATGTTAGACTCGCTTCTCGTGTAGTCCAATGTTACAATTGCCATTTCCCAGTGTATTGATAGCGAAAAAACTAATGAAAATAGCACTATAAGGATAGAGAAACCCAGAGTGGGCAGACCCACCTACTACCTACTTAAGATGAGCAGTCGTATCTTATCTGACGTGTCTGAACCAATAATTATTTTACTAAAGCCTACTCCTTTGTTCCAGATCAGGGTTCACAGAACCCACGACGACGAAACGATTCGAGAGGCACCGGCCCCTCGAAATACATCGCTCGGTGACCGTCAGGCACGAAACAATCCTGCACTTTGCCTTAGTCGTATCAAACGAAACCTCGAAAATACTCCTCTACCTACGGCCACGGTGGAGGGGTGATATTGTATAATTATTGTACATTTATATATGCATATATAAATCGGTAAAAACTGATCTCTAACGTGACGTCACAATAATTGTGATTATTTAAATTATTACTAAAGCTGTACGTGCATTTTGGACGTGTAGTATAGTTAGGAAGTTTTTGTACGTATTTAATGAGTATTTGTAAATAATTAAAAATAACCAAAATAAGTGTGACATTGCGTTAATTTAACTATAATACTAGTCATTCATCTAGTGTATCTATTTATTTAAAATATTTGAGTCTTGTAATCTATAGTGTAATATTTAAAAGCTAAAACGAAACTTAAAATTAAGAATCTTAAATACCGTTCAGTAACAACACTACTGACTACTGAAGATACGAAGATTAAGGAAACGCGACTTGCCAACTTAACGCGGCAAACAAACAACTTGACGTTTTAAAAGGTGGGAAACCGTGACACATCCGTGCCACAGATTAGAAAACAATCGACAAAGTTGACATAGCACATAAACAAAATGAGTAACGAGATGCAAACTCAAATCGGCGGTCAGCTGCAGAGGAGTTACAGGATGCAGGACTTCGCTTCGCCTGGCGTCATCATGCGAGAGCGAAGCTTCATTCGCCCGCAGTCGCATCACAACATGCACCATAACCAGGTAATAAAATAACACTAATAATAAGCCCGCCAATGTCATATAAAACACCATAGATAGCCGCAATATGGACAAAAAGCGGTCTTAATAGTCATGTTTAATGTAAGTGCAGAAATAAGTAATTTTTAAACGGCACGAGATTAGAATCTATCTACTGTTCTCGCATGAGTAGCAAAGAACGTTTCTCAATGCATTATCCGAGTGTTTTTTGACAAAAATTGCAATTTTACATCAATAATAATGTCGGAATTAATTGACACACGTCACGATCTCTGCACATGCGCATTTCGCCTGTAATTATCTTTCAAAAGTACCTAGTTCTTTTATTTTCAAACAAAATCTACATATATTAATTAAACCGTCTTGTTCAAGTTTATTCGTAAATATTTATCATGAAAAAACAACTTCATGTGTACTTGCGGCCTTGGAAAGTACTTACTAAAGAAATACACTGAAAAAATGTAACAATTATTTTTGGTAATAAATACCTACACTAATGACAACAAAGTAATTTTATTCGAACAGCTATCATCGCAGTAAAAAATATGACTACACGCTGATTTGATAGCTGTCAGAATTTAATTATTTTCTTGCCGCTAGTATAGCCACTATGGCGTGTCACCAATGAGCTTCAAGATTTCGCTTGCATTGATCGTACTATTCGAAAGATAAATAAATTAAATATCTATCAACAGTTGACTTAATCCATAATAATTGGCAATTTGCATTAAATTATTATGCAGCGATTGTGAAGTTGATTTAAAATGGATACACTTCCCACACACGCACAATCTAATCACCCACACTGTCTGCGTGATGCGGTTTCTCGACGACCTTACCTGCATTTTGAAATCATATTCCATATTTGATTTTTGTAACTTTTATTTTTTTTATATGGCCAGCAGCAAATATGGGTCGGTATTGAATAAAAATTAACCCCAATAATCATCATAAAAGGATTTCTAACTTGATCATCCATCAATATCGGTATGAAACGTCGCGTCGAAATCGAAAATAATTTATGGATCGATAAGACTAACGCAAATAATTCTCAAAGAATACAGTAAACAATTCTGTAATCAAATCGAAAGTTTCTTGAAGCGATTGCGGCTGCTGGAGAAAATATAAGGTCACGTCGTCGATAAATAAAGCTATAAGAATGGGATTAATGGGATGGACAGACTAAATGAAAGTGGCTTTTCTACGACCTAGATCGAATTGCAAATGGGTCTCATGGCTTTATTAGCAGAACCAAACTGTCCGATTATGAAAAATCTCGACATAAAAGTCCCTTGATTTAGTGGCGTTATTTAGTTATCCTTGGTATCCTACTAATATTATAAATGCGAAAGTTTGTGTGTTAGTTTGTTACCCCTTCACGCTGCAACGGCTGGACAGATTTGGAAGAAAGGAATGGAAATAGCACATGTCTACTTTTTATGCCGGAAAATTTAAAAATTCCCGGTGGAATTACGATGATTAAAATCTACACGGAAGACGTCGCGGGCAGAAGCTAAATTAAATATATTTCATTTAATTAATTAACTACAAGTATTTAATTAACTTTACATGTTTGTTTTCCAGAAAGGTTTAGTTCAAATCTTGCAAGTTAATTTTGAACCAGTTTCGCTGATGTTTAGTAAATCTGATGATAATGCATTGTTATGGAGACTTAAGAGCTGATCTGATGATGGAGTTGGAAGGTGGCGACAGGGCCAACAGGTATTCCGTTGTAATCGTAGACCCACCAGGCACCAAGTATGTAGGTTTGTCAAATTAGTCTCGATAAGCAGATGATGAATTATGACAATGATGACTGATTGCCTGATGATGATGATGATGATGTTTTGAATTTGAATTTTAAATTTGATCGTAAGTATGAAGAACAACTATAACGTCAGCGCAGTATTATACTAAAATCTAGGTTGTAAGATTACAACTAAGTTCTTTATGAAAAGCTTTATTAAGGCCCTGTCATCACGGCTCATAGACACCTCCGGAGATCCTAGAGCTGGTGCTTACCTCTCCCAAAGGATTGGGCTAGCTATCCAGAGAGGTAATGCAGCCAGTGTCATGGGGACCATGCCGCGAGCGGACCTGCTCTGCTAGAGAGGGTGTTCTTTTTATAGTGGTAGTTATTTATATGTTTTAATATTTGAGTAGCTTAGTTTTATTTTAATTTAAATACGTTTAGTTCAAAACAATAATGTATTTGTAGATAATAAACATAACTAAGGTTTTAGGTTGTATTACTAATATTCTTATGGACCCAGAGCCTGAAATAAATATTGCAATGAATTGAATTTAATTGAATTACCTACAACGACGTATATTGAAGCAATATGCGCTTAAATCAGTTAGTATCTTCTAGTTTTACTACAAAACGCATTACCTCCATATGGTAAATATTGCATCAGAGCTGCTAATAGAAGGTTAGGTCATTATATGAAAAAGCCATGTCTAGGTTTTGCGTATTGCTAAATATTTGAACACGGCACCTGTATTTGCGTGTCACTTATTCAAGAATGCTTTCGACAAATAGATATGTCTTGATATTTCAATACAAAAATATTCTACTCGCGAAATTAATTCGCCTTTTAAGTAGTTGTTAAAATTGATTACTTAATTTATTTTTGAAATTAAGATTAATGAACTTATCATTGAGCAAGTAGGTACACATATTTTAACGTATTTAGGTATGACATTCTTTTAAACTCATCATTTTCGCGAAAATAATCTAGAATCAACCAAGAAAATCCTTTACCACTGCTAGAATATAGAGTTAATAGAGGGTTAATAGTTATTATAGAGTCGAATTGGGGAAAGGTCAGATTTCGCTTTGCTGTCATCAGTACAGTGTCTATATTGTCCATAATGGGCCTATTTTGTTTGCGCCAAATGCTATCGGCCGAAATTGCCAAATTTTCACTTGCCAAGTTTTTTGGCGAGACCGGACTGTATCGCATTTTTTTAAAATATAATCATAAAAGATAAACTAAAACCCGATCGGTGACTTATATGACGCAGCCTTATAATTTTAATAAAATATGTGTCACTCACACGTCCTTGATAAATAATATGACACCACATGTATTTAAATCGGTCTGTTATGATTCTGTTAACGCTAACGCAGAATGATACCTGAAACAGCTGTTGGTCATTCCAAACACTCACTATGGGTACACTAGCTTCTGCCCGCGACGTCGTCCGCGTAAATTTCAATTATCGTTTTTCCCTCGGGACGTTCAATTTTTTAACCGACTTCAAAAAAGGAGGAGGTTCTCAATTCGTCTGTATTTTTTTTTATCTTTGTTACCTGAGAACTTTCGACTGGGTAAACCGATTTTGATGATTCTTTTTTTATTTGAAGTTGGTGCTTCCCGATTGGTCCCATTCTTATCAAAATGAAGATCTGATGGTGGAATCCATGAGGAATCGACGGAACTCTTCAAAATGTATAGGCACACCTATAGCGATTTTGGTATTTTCCATTTAACTCGTGTACTTGGTCTTGGAAAGCACTATTTGGTGAAGTGAAACTGATGATGAAGACCACAGATGGCCACCGGATCTCCTAAACGGTATATATTTCGAGGGTGGCGACAAGATATTTCGATTAAGATAGTTGAGCGACTATAACGAAGCATATTTAGGTTTAAATATATGACTATGACTTTCTCACGGCGTTGCTTGCGGCGAGATTGAAATGTTCTATTGTTTCTTATTAATTGAGAAGTGGGAGAATAACAGCATAATTATGATCACTAAAAAATATAAAATAAAAAGTATATTCAAAAAGCAAAAAATAACTTCTTTAAAATGGTAGGTAAATAGGTCAGTCCAACTGAAGTCTGCTTTTGGTTAAAATATTGTTGGACGTCGACTTCAGTTGGACTGACCTATTTACCTACCATTTTAAAGAAGTTACTTTTTGCTTTTTGGGGGCGGGTTTTTTTTTTACTGTTTTTTTCGCAATGAAAAGTAAACTGTGTAACCTGTGTAACCTGATGTGTTAATCAGGGTATAAGCAATCTCCTTTCCAAATTTCATTCAAATCCACACATTGGGGTGAAAAACAACACACGCACACACACAAACTTTCGCATTTATAATATTTTGTAGAATACGAGGATATAAATATAGCAAGGCATATAAAAAGAGGTGATTCATTAAGTAATTTAAATTACTGAACGCAGTTGGAACTCGCACAGTTTGTATCAAAGTCTTATTTATAAAAAAAAGTAATAGGTACTTGTTATAATATTAGCTGTCACACAGGTCATTTTAGCTAGACTGACCCAACTATAGTTCAGGAACTATAGTGTACTTTACTTCGATTTATGATTAAGTAAAGAAACACGAAGAAGGTGCATGTCGTGTCATATAAGGAGGTCAAGGAGCTAGCAGAGAGGAGAAAAGATCGGAAATTACTCCACCGACAAGAGCGAAGCTCTTAAATTAAGAGAGAGAGAGAAAGAAACATACTGTTAAAATCAATATCCTTGCTTGGGCTTCGCGCAGTCGGGCAAAACACTATTTTTATTTTATTAGCATGTTTCACAAAACCAAACACGAAAAAAACGAAACTACAATTTAACTCTTTAGTACATACCGAAAAAAAATCAAAGAACGGGTTTTTTTTGCCAGTAATGTTGGGATTTTTGTGAATTCCCGGTATCTGTCCTAGTTTCCACTTCAGCCTTCTTCAACCGATATGAACTCTGTTTGGTTTAAGTTTATAGACAAGGGAATTTTTGTTAAAAAGTGTTCTGAAAAAACCATGCTTTATGGAGGTTGGTCTCAAAATCATACTTTTTTTGTTCATTATGTATGACACACGGATACATACAAATTAAATTTATAACACACATTTGTTTCGTTGGGGATTAACAATGGTCCGAGTCACCGAGTTTACTTCTAATGCATTTTATTTTCAGTTTTCGAATAATGGAAAACGGAAGAGCATGATCCTCACGAACGCCAAGGGAAAACCCACGCTGGAGATATACCGTCCCCCAGGTAATTAATTATGTTAATGAATATTACTATACTGTAATAAATAATTCAAAACGTAACTGCATGCGTAACCAACAACGCAACCATAAAATAAAATAGGCCATGAGTTTCTGCCCAATGAGGTTGTTAACTGTCACAGGTCGTTTAAGTACTTGGCTGCCAACGTCACGGCGAAATTGGCGCCAAAATTAAAAATAAACAAACAATCATATTTGGAACAGGTCGGCAGTCTTATGTTTGGTGCGCTGTCAGACGCGTGTTTCTGTGTTCCTTGATGTTTATGTGAAAGTGTAATTTGAAATTACTATTATAAGGATATTGATGTCGAGGTGTATTATGAAGCAATCGTTGGCTGAGCCGGTTGGTCCGCTGACGCCGGTGTCTGTGTCGCCGGTATCGGTTTCGCCCGTGACCGTGACCGCGGCCGTGCCGGCGGTATCGGTATCGGTATCGTCCGCGGAGCCAACCGTGACCGCTGTGTCAGTCCCAGTGACGACACCAGCTCAGCCTGAGACCTCAGGTTCGTCTGATCTATTACGTAGTTCTATCTCAAAAATAGCAACTATGTAAGTATGTTTACGTAAATGTTTATGTTCATTTCGCGGTTTATAGTCCGTCGTGCGCGCGTGAATCATCTCAAGTCAAAACAAAATAATAAAATGTTTGTATGGGTTATTTAGTAGTACTTGTAGTGTTGGCTTCGGCTGTTTTTATGGATAAGCTACTTTACGGAAAAACAGAATTGCCGACTTCATTGATGAAAGGGGTGACCTATTATTGTGTATAGCCTACCTATTTAGCTCACTGCTCAATATATGCTAAAGCTGCACATAACCATGCATACCTACAGTCTGTAGAGATATAGTCATTAGAAATTGGTAGAGCTACCTTTGGTACTGCGGGTTCCGGTTGTAAATCTGAATCAAAACCCGATATAAGATTTTACGTATTTTATCAAACCGAATCAGAGGACGATCTCACTTCATAGGTTAAAGTTTGCGTTGTTTGTTACCTCTGGGACCGGGTTCCTAGGGTCAGCATATAGTTATCAGCACGTGTTTAAAGTGGCTAGTTCAGTTCACAGAACAGGTGGCAACGCGGAGGCGGCATCTATAAACGTATACGCGATGTTGTCAATCCATCTTTATAATTTTCATCGTCTTAACTATTGGGGCATACAGACAGACGTTCCTGCCTCAGCTAGCAAGTAAACAATACTGCTGTTCGAAAAGCGAGCAGTGCTAAACCCACGCCGTCACATAACCGGCAGAAGTTGCTTCGTAGGGCGCGTTCACATAGAACGTCCGTTTTTACAGGATTCGTTTTAACGGATCTTGATGGCGTATTGTAGTTGTATGGGCGAGTTCACACCCAAAACAGAATTCTGGACCCAGTAAAAAAAAAGTTTAACAAGGTGAAAAGATCCTTTAAAACGGATCCTGTAAAACGGACGTTCTATGTGTACTCGCCCTTACTCCTAATCAAGCCACCTGACTGTGATTTCGTGTGCCGAGCGGGAGGCGTCCTTTATCATTAGCAGATATTGCAATTCTTCTGTTATTGTGGGTATACATGGGTCGTGGTAATTACTTACCATAACGCCTGCTCGTCTGTCTTCTTTTTTGATTAAAATTCTATGTTTCTGAAAAGGTATATAACTTTACGAGGCGCGTTCACTACGCAAGCGTTCGACGTCGGATCAACTATACGAAAATCTAATTCAAGACCTAAATCCTAACCTCAACAAGCGCACATTCGCTACTACTACTGCATTTTGCATTTTGGTTTAAATGTAGGTATTTTTATCAATAAAACTTACTCTAATATTACTGGATACACGAGTTCTCATCCATGTTTTTATGAAATGTTAAAATAACTACACAATTAAGATGGGAACTGTCAGATTTTGGTCTTGAATTAGATTTTGTAGTTTAGCTATAACACAACCTACAGTATATTCCGACCTCGAATCTTCATCAAAGAACACATGAAACACAATTGACACGCCATTATCCTTCCTCGCTCGACTAGCCGCTGTTAACACATTGCTAGATATGAATCTGCTAAGCTGCGTGTTACAAATCTAGGATGAAAGTGAGCTGGTGGACCGTGGCGTCACGCATCGCCAACTGGGTTACCCGATTGCGTACCAATAATTTATTTGTATGTTTATGGCAATAATTCACGCGGGTAATTAAGGAGTTTCGGTTAATAGCGCTGTTGAAACGGCAGCCTAACGTTTTGGCTTCATTATAAGCCGTCATTAGATATTATGACCTGAGCTTCGTTTTGGCGCTGGAAGGAATATTTATTTGCTCGGTTTGGGTTTCTGATGAAAAAGATTTTGTACAGTCGAGTTCATAAATATGTTTACACTTAAATACCTTGTCTATTTAATCTATACTAATAATATTATAAAGCTGAAGAGTTTGTTTGCTTGAACGCGCTAATCTCAGGAACTGCTGGTCCGATTTGAAAAATTATTTCAGTGTTAGATAGCCCTTTTATCAAGGAAGGCTATAGGCTATATATCATCACGCAAAGACAAAAAGGAGCGGAGTACCAATGAAGAATGGTTCAACCCTCTACGTTAACAAAGTCGCGGGTTAAAGTTAGTGTTAGCCCAAAAGTAACTATTCCACGGGGACGAAGTTAGTGTTATTTTAAACTGATTAAAGTGACAAGGTACGAAAGATTAAACATATTTATGAACTCTACTGTACTTACAAAAATATTTATAATAATGTGTACAAATTAATCTATTCGTACTAATATGCTTCAAGATGAAGCATTATCAGAATATTTAGCCTTAATACTGTAGGTAAAACTAACCGATTATGATACTTTGGACATGTTGTACGAAATAACTGATCTGTTTTTGAACGTTTGTTCTTGTTGTTTCTATTCTACTATCTTTTCAAATCTCACGAGCTTTTCAACTCACCTTTTCCTTCCTCTATCATAACATTAAAATCGCCAAGCATTTCATGAGCTCTGGTAATCATTTGTTATTAGCTGAGGCAAGGTTCTTCATTCAACCTGGCCTGGTCTTAATTTTACTATAGTTCAGACAAACAAAACCTACATTAAAGGCTACCTCCACTTGCAGATTCTGCAATACTTAATTGCCTATACTCCCAGAAATCAGGAAATGCTCATCTTTCGATTCAAGCACGACTAACGTTTCCCTCTCCCCCTAACCCGCTGTCCTTCTTCTCTTGACCACGCCATTGATCGCCAGGTGTCCGCACAGACGGCGTGGCGACCACAGCGGCGCCCTCCAACAAGCTGAATGTCCACGCCAAGGAGTTCACAATGGCCAAGCCGGATCGGTGAGTCTTATGCCCTTTTAATTTTAATGGTCCTTTGGAATTGTATTGTGGTGTTGTCGACTATTTACTATTTTTTCGCTCAAGAAACGAACAAAAGATATAGATCCCGTGTCAATAATTGATCGCTAGTTCGCTAGCTGTTTGTTCACACTGCCGGCGAGAAATTTCTACCACACTTATTGTCTGCCCTTGTACAGTACATAGTTTATAAATACCTTTAATCTCTCCATCATATATTTTTGTTATGTAGTTAGGAGTACCTATCAATGGTTCATTATCGTGTATAGGTATTTGTATAGTATCCACACCGCGCTAAGGATAAGTCGTAGTGAATATTGACACTAAAGTCGCCGTCAATAGAACTTGCAAAAGATGTAAACAAAACCAAACTAACCAATTCACCATGTTTACTCGAATATCACGTACTTTTAAAGATCAAGTGAGGTCTTTGCAATAATTTATACACTAGATCATTATTTTCATATTAAGTTTAAGATGAACTATCTATGTTATTTTTAATAAAAACACGGTTGGTGAATATTTGAGGTTATGTGTCAAACAGTAGTCATGTGGGGCAACTGTGCGCACTTTATTTTCAAACTAGTATCAAAATTAAACTATAAGCATGAAAGGAAAATGAAAATATTTATCTGGCAAAGCATTTATTAAGGTAATAATTAAATCAAGAAATTATCAATAAAACCTTGCCACCTCGAAGAAAAATCGCCTTAATTCAACCAGCTCAAAATGCGCACACTTACCCATACTGCGGGTAAGTGTGCGCAGCTAAGCGAAGTTTGTGGATTTTTTATTATACTAAGCAGAATGATTTTGATCAAACTTACCTCACTTTATTGAGACATAACATAGCTTCAAAAGTTATGTAAAATTGAAGGCTTAAATACATTACCAACAGAAATAAAATTCATTTACTCGTGTCGATTTTCGCCATGACAGCAAACTTTACCTTTACGGCACCGGATTCTGAATATTTTATTTTTCAAGTAAATGAATGATACCATCTGGGTTTTTCTTGCACAAACTAATTCTCCACCAACCTATCTTTAATTTGCTTAAACATATCACAAACTTCTCCCTCCCCATTCCTAAATAAAGGGGGTGCGCACACTTACCCGCTGCGCACTGTTACCCCACATGACCCTACTAATTTGTTTACATCGTTCACAAGTTCTATTGTTCTGTTTTACGAACTATATTTTGTGTTTTTGTACTTTTAATTAGGCAAGATATAATTAAATAATTAGGGACTATTTTTATGCTAGGAAGATCTGATTCTTGCTGTCACATACCTGATGCATCGACTGGCATTAGTAAAAGTCTATTGTTTCATTAGTTGTCAACTGTGTGTCTAGCTAGTCCATATACCTAATCATCAGAGGTCGGAATAGGTAGTGCTTATTAACCTAAACTTGACTCATGTTCATTCATGCGCGAGTGAGATGGGAATACGTTATTGAATGAAGATGCAACAAGTTTAGGTTAATAAGCACTACCTATTCCGACCTCTGCTAATCATGGTTGTTGTGTTTACAAACTATAATTTCATGATTGTTACTTGAAACTTTACTGTTACACCAAAACAAGTGTGCTTGCTTCCTTGGGTTTCAATGTAAAGATTAGGGAAACGAATTATTATTACCTAGGTACTTCTGAAACTTGTTCTTGTGCTTCTGGGAAGTGGTTTTCATTGCATCAAATCAACAACGAAACACGACTCCACCACAAAACAGATAGGTACAGAAGTCAATCTACATACAAAGTGCGCTCGAGCAACGCACACATAGATACTGCTCACAGACACGATATCTCGGATCGGCTGGGACCAGTGCGAGCGCGAGTGCCGTCCGCTTGAGACACGGGTCTGTGAACTATTTTGTGCAATTATGGAGCAAACTACCTAGTGGTTTCAGAGAGGTAAGTACGTAACTGCTTGTAGGTATTTCGATGGTTCGTTTTAACGTTACAAAGAACAGTTAGGTAGGTAGATAAGCTCCCCGCCTCGGCCCCCGAAGAATATATCTAAGATCGATTTATATAATAGTTTCCTATTTTGTATCAGTATATACGAAGTAGGTACACTAAATTATTGTAAGGAAAATTCACGCCACCTTACTTAAATAGAAAACATGTTTTTTGTTTATGTAGATATTGTGTTGTTTTTAGTGTCATTTGATAGGTTTAAGTCTAAAACGGATAGGGCAATGGAAATTGTGTAACTAGGGTTATCCGTTTAGAAGTTATTAGGGATTTTCTATAGTGAAAATTGACAAACTTAAAATTTTGTATGTTTCTGCTCTGTAAACATTTTGTATTGTAATAGTAGGTAGGTTTATTGTTTTGTTACAACTAGATACGAGTGCCACTTCCACGATAGTTATTTTTCATAAGCCATAGTTGACAACCCTCGAGCAACCGCCGAGCGTAGGTATGAAAAGTGAAGTACATACATGTGATTTACTTCCTACCTATCTGTTTTGTGACTCCACTACCCAAAAACAATTATTATCAGCCTATTTAACAGTAACGATCAATTATCATCCTTACCTACTAATCAAATTAGTTCTTGTCTGCCTGTTTGGCAAATAGTACCGGCAGTAAATTTGGCTCGATATTAAGGGCCGGTTTCATAACAATCCGTTTGTTTATTTTCGTATCTTTTTGGCGTAAATTTGCTCTACGTGTCATAATTTGCGTTTTATAACGGTAATTTTTAGTAACATTTTACTGCTGACGGTTACCGAGACAGGTTCCATGGATTAAGTACCAATTTCACCATACGATGTTAAATTTAATCAACGTTAATCGCGTTCATACATTTTGACAGCTGTTAACGCTCTAATCGTCCTGTTAAGTAGTTAACATCGTATGGTGAAATTGGTACTAAACTTACCTGTTAGTTTTGTTATGTCGATAACCTAACAATTGCTTTATGTAATTTATTTTCAACAAAAATAATTCATAGTGACTTAATGAGACAAGGATCAGAAAAAAGCCCGTCATTTTGAAAACTAAACCCTGTTCCGTACAGCAGAGACTTCCTTATGATGTTAATAAAAAATATTATTAGGTGTTTCACATTTATTATACCATAATTTATATGTATTCAGCGACAATTTTATTAAAGAATGACACCGGAATGGTTATGGGAAAAAACACTCTCCAATCAAAAAGAATGACGACGTCTTTTTTCAAAATTTTCACTTAAGTTCATAACGATGTGAATTATAGGACCCATTTATGAGTCGAAAAAGTTCGTTCAGTACGGACGTCATTGGGGCATATTTAATCGTTGACACTGGTATATTTTTTGTGTGAGTGTTTGTGTTAGAGTCTGGCCAGTATAAGTTGGCAATGGAAAATAGCGGCAAATTTAAAATTTTGCTATTGCAGCCCATTTTTTAGCAAAAAGAAAACCTGTCACCATCACGTTTTTCACTGGTAGGTAACCTTGTGAATGAATGGAATAAAAAATGGTTTTCGTTTTGCTAAAAAATGGGTTGCCAATCCTATTTTTTAAAAATTTGAGGTTATTTTTCATTGCCAACTTATACTGGCCAGACTCTATCTCATATCCATTCCGGTGTCATTCATTAATAAAATTGTCGCTGAATACATATAAATTATGGTATGATAAATCTATAAAATACTCAATAATATTTTTTATTAACATCACAAGGAAGTCTCTGCATTTTTCCGATCCTTGATAATGGCTGATTCTTCGGAAACGTACAAAACTAATTAATTTAGGTAGGGGATCCTGCCAGGTGATCTTACTGGACATCGCGGAAAGTAGTGGTTTAGAATGTTTGAAAAATAATTTGGATACGTCTGATTTAAGTGATATTGATCGTGTTGATCGTCGACGAAGAACATTCAAGCCGAAGCCCAATTATAGAAGATAGTATATTAAATGCCTTATAGTTCAAGTGCCTACTAATTTAATTTCTTTGAACGTCTTATTTATCACGACCGTAGCTATTTATTTTGTATTTTTATTGAAATTTGTAAGGTCTCTCAATAGGGTAGCTGCAGACAATAATCAAGCGAAAAAAGGATATTATTTTTAAGTATCAAGTCTCATTTGCGGCAGACTTATGGTTTCATAACTTATGTCCAATTTTACGATTCTTTACTTTATAAAACGCTGGGTGGTATGAATTACTGATATTTGACAAACCATTCGTTAAAATTATATTTACTGTCGCATAAAGGGGTTTGGGTAAAAGTGTTGTCATTTGTAAAATTCATACATTTTCAAGGTGAGCGGCCGTTCGTAAAAGTGGTAAATTATGATAGGATTATTAAAAATAAACATATTTTGTTATGTAATGTAATGTTAAGTGCATCGGAGCCGAGATATTTAAATATTCATACTTGGGCGTACTTTTGTACTGAAAACTGAATACTTAAATCTTTAAAATCTCCGCTCCGATATTATTTAACGCCAGAAATTATATATATCTATGTGTATTTAGAGGTCCTCTAAATAACTATGTAGAAATAATCCGTGGCCGCTGAAAAAAATAATGTCAATATTCTTCAAACAAATTTACCCAATGCCCTTTAAGTAGTCTCTGCTTTATAAAACCGGCCCGTAACGTTACTAGTGCCTAAGTTTGTGGTTCTCCTGATGTAATCTCGCTCAATGAGTTATGTTATGTCGTGGTATCAACACTGGCACTGCTCGTGGGTCGTCATTATTAATTGTATAATTTACCTCCGCAGCAATGACTGATGATGACACTCTGACACACGCGTCTATTAGACTATTACATAAATTGAGATAGGAAGTGGTTGATTTTACGCTCGTTTATTTCTAATAACCACGCGTCCCTTGATATATGTACCGAGTTAAAGTCCAGGAGGAATGTTGCCCGGAAACTGGATGATTCGCAAGTTTAAAAAGTTCAGACGCGTCAACGTTGATTCAGCGTGACCTTGCAGCGATAGTGTTTTTCGTCAACGGGCCGGCCAAAGCGGTAGTAATCCATTTCTCTGGCGCCGATCCAAAGGAGGCAAAACAAATTTCAGTATCGCTGTAGTCTCTAGTATAGTTTAGTTTTTGTTATCACTTTGTGCTCGACTACGGCGGCGCTAGCTCGTCCGCGCGCGCCAAATCGGGCTGAAAGTCGCGTCAGTTCAGTTGACGCATGCGCCGAGACTCGCGCGGGTCCCCGCCGCGAACGCGACCAAACAATACGAATTTAAAATTCGAATGCATCCGAACGAAACCGAAGTACGACCTCTATATTTCGAATTTTAAACTAGTGTTAGTTTTAGTGAGTGATCCATAGACTAGCGAGTAAGCTCGGAAGTGTTTTAGCCCCGCGCTTTATGTTTATTTAGACTAGAATCTAATAATAAACTCTCGATGCTATGAAGTGAAATGAAACGTAATTTTGCAGCGACAGATTGCCAAGTTTGCACAGGGATTCGTGTAGTGATAAATTTTATTATGTTTCGAGTAAACAAGTGATCTTTGTGCTGTTTTGGATTCCTTTTGTGTTAGTGAGTGATTGTGGAAAATGGTTCGAGGAAGGTTTTCTACGTCGGATGTGTAAGTACTATCGCGATCGTTAATTTATACTTAATATTCTATCGCGGTTTATCAAAAATAGATCCACGCAGTAACTAGTTTCCTCTAAACAAATACAAAGATATTGAATGCATGTAAGTACCTAGTTTGGAAAAATTACCTCGTTTTATGTATTCTTCTCAAACAGATCGCTTTAAGTCATAAGGCTGGTTAAATATTGCAAATGTAAATTACATTGTTATACAGTGACAGAAACTGCTTTTCAAGTCATACTAAAAGTCTAATTCTAACCTTCCACAGATAAGGTATGTTTATGATTGATCCGAGAAACCTTGTCTATGGGCTATACTCATACATCAGACGCTAGAGTATGCTCCTAGCCATCAATGCTGATATGCGTCATGTTGTCTGTATGGACGTAAGCTGTTTCCTACTAGTAAGATAAAGACAGATAATGTTCACTGGCAAATTCATCCCATCAAGGCATCTCTTCCTTTATTATCATGACGACGCTTACTAGGAATTTTATGACATAGCGCCTTTCTCTCAAAATCGAAGGTTGAAATGCAATAGCTAAGTCCCTTTCTCTTAATCACGTATTAACTGCAAAGTGAAAGAGATGGACCTTTCCAAGTTCGTTATCTAGTTCTTTCAAAGTAACCCATTTGGAGCACCTAGCGCGCTGACCTTGCCTATCTGGCTGTCAACCAAATCTGTCAAACACGTGATAAATGAGGTCGGAAACCAATTGGAAGACGGTAGGTACTTCCATTCACTAATCGACTGTAGTATCCATCACCTGCACACATACATATAAATTTAGCTGTTCGGTCACCAGTGCCGCTGTCATCGACCTAAAAAACCACGTGATTCGAGTATAGTTAGGACGTTAGCAGAGGATGCTCCGTGCTGACTGCGGTACTGTTATGGTTGCGGTTGTCGCTGTGGAGAAGGCATCTGTCGCCCTCGCACTTACGTACTAGTCAGAAAGTGACGCATGTTTTATAGTGACGATAAACGCGACAATAGTACGAAACGGGACACTTTTTCTTTCAACATACGCAGTTTAATGTCACACCAATAAACCTAGTCCCAAACTAAGCTCTAGGCTTGTACTATGGGTACTAGACAACGATAAAAATACATATAGATAAATCTATGCTTTACATAGAAAACATCCAAGACTCAGGAACAATTCGTGCTCATCACAAAAATATCTGCCCTTACCGGGATTTGAACCCAGGACCGCTAGCTTCGTAGGCAGGGTCACTACCAACTAGGCCAGCGCGTCGACCGTCAGTTTAACAAGGCAGTTATGCTTTGCGGCAATACATTTTGGAAAAATTACCTCGTTGTATGTATTCTTCTCAAACAGATCGCTTTAAGTCATAAGGCTGGTTAAATATTGCAAATGTAAATTACATTGTTATACAGTGACAGAAACTGCTTTTCAAGTCATACTAAAAGTCTAATTCTAACCTTCCACAGATAAGGTATGTTTATGATTGATCCGAGAAACCTTGTCTATGGGCTATACTCATACATCAGACGCTAGAGTATGCTCCTAACAAAAAAAAAAAAAAAAGGTTTAATACTTAGTCCGGCCATAAGTTCTGTTACTAAGGTTGAGTCAAATAAAACTAACTAATGCTATTTTGTTTATTTCAATAAATATAAAAATTAAAAGCTCAATTAATGTACATTTTCAAGAACAAATAATCATTTTAAATAGTCGCCGCAATTTCCGAGACGATTTTTTAACATTCACAGCCGGCAACGATGAAATTACGCATGACTTTTCTGTAAATTTCACTTTTTGAAAACGCTTAAAAGTTAATTTTTGTTTACCAAAGAACTGTTTTGTTTAATATTATAAAACTTCGTACCTTTGTGTATGTTTAGAGACCAAAATTATATTTTTCAACAAGACTCAATTCCAACTTATGAAGCAAGAGATTTGGTGTGTTTTCGTATTGCTGCGAATTCATGTCGATTTAATGAGACATCAAGATTGACCGGTGTACAAGCGGCTCTTAAAAGTTGCTTGAAATACATTCGTATCAGAATTTAAAGCTAAAAGTCTGATCAGTATTACACGCAAATTTGAACTCTCTACAAGAACTCTTACAAAAATTGTGGCCATTATCAGTATAATCGTCGTGCGTAAATTGAACTATGATTTTCTTGTCCGAAATGGGAATACTTCAAGCTCGTACATCAAATAATTGCAATATAGTTTAGAATAAATTATTTTTATTTTTATTCTACATAAATCAATGTTTTGATTAACATACAGATTTATAAAAACTCCATTAATTTATTTTTTAAATTGTAATAAATCTCAGTAACAGAACTTATGACCAGACTAGGTAGAAGCATCTCTAAACAAAATATTAATCGTGTAATGTTAGCAATGGGACCTTCCACTCTTTTCTCTCCTGTATGTGCTAACATTTTGAGCCGTAGAGTCTGAGAGAATCTTTACACGCTGAAGAAACGCTAGTGCGAAGGCTCTCTAAAGAAACTTCTACGCAGTTAGCGTTAACATTAAATTAGACTATGTTAATCATCACACGGGAAAGACTAGAACAACGTCAGCCAATCACCTAAAGGCACGGCCGCATTCAGTACCATACTCCCGGAATACCAAAGAAGGCGGCTAACTACAAATGTAGTACTCGAAGCATTCTATACTCTATTAGTAACCACATTAAATTTAAAATGCTTAAACTATTACTATGCAGTTAGCTACCTTCTTTGATGTCACGGCAGCATATACCATATTTCGCCGCCAGCCAGCACCAATTAGTTTGTTCGCGTGTGCGTCATACATATCATTAAAGTCCTCATGAAGTGATGATTCGAGCTTTGTCATCGATTCAAGGTCGTATTGCCAGACTGATTGTTAATTTTTACGTTTTTAACAAATGAGTATCGTTGGTACGGTATAACCTAGTTGTTTTCTATAATTTATTTGCTCAGTGAAGCGTGAGAAAATAGTGCACCTACTTACTTATAAATTGGATTGTAGAAAAACGGAATATCGTTATTTGGATGGGGGAATGAACGAAGCGACGATCGACCGCCCTGGCTCCAGCCGATCGTCACGACCCATTATCATTATCATCGTCAGATTCCTGGGATTTAGTCATACACTGATTATATAGAGAAATCAATCTTAACACATGCAGAAACTCAATTTGGGATCCATACAATACACCGTTAGGGCCAGCATAGTTTACAGAAGTTCACTTTTCGTACAAAAGACAAGTGAAAGGGACGTGGCGATTTTTCAAATTATCATACATACATACCTTCACGCCTGTCTCCCAATGGGGAAGGCAGAGTCCAGAACACCAGTCTATACATACAACTTTCGCTTCCTCTGCTTTCATTAACCTCTTCACGCACGTAGGTCGGCTTCGGGTGCTTTTGATTGGGCCCTATTCCTATTGTTATTGGTTCATCGCGAATCTGATCATGATCACTAAGATCAAATTAAATATTAAGAATACTAACGGCACGTTCCGCCTCTCATGATGACGAGGCATCAGCCCTGACCAGGGTTACCGGGTCCAAACATGAGATATCCTAACGACTCCCTGCGTTTATAATAATTTTCCTGTCATTTTGTGTGTAAATATTTTTTTGCGGTTACCTTCAGCAACCTTCAACTAGCAACCTTCCTTGTTAATATGTGATCATTTTACTGTACTAATTTCGGATGTCAGTTATTCGCCTGGTCAAAAAGCGCTGAGTCAAATCCAATACGTGTGTAAAGTCTACAGTAATATTCGGCACCACGTATGTTTCAAATCAAGGACTGTTTCGTACAGTTATGCTTGGCTGCATATGAATGTTATGCTTGAATAAGTGTCTTCTCTTTGTACTGAGCCTTCGGTGCGTGTTGCTATGCGGAGCGGCGTCCACGAAATGTGGCCGAATAGTGGTGAACCCGCTTTCTGTTGTTTCGTGTAATGATCTAAACTAGTAGGCCTCGACGTCTTCTATTCAACGTAACTGTAAATTGCGTAAGAATTTCGTATAAACTGAAAAAAAATCGAATTCAATTCCAAGCCGCGTAGCGTTAAGAATGCGTTTGTTTAAGTCCAAACATGAAAAAATGTTTTGGAAAAACGACTGAAAATATTCAGGGTAATTTTCATAGATGTAGAAAACAAAATAAATGAGAGGGATTACTGATGTGCAAGTTGCGGAAAGTTTCGAAAAAGTTGGAAAAATTCTAAGTAATTTCAGGAAACATTCCGTAGAAATATAGGAAATTTAAATTTAAGAAACGGAAAGTTTCAATCCCCATACAAAATTGTGAGAAGTTTCCGAAATTGTCCTACATGAAATGTTCCGCAATTTTTTAAAGTTTTCTTTTGGCACATCAATAAGGGGAATGCAAGTCAATTATTTGGCTGGCAAGTGGCGAAACTAAGACATCAAAGATTTTGAACAGTAAGTCTGACAGTAATTTCATTTCCGATTTAAGCTTTTGCTACCGATAGTAACTTTACACTGGCGAAACCTACTTACCAAACTAAGCGGGTCTACGTCTTTCCATAATCAGATAAGACATTAGATATCTCAGTATTTTCCGTTTCATTCTCCAAAACAGTTGCGATGGTACTAGATGTACATACTATAAACCAACGAGCAAACAATACACATTGTTTACTTCCTCACATTATGTAGCTAATAGACGAGAACATTATCGTATTACGTGTCTACATTCATAGACGACTATTTGTTTAACATATAAACTCATTTACGCACACCGCAACGCCTACTACATACACACATTACACACAGTCATATTTAATATAGGTAACTAGGCGAACTTTTAATCTTCAACCTTGTGTGCTATTCACTCGTTGGTTGCCACTTGAGGTTTTATTTTTATTCGTTCTGCTACTAGGGTCGTGTCGTGGCACACCATGTCGTAACCGACTCCACCCAGAATCAAACTATGTTGTGATGGATATCATTTGTTTTCCATATTTAAATTAGTAGTGCACTGATCTTAGCTTACTGGTCACTGTGCTTGAATACCGCCTTGTCAGCTAGTTTATTACGAAGGCAACCTCTTTTCGTGGGCCATTTTCGCCATGTCAACCGCCAAGTTTACACCCAATCCTGCCCTCCAAAATAGACATTATCTCAGATAAAACTGCGGTAGCAATATCAACCTTATTACTAACAGAAGAGAATTTAAACTGCTTCTTTTATTGAATTTGAGATACTGCTTATTGGCTTCGGAGGCCAACAATATTGTCATTTACTTCCGTCCTAAGCGCGAACTCTTTTTTGCTGCCAGAGTAATGTTTACCGCTGGTGTTACCATTGTACTGAAAATTTCGAGTGACATTTGTGTTGCGAGTAATTTGTGTTTGTATGGTGTGCGGCAACCCTTACTCGTCTGGAACTCGTCCCAAATATTGATGGAACTGCGACGCTAATAAAATCGACGCGATTTGTATTGGCATCCGATCGCGATGGTATCGCACGTAATCCAGGCAGGGCTAAATCTGAGTTGTGAATGGCTAAATCTGGGATTGCTTGCGTCTTGCTTTAGGTTAGACAAGTCAAATACAAGAGGTTGTCACTCATACGCCAATGAGAGTTGTATAGAACCACTTTAACATTACAGTTATGTATTTTGAAGCAATCAATGATGTATGGTTCTGAATCATGGGTTTGGCGAAAGAAGAATGAAAGCAGGATTAATGCTGTTGAAATGAGCTCTGAGAAGAAATGTGTGGAGTTAGGATAATAGATGGAGTAAAGAAATAACGTGATTCGAGAACGATATGGATTGAAAGATGAAAAATCGTCAAGGGCTAAGATGTTTTTGTCATTTAGAAACGATATATGAAAGAAGAGTTACGAAAGAGGTATGGCGAGCGAGAGTGAGTAGAACTGTTGGTAGGGGTTGCATGGCTTCAAAAATATCTACGCGCCCCTATGCTACTGATAATAAGGTCTATGTTTACATATATTTCGCGCGATGGCCGTATAGATTAGTGTTTTTAATGGTACCTAAGTTACTTTTACGCTGTCAATTGTGATGGAGAAATCCGGTAATGGCGTTGAATCTTGCATTTTATCTCCTTACTTTACCTTGACTAAAGTTAAACAGAAACACATCGACAATAAGGATAAATAAATTTACTGTTTAGACCCAAAATAACGAGTTCATTTTAATCTAATAAATTGTTAAGAAATGCCTTGTTATATCAAGTTCTAGAGTTCTAGATTATATTGGGTTATTTTTGTGATCAGGAATTCAGAACGCGAGTGAAATGGGCCTTAGCAAAGCAGTTAGATTTTGAACGGAGACCTATGTAACTTTCTCATTTTAACACATAACTGCGTCTCTCGGCCTGTTAGTCTGGGGCGTCCATTATACGCAGTAGGTAGCAACAGCTCAATTGCAAACTGCCTCACTGAATTAAGGCCCAGCCACACCGGATGCGTGCGCGTAGACGTGACGTGCGCGTTCGCTTTCCACTGCGTTGTATATGAATGACGTGTCGTATGGGAATTCATACTATAGGTACACCGCAGTGGAAAGCGAACGTCACGTCTACGCGCACGAATCCGGTGTGGCTGGGCCTTTAAGCTTAACAAACTCTTAGCATAATCCTCAATCTTGCTTTAATGCGATTTAACAAGCGTGGATAGCACAAAACGAGCCCTCAGTATTACATCTGCGCGTCAGCGGAGACGGCCACTTGTCCCCATTCAGCAGTGCTCGTGGGACGAAAGTTACCAGATGAAAAAATCAAAATACGTAGGAAATCCTAAAAATCCAGAAACCAAAACAACACAATATATATATAAAATATATACAGTGGTGGTCACATAATTAGGGACACTTGTTTTTTCCCATACAATTGCCTACAAATATGACTTTTCAATTTTGACCACCATTCAAAAAGTTCTAAACTAATTTAATATTTGGTTACACTCATCGTTCATTAATGAACTAAGGTTTAAATGTATGTACAATTCATCTCTGTTGAAAACGGATCTTTCATTTTATAAGGATTTGAAAAAATTAATACCTCGCGTTCATGCAAAGTTGTAAAACTTTGTATGGACGGGTCAGCACTAAGTTTTTAAATCCCTATAAAATATAAGGTTCGTTTTTAACAATAGTACATTGTACATAAATTTAAACCTTAGTTAATGATCTAAAGTAATTTGTATTTAGCAATAAAATTGGTCAAGAATTTTTTGAATGGTGGTCAAAATTTAAAAGTCATATTTGTAGCCAATTGTATGGGAAAAAAACCAAGTGTCCCTAATTATGTGACCACCACTGTATGTATTACAAACCGTAACGTTTTTTTTTAAATGTAAGTACTACATCTTTTTGTTTTATGAAAATAAGAATACCTCATAATTCTTGCACTTCCCCAGATTCTCCAATTCCCAGTCATTTTTTGACGTATGGCAACCATATGTGGGCATCCTTGTTTCCAGCTATTATACTTCGTTACACTTATTTTTAAGAGTTACTGGCCGCGATG
This sequence comes from Acleris literana, assembly GCA_946894065.1. Classification (NCBI taxonomy): domain Eukaryota; kingdom Metazoa; phylum Arthropoda; class Insecta; order Lepidoptera; family Tortricidae; genus Acleris; species Acleris literana. The sequence continues at coordinate 3,248,745 of OX335678.1, read as the reverse complement.
ACCTTTTGTTTTAACACATGCGTCGGATGCGTCGCGTTTGTGCGTTTTTTAGTACCAATGTGAGCTTGTTAAGGGCCCCATACACGGAACGATCCGTCGTTACGATCCGTCGCTTCAGACTGATCGAAACGACGAATCGATAGTGTATGTCAAGATCGTTGACGATTTACTTCATCGAAGACGATATCGGACATCGCAATAAAAATCCTCATGAATCATGACCATCAATTCAAATCATGAATATCGTAACGATGAATCTACAGTGTATGGCTCTTTACGATCAACGATTCGATTTTGTCTCACTCTAACACCAACATTTGAACACTTCTTTATCCTTCGTTTCAAACATGTAAATGATCGATCGTTACGACCGATTTTTTCGTGTAGGTATTACTTGACAATTGTGACAGTCGTCCATTAAAACCGTCCTAAGTTAAACAGTTTTTTTGTGTTCAGAGTTCTGATACAAGAAAGAGTAATCTCTCTTTTTATCTATCTAGTTTTTTCTACGCTAACATTAAAACAATTTAGTAAGTAAATAAACGTGTTATTGTGTTGGGTGTAAGATTGTGGAATTTTAACATGCATGTTCTACTTAAATGAGAATTAGACTTAAAGCAAACTCGATTTTTTACCATAAGGATATTGACAAATGACGGTGACAGTGGAACAATAGGTACTTATATCATATCATAAATACCTAGTTCAATCTGTCACCGCGTCGAACAAAAATGTATGCCAGGCTATAATTCAAATTAATTTTAATAATGATTAGTCGGGTCATCATCAATTTACAGACTTAAATTTGCGTCACGTATCCTCGGCCTTAACGGGTGCAACAGTCATTATTATTTATGAGAGCGCTTCACGCCATTGTGGCTGAATAGTCATCGGCACGACACTGCTATTTATTCACGGCTAAAATACAGCTATTGTTAGCTATGAATACGCGACGTCCGTCATGCATGCCTCTCGTTTTATATTTTTGGGCTCAATTTATGTTAACCTTTAACTGACGTGGTATACGTCTCACAGACGTTATGACTATTATTTTGAACTTTATGTCGTCCTAGCATAAGTGTTACTTTGAGTGCTCTGAAATCACGTCCACAATTCAAGGTAATGATTCGATCGATTATTGTTATGTAATTATTTAAAATGGGAAATATGACACACTAAGAGGATTCCTGCGACGCATAGAATTATTTTCCCTCTACTCTCCCTATTTTAACCCCTTAGGGGATGTATTTTCAACAATCCCTTCTTAGTGTGTCCTAGGATATCGAAGGAGTAGGTACCAAATTTCAAGTCCCGAAGTTCAGCGGTTTCGTTTCGGCTGTGCGTTGATCGATCAGTAATTAGTCAGTCAGATTCTTCTTTATGTATGACATATTCTTCGTTGACCGTAGGTATATGTAACCGATAGCTCAATTTTCCTAAATAGCGACCGTAGTATAGGTGAAAAACTTAAGTAAATGACATTTTGCATGTAGTTGTAACACATTTGAAATTTGACGTAAATTTCATATTGTCTAGTTTTGTACACAGCTACATGCAAGATATAATTTACTTAAGTTTTTCACCTATAGCACTATGTTTTAAGTAAGTTCGAACTTTGGAATCACTTCCCGTTGTTATGGGTGGTGGTGATTATTTATAAGGTATTAAAAATTAGCTACTCGTTTGTTTTAAAAGGGATAACATTCACATGTAAAAAATATTTAATTCATTTTACTCACTTTAACTGACCGCGTACGAGATTTGTTAGTTTGTGTGTTGGAGCTTAATCTCAGAGACAAATGCACGTATTTAAAAAAAGGCTATATATTATTCAACCCGGGCGAAGTCACCCGCGACGGGCCGCTAGTTAAGTAATCAAGTTACAATCTTCGACGGTAACAAAGAGACAATAAACACTACGGTCTAGAATAATCTGATGACCTAACGTCCAAGTGAAAGCCAGTTCTCACCGCGACCGCTTTGATATCATAACATTTGTACAATGTCTTTGTGCTTGTGTTACACAAGTTCCAAATAGAACGATTTCTTTGTGATACTGACGTCATCGCACCGTTAAAAATTAGGTTGTTTGAGACGGGCTTCTGAACGCCACTGTCGACTGGAATTGGGATGATGTTGACGGATGACTCAAGTTGATTTTATATAGATAGGCACTGTATTTATATTTACTAAGAATCAAAAACAGTTTCGAAAAAAATCTGTGTACTCGAAAAAAGGATTCGAGACCAAGTTTTGACATAGCGTATATTTTCATATACCAGTTAATTTCAAAATTAATTTCTGAATCCCGTACGCGTCGATTAAAAATAAATTGTGTTACAACCGTACAACTATGTACTTAACGCAGTTTTTCACGGTCAAAATTGCAAAATACTCGGTACAGAGGTCAATGAACAGTGACGTCATAACTATGTAACAATCAATTAGTACGAGGCGTTTCCAACGCCCCGTAGAAATGCCTGATAATAATTCTCATTCCTGAATTTTGCTTATATTTGAGCCTCACAAAATAAAGCACCGAGGTCCGAGTGGCATCATTAAATGTGTCAACACGCTTTTTGTTCGAGTCCCGACGTCACGTCGACGTAAATGCAGTATAAGTTATTATTAAGAACGTAACTATGTGTCTCGTGAAGATTTTGATTTGTCTGCATGTTGTAATGCTTTCGTTATTTTTTATTAGTGCCAAGTAAAGTTTTAAATGACATAAAATGAACTCGATGATACATTTAGTCATATAAGTTCTCCCTTTTTTATTGTATTTTGTATTTGCAGGCCGGCAATGGGCGTAGGCTACACGAGCGTAGGCCTGCAGCACTCGCGCTCGGCGGTGCTGTCTGCGCAGGTGCCGCCGCACTACCGGCCCGTGATGCCGGCGCACGCGCTGCTCAACAGCGCCTCCAGCGGGCACGTGCACGCACAGGTACGGTAAAGCGATATTGCATTCTCTAGCGCCACCGCTGCCAGCAGTAGCGGAGGAAAACGCCGTACGTTCACAAGTCGCGTTAATTTCGGAAAGCGGGAGCGGCGGGGTAAGCCTCCTGCGGGGTTACTGACGTTGCGGAAAGTTAGTTCGTCTCCAGCCTTCTAGGAATTCTGATAGGTACCTATTGCCGATCGGACGGTAGGGTTGCGTCGATATGCGTCGCTCGATTCTTATTACGCATCCAAACTGCGATTGGTGCGTCCGCTGAGTTTGCTTGCGGTGGCTCGCGGCGCGTACGGTCGAGGGCCGAGGCACGCACACGTTAATAAACAAACTGAATTGTAAGAAACAGTTCAGGCAATACGACTGGCAGTAATTGTGATGATATGTTTTTAAGAAGTTAAATATTATTTAAACCTTTATAATACAGACTGTAAGGACGCATTCAACAGTCAGCACTCAGTATTTACCTAATTAAACTTCACACGAATGATAGTTGTGCTTTTCTAAGTCGTTGTACTTGAGTCGACAATATGGAATAACTGAAGGTATAAACATATCGAGATACGGTGTACCGATAACGTTATGCTGGAATGAGCTAGTTGGTTACTTCACAACAACAAAGGTATGCATTACAAAGTGTAAAGTTTGTTCATTTCAGTACAATACATCTTCTGTTCGCCAACTACAGACGGTTTCGTCGTCAGGCATTTATTTTAATTATAATATTCCAGGGTCCCCGCGTACACTTCAAACTCCAGCCACAGCAGACGTTCCCAGAAAAGAAGAAATCTCCGCCTTCCTCTCTCCTAAACGGGAACGGGAAGAGCATCCGTCCGCAGTTTATGCCCGGTCTTAAACGGTCCAAGTCTCTGACCTCTGCCGACGCGCTAGCGAGTGGAATGGCCGCGCTGGGGTTGGCCGCGGACGCCGGCGATCTTGGCAACTTCCCTGCCGAGATTCAGGAGTGCATTGATAAGGCGTTGGAAGGTAAGACATACGAATAAAAATACGTACGGCCTCAAGCGCATTGGCCTATGTAGGGGAATCTTTTTGATCAGAAAGACTTGGCTTAGTTCATGTCCGACTGAAACGAAGCTAGGGTCCTCAAGAGCTTTAAAAAAACCTGATAGAATAGGTAATCTGTCAGCAGTTAAATTAACATTGCGGTAGTTCACATCGGACTTCCAGACGCACCGCGGGATACCATTCGTACTTGAAATTCCGCCTTTTCGAACGAAGCACTTTTCATCGTCCTTCATAATGCGAAATGCAAGGGTGGAATGCGCTTCCGGCATCTGTATTTCCGACTGCATACAATCTGAACCTATTTAGGGTAAATAGGCATCTTCTGGATGAGCTCGCTTCAGCGACGACAAAATCCTTCGTCCTTCAAGGGCAAGAGACAAGAGCAAACCCATTAGCAATAAAAAAATAAGAATAATAAGCAACTAATAAAGGGATCCTTGAAGCGAAGTGGTTGGCTTTATCCAACTCTTGTGTTTACACGTTCCAGATCCCAACGCAGTGTGCGCGCGTACTTTGATGGACGCGGTGGGGCACCTGGTGTCCCGCGCGGTGGAGTCCCCGCGGTACGCGCTGCCGGCGGCGCGGCGCTGCATCGCCGTGGTGGAGCGCGAGCAGACGGAGACCTTCCTCGAGTCGCTGCTCAACACCTGCCAGCAGTGGTACCAGGACCGGGAGAAGGTAGGCAGCTGATTTGTGGCTCGTTAACATTAGTTAAACAGGTCGACGGTAATGCCCCCCTTCCACTGTGAGTGGAGCGGGCCCCGTACGGACTCCGTTTGACTTACAACGGTGTCTCTTCTATAGGTTTGCTCGGGGTGGAAACACTTGTTGTCATCGTTGTAAGATAAACAGAGTCCGTGCGGGACTTGCTCCACTCGAAGTGAAAAGCGGGTATTGAGGTCGAAGAAGTCGGTTCACTTGGTTTTAACAAACGATCAGATGTTAACCAGACGTGGTTAACATCTGGTAATTTTCTGCTAGTCAGCTGTGAAACCAACTCTAATCTGTCTGTTCCATCCACCCTGGACACATCTTATCATTGTTATGAAGATAAAACTTTGTGACGTACCTAAATTTGATTATCTGTTCTCCTATCTACAGTTACTAGGCGCAGTAGTAGGCGGCGGAAGACCGCGGCTCATGGCGTTCCTCTCGTTCCTTCTGGAGATGTACTGCCAGCTGCGGCGCCGCGCCATTCAGCGCCGCGGTGCCTCGACGCAGCCCGGCCAGGTGCTGCTCACGCTCATCTGCAAGTGCTGCGAGGACTGCATCCGGCAGCCCGTGCCCTCGGCCGGCGACGTGAGTCTCATCAGTTACTATAGGTGCAGTAGTAGGCGGTGGCAGACCGCGGCTCATGGCGTTGCTCTCGTTCCTGCTGGAGATGTACTGCCAGCTGCGGCGCCGCGCCATTCAGCGCCGCGGTGCCTCAACGCAGCCCGGCCAGGTGCTGCTCACACTCATCTGCAAGTGCAGTGAGGACTGCATCCGGCAGCCCGAGCCCTCGGCCGGCGACGTGAGTGTGACCAGTTACTATAGGTGCAGTAGTCGGCGGCGGAAGACCGCGGCTCATGGCGTTCCTCTCTTTCCTGCTGGAGATGTACTGCCAGCTGCGGCGCCGCGCCATCTGCAAGTGCTGCGAGGACTGCGTCCGGCAGCCTCGGCCGGCGACACGTGAGTCTTACCAGTTACTTCGAGTTCATAATTTGATTGCGTTTAGGGTCGTGTCTCGGTTGGCGCAGCCTGTGCTTAGCGAGATGATTAGCTCGGAACTATTAGATGTGATAGGTACTTTAGGTTGTTTCTATTTTTACATTTTAGGGTTCTGATCTTGTTCTAAATATAACGCACTGCTGCACTGTAATCAAAACAGTGTCAACTCAACTCAATATAGATCTTTTGTTTTAAATTCATATATATAAAGTTAATTCGCATTGTATCATTATGTAATATCGAGCCGAATGACATAAGTCGCCAACCAAGGCAGATAGATATTCTAGGCGGTAAAAATTATATCTTTTTGAACTTTTGGCGGCCGAGTTATAAACAATACCATAAAAGGTGAAATACAATTTGGATTTAACCGCCTAGAATAGAGGCGCAGTTTATAGGCCTAGCCACACCGCATGCGTGACGTGCACGTGCACGTGCGCGTTCGCTTTCCACTGCGTTGTATAGTATGAATTCTCATTACGACACGTCACTATACAACGCAGTGGAAAGCGAACTCGCACCTTGCACGTGCACGTCACGCAAGCGGTGTGGCTGGGCTGTGCATGTGAGCGACACCCCCTTGCGCCCTCAGACGGAGAACCTGTTCTTCGTGCTGACGTACATCGGGCGCGACCTGGAGCAGCAGCTGCCGGGCGAGCTGGAGCGGCTGCTGAGCGGCGTGCGCGACGCCTTCCTCAACTCGGCCGCCGCGCCCTCCATCCGCCGCACGCTGCTGCAGCTCATCGAGCTGCACGCCTCGCGCTGGCAGCTGCCGGGCTGCGCCGTGCTCTACTACTACCCCAGCACCAAGTAGCCGGCCTCCAGCGAGGGCTGCCAGGCGCGAGACCGGCCAACAGACCAAGTTGTTCTTTACCTGATAAATTATGCAGGAGCGGAGTTTGTGCACAGTTTTGGTTGGTTCGCGTGACTCTTTCGATTCGGGCGCCGGTTCGCAGGGATGTCCTAATTATTTAAAATTGCTGGATACGCTTGGCAATTGTTTGAGCCGATGTGAGTGATGGCGCCTAAGAACTGCTGTAATTTTTGGTTAGAGTCAGAGAGAGTCATGTGTCCTCTGCCATGAAGGTGTTCAGTTAAGATGAGGACATAATTGCCAGTTTATAAGCTATGATGACTTTTCTCTGTGTGTTTTAAGTGGACCCGTGATGTTCTGCTTTCTGCCAAATACGCCTGACGATTCCAAACGGCAGCCCTCATTCGGAGTAGTGAGATATGTTGGTTATAAGAAAATTGTCGAGTAAGGAAGGAGCTAAGAGCATTTTAATCGCTTTTCATTGCACGGACTGGACCGCACCGCGATGTCCCGGTGCCGTCACTCGTCCTGTAGACGTGAAGGCCTGCGGCTGCCATAAGCTCGTTAAATTGTGCCTTTGGATTTGATCCATTTTCACCACTTTCAAATTCCTCATTGAATACGGGTTTCCGAGCGGAAACTTGTATAAAATTGCATTGAATCGTTGAAAGTGTGAAGATGAACTTGTATAAAATAAGGTTTTAGATTAGCTTTAGGTGGATTATTAGAGGAGAAGAGGATATATGCCTTAAAAGTATTAAAAAGTACGTGTAACATAGGTAGTTGGGACAAAACGGTGTACATTACTGTACGATCTTCGCATAGTATTTCGTGCATTCATCCTTTGTCGTTTGTTCTATCTAGTTATTGCCATCTTCATAGAACGCCTTTCGCTTTTTGTATGTTTGCCGTGACGAGCTTGGTAGTAGCCAAATTTGGGCTTTCAATTATTCCATATCAGTAGTATGTGACAATTTCCTTCATCACCAAGCCCAGTAGATCTATAATATTCTGTCCTAATTTTCAGTATTCTTCAATTTGGTTTTCCCCTAAATATTATGTTGTTCTGGAAACATGCATAATAAACAATATCATTCATTTTGTTTTAATGTTACTTTCGATGTTTGACTGATTGCGAGCGAGAATTTCAATGTTAATCATGCTTGTGATATTTTAAATTTAAGTTATTGTGTAGGGTCCGTTTATTTCTGTCCTAACCAAAGACTGTACTGTTGATGTCTTCATTAACCAGAGATTAATTGAAATGTTTTGTTGAAGCTGGACCAAATTTTGTTTTATCTTTCACATTTGACTTCGTAAGAAGATAAGTGGTTAATTGTACTTTCACGTTGAAGTAGCTGGGCAAAGGAACAAATTGTTGTACTTGCCTAATGTGAATATTTCTGGACGAACGGGTAAATCTTCCAACTTTAACCTTTAGATCAATCTGCAAAAGAGATAAGAGATTTAATTTGATTTTAAATACAGCCATAGGAATCAATCTTTTTAATATGTTGTATGTTGAATCCTCCAAGGGTTAAAGTTGTATGATGTAACTGCTTTGTGTAGTCTAGGGCTTAAATAACTCTTCAATGGATGTTGTAAGTTAATTTTAGTTGTGTGATGACAGCTATCCGTTCATATCTAAAGTTATATGTTAGTCTAACATATAAAAACAAAAGACCATACGTATTCATTATATTACTATGTACGTTACTATGCATTATTAGCAAGTTAAGGTAATGGTATGACGATTTATATAAAAAAACAACAAAAACAATAAAAAAAATGGTGCTAACAATATTGGTGTAATTGTATATTACTTCATCAGGTTTCGGGCAATAACATATTCTCGTTACCTTAATAATTTTGTACCTAGGTAAACCAATAAAGCTATTTACATACAAAATTTGACTTTTCATTTACACCTATTTTATCTAATTTTAATCTCCTTTAAAATACGTACTTTATACGGGTGCAGACTCGTCGTCACACCACTGATATTCGGCGTAGGGCTCCTATTTCTAGGCGATTTGCCCTTCGGGCATATAAAGATACCTAACGAACCTAACCTACCTACAGGTACATTCACTAAAGTTGGCACGAATGGAATGAACAAAAGTAATGTCACCTATCACTGTGTGAGTGCCGTCCTTTGAACCGATGTTCGAATTTCAAACCTAAAATCTGTTATTATTTTACACACTTGTATACTTTCGTTCACTCATTCAATCCATTCGTGCCAACTCTCGTGAATCGACCTGTACTTTTGCGGAACAAAAATGATTTCTGACGAATTTCCGATGAAAGCGAATAGCAGTGGTCTGACCACGAGTAATAAAATATTAACCACTTGATCGCCACAGTCATCTATTCGTGACAGCCAATGACAAGGCTCGCACGTCAACGTCGTCTATCAAACATCGAAATGAAAACTTTTACGATGGAATTTAAAGTTCCTATTTATCCACTAGACGGTTTGTTCCGTGGTGTACAGAGGGCTTATTTCATTATGCTCCCACTCTCATGATCCCAGTGGGATTATACAGAGCTGTATGATCCCACTGGAATCATGAGTGTGGGAGCATAATGGAATAAGCCGTACAAAGCACGACACTTCATTCGTAGGGTGGCGGTCAAGAGGTGAAAAAGCCTAGGAGCGAGTTCCCACTTGTCGGGTGTGGGATCCGACAAAATATCGGGTGTTTGGTGGATACATTTTATATGAGGCTGTTCACACCTGCCTATCCTACACAGGTTGATGTGAACATTCTGGGCCTCTATTCTAGGCGGTAAAAACCATATGTTCTTTGACCCGTTATCGTATTGTCAACGTTTATGGCGGCCAAAAATAGGTCAGACTATTTTTATTGGATTCGACACACAAGTGGAAACCCGCTCAAACCCCCATTTTTTCATTAAAACGTTGGATTATTCGCGGTAGGTCCTTTGGATGTTCCTTCGAAGGAACTAAATATTGCGTTTTTTTTCGCACTAGTTCCTTCACAAGAGATGAAGGCCGTACTGCGACAGGTTTTCTTCCTTTTTTTCGCCTTTATTCCTTTTCAAAAACTGAAGGTACTCGTGCGACTTTTCCTTCGCTTTAATTGTTCCTTTACAAGAGCTGAAGCAACAAACAAGACCTTTTTGGTAGAAAAGGCGAAAAAAACGTCGCAGTACATCCTTCATCTCTTGTGATCCTTCACAACTGTGAAAAAAAAACGCAATAGTTCCTTCGAAGGAACATCCAAAGGAATCCTTTGGGCCTGGACACAACACCTCGGCACGGCGTCGTTAACGTGAAACGGCGCGGCGCCGTAGAAAGGCACGTTGCCGCGTCGTGCAAACAAATACACGGTGCCGTGTGACAACGGCTTCAACTACTTTAAACTCTACGCGCAGCACATTGGGCTTAATATTGCACTTTATAAGGAATGACGGCACCGTGTATCTGTACGTCGCGGCAACGTTTCACGTTAACGACGTCGTGCCGTGGTGTTGTGTCCAGGCCCTTTCAGTTGGCGGCCAGAGCCGTTTAAGGGCCGAGTTCACTAAAAAGTTCACCAAGCCCACGATACTAAACAAGTTCGATAAGAGTACCAGATGAGAAATAATTTGTCACGTCATTAAGTGGGGGACACGAAATGCTGCAATGCAAAAGACCTGGCAAAGCAAATAAAAAATGTTCAAGGAATATCCAAAATCTGGTTTCTAGTAATGATAGTATATGATAAGACTCCCAAGTTTCGTTTGTACCCCGGAACAGGGGAGGGGTAGCTTAGGACTATACGATAATGCAGTGCTGCAAGTCCGCTGGGCCACGTTTTACAAAACTACAAGTTACAATTTTACAGGTCTAAACTGGGAACACTGCTCAAATGGCTGGTTGTCATTGGTCGAGGTTGTGTCAAATGGCAACTTGTAACCTGTAAATTGTAATTTGGAGCTTTATAAAACAGGCCCCTGGGCCACGTTTTATAAGACTACAAGTTACAATTTTACAGGTCTAAACTGGCAACACTGCTCAAATGGCTGGTTGTCATTGGTCGAAGTTGTGTCAAATGGAAACTTGTCACCTGTAAATTGTAAATTGTAGCTTTATAAAACAGGCCCCTGATTGGCCTTATCAATGGCAGCAGCATGATAAGCGACGCCGCGTACCTACTTAGGTGTCTAGTATGATCAACCTCCTCAAACAACCAAAGCTCATCTGAACGATCATCAATTTCTAATTTTCCAAACAGCGGAGAAAGTGGTTGCTGCATTGATTGAAGGTAGCCCTCGGCGCAATTTTTTATCAAGACATACCTATTGATAAAAACCCCTGGGGTCCCAGTGAAAAAGGGTACAAGTCGACTTAACTCGTAATAAAAAAGGGTATATACATGAACGGAGTGTACTAGACTTAAACCCTTTTTCACTTGATCTTGAGAAGACTTATACCCTTTTTCACCAGGACCCCAGTAGGTACACCTTCCATCGCTGCAGCAACCTGTTTCTCTTATGGAAAATGCAGCAGTTGTTTGTCTTACACAGAAATTGATGAGCTTTCAGATGAGCTTTGGTTTTTTGAAGTCGATCATACTAACGTAAGTACGAGGCGTCGCTTATCAAGCTGCTGCCGCTGATGAAGCCAATCAGGGGCTTGCAGTACTGCGTTATCGTATATCTAGTCCTACCCATCCCCTGTTCCGAGGAACAAACGAAACTTGGGAGTCTATCATACTAGAAACCGGGTTTTTTTTTTTTGCCGAATTTTTTGCATTGCAGTGCAGCATCGCCATTTCGCGTTCCCCCATTAATGACGTGACTAATTATATATATCTCATCTGGTAGTCTTATCGAATAAGGCTGCGGCTCCACTGAGGCGGAGATGAGCGGAGCTGTGCCAATATTAACTAATAGAAGGCGCATGCGGTGACGTCGAGCGCGCCTGGCGCACGTTAGTTTAGATTCTATTGGTCAATATTGGCACAGCCCCGCTCCACTCCGCTCATCTCCGCCTCAGTGGAGCCGCAGCCTTAGGTTTAGTGTCGTGGGCTCTTAGAATAATACCTACCTTTCATTTTGGAAAGTTGGTAGTCCCTGTAGTTAAAAAGGGAGTGACTACCGAGATGACGACTAATAGAGAAGTATGGAAGAATAATACATGTTGCGCCGACCCCAAATAATTGGGATAAGGGCAGGAGGATGATGATGGTAGTCCCTGTAGTTCTTACGCGGATGATATCGCGGGTAAACATAAGAATAAAGTAAATAACACATAATATCAAAATATAATAGTTTCGTATGAATAGGCGGTGTGACAGCGTTGTTTAGGGTTAACCAAATCAACTTAGTACTTACAGGTAAAAAACTTAAGTAAAGGTCCATAATAGTGCATGGTTGCATGTAGTTGTAACACTCTGTATACACCGTTCGACATTATTATATTTGCATTTTGACGTTAATTCCATAATACTTTTGCACACAACTACATGCAAGAGGACCTTTACGTTTTGTACATATACAATTATTATTCTGTGTGGCTGTCTGTGCACACTGTTCACAGATTATTAAATTGTTCTGTTCTGCTGTTCTTCTGTCGAATTCGCAATTGCCGCCAGCGCCTGTGAAGTGTGTGACGTTGGGCCAGTGACATAAGTAGTATTGCTAGGTGTAAAATAAAATTACGTCAGAAAATGATTAGTCGTCAATATAATCGACAGACGCCTCAAAATCGACACTGGTATTTTTAAATAGGCGTTTTATGAACGAGTCGATTCACTCCCTAAAAAACTTATTTAACACGAGTAAAGCGTAGTTTGTAGACTAGCGGTTTGTTTGGCGCTAGTATGAATGCATCAAATAAACAGCACGCGGGCCGCCAGTATCCTCGACGGCGGCGCAGGAATAGGATATCCCATAGGTAAAAACACGAAACGCCACACGTAAGTAAATTCACATATTATTTTGTAATTTACGTAATGATTAATCTTATAATAAGATTTTATAATGATTTATTATAGTTTGCAGTTTCCACATATTATTTATTGTGTTTTGTCTGGGAATATGTTAAAACTAGAATATTTAATTCCGCAGTATATAATCAGAGGCCCTACTTTGAAAATCGAAGTTCGAAGTTACGTTAGCTCCATCCCTGTCATTCGTCATTTGAGACTAAATCGAAGGAAAGGGATGGAGCTAACGTAACTTCGAACTTCGATTTTCAAAGTAGGGCCTCAGTTCCATTTTTAAATATTGCTCCTAATTTTGAGGTATACCAAAGTATTTAAGCTTTTATTTTTATATATAATGAGTTGTTCTTTTTCGTAAGAACAATGACTTTATCTATCTAACTAAGCAGTTAAAGAGCTGTTTTAGTTATAAACAATAAAAAGAGCCAAAAAAAATTGTTATGACATGTGGACTATATTACTTGTTTCCATAGAAACCCTTAAATGATCAAGTCGTTTAGATATACCTAAGGATAAATTTAAACATTTTCTTATTAGTTTAATGAGTTTGGTCACTTTGGTTTTACATAATTAAAAAAAAACAAAATTCAAAATATTTATTTTGCAAATAGGCCACATGAGGGCTCTTTTACACGTCGGTAATATAGAGTGTATCTACCAGCGCTTCGGACAAGACCATCATTGCGGAGAAGAAGCGCCGCAAGAAACTTCAGCGAAGGTCATTTTTTCAATCATAAAAACATACAACAACAATACTTAAAAGTAAATTACATTAAGTAATAATAAAGTAATAAAGTAATAAATAATATAATTCTTAAAACTACCAAAAATAAACTTATTACAAATTGATGGTCAATAAACCTAAACTAAAAATAATGGATATGAGAACAACACCACGAGGTCTCTACGTCAAAAGCTATAATAGTTAAGTTTAACAAACATCACAATTACTTAATTTTTTAATGGTTCCTTATTAATTTTTATAGTATTGTGAATTTCTCTTATTACCGGTAGTAAAAAAAGTTTGGTAATAGGATATTATGGGAACCTATAGCCGACCTTTTTATATGATTTTGATGAGTCGGACTGAGGTTTCCGTAATATCATCTATTACTGAGTGACAGCGTAAGGTAATAACATATTTTAGGGTAGGTACTGCAGTCTGGATTCCTTAATAAAATTAAGACTTTTTGTGATATTACTATAAAAAAAGTTTTTATCTGTTGAAATCTGTTTTACTGACTCAGTACAGTACCTATTCCTATTGCTTCTTAATAGCTTTCGGCTGGCTATCGCTAACACGCTTGCACAGTATATTTGTCACTCGTGCGTCATAGAAAAACGATGATTGCCGATCGCTATTAAGAAAATGGTTGCACTGTACAACAACTTATAGTCCCCGGCAAACTTTAACTATAGGTTGACAAGACTTTAAAAAGACCTAATCCCTTCTTTTTCAACGTATATCAATTTTTTTGCCCATTATACCAGTCTAGGGAACTAATCGAAATCGACCAAAAAAATTTAATGAACCTTAACTGAGTAATAAGGTGAAGTTATATAAAAGTGTATAATAACACATGTACATTGTAGTAATCACAAAAAAAAAACTCTAAATAATTCCGAGAAACCCTTGGTTCTTGGCTTGCTCTGCAGAGACCAACCGATACGACCTTAGGCGACCTTTACACTGAAACTTACGACTTACGTAAGTGGGGACGCAGCTATCTGTTAGAATGAGAAAAAAATAATTCTATCTAATTCTAACAAAGACCTGCGTACCTACTTACGTAAGTAGTAAGTTTCATTGTAAAGCCGGCCTTAGGCCCGTTTCACGAAGCTTACAAATTCCAAGTGGAAGTCTCTTTCTAACTCCTTTTGCTAGAAAGAGAGTCCCGCTTGTAATTTGTAACTTGTAGCTTCGTGAAACGGGCCACTTGTATCGAATAGCTTAATGATTATAGTCGATTATTGAATTTTTGTTACCTTGCAACACATCACATTACAATCTGAAACCAAATTCCTGTTGAAATATTGCGAATGATGCTTTGGATTACCAGTTTCTCCCATTCTTATTATTTTTAAATTCTTAGCAAAATATTGTAATTATTTTTAAACTCATTTTATTTCATTACTTATGATGTTGCTTGTCTTGAAAAAACCGAAGTTGTTTAACTAAATGCAAGAAGTATTCGAACGTACTAGTATTGCGTGATTGGTGCAGAAGGTGTCAAAAGATACGCGCGAACTTCACTTCATTGGTTACAATAGCATAGCCGATAGCCGTCAGCTCACTCCGCAGTGCAAGGAACTTTGCTTTGCTTCGTTTTTGTTGCAGTTTGTTGAATGAAGTCGGCTCGAACGCCGCGGTTCCGTGTAATGTGACCTGTTGATCTAATATTCAGTGTTTTAGTGCTGTTGTCTGTGATAAAATGACCTAATGGAATATGTGTTAAGTGTTTGGCATGTGTTTAGTGTAAAATGGGTTTGATTACGTCTCGAGAGCAAACAATGTTGGACGGGCCGGTTGTGGCACCGACCAAGAGTCATCATGTGCGGCAGGCGTCCACCAGGAATCGCGCGAAGCCTCCGATGCCGGACCGGGATGAGCTGGAAAGCCGTTTTATCAAAGTCCTGGTGAGTGAAAAATGGCGATAATTCGCCGGTTTTCTTTGTTTACAAACATTTCTGTTTACTGTTACGGATTACTTTGTTACGTCCCCGGTGTTTCGTCGATAAACAAGTCGGTTTAGATCGAGTGCTGCTATGATAATAAACGTGGAGAGTCAATTCCATATATGTAGTTTGAAATGTTCAACTGTATTTTTGTTCTGATTAGCACTTCCATAATGAAAAATATCAATGGACTTTTGTCAACTAAAATACGAAAATACTAGGTTTGTATGACCTTAATGTAGTATTGCTATAGCATTCTTGATTAAATAATTAAAAAAAAAACATTCAAGAGTGTTTTGCAGGTTAATAAATTAGTCTTAATTCACTAAATGTCCATGGCATAGACCACCAATAAAATTTGTTACAACATTAAATACTGTTTCAAGTTCCCTTTTTTTCTTGTTCTCCATAATGTAATTAAATAAAATAAATATCAGAAGTCAATGTCACACAAATTGACTAAGTCCCAAACAAAGCTCTAGGCTTTTACTATGGGTACAGTCAACAGCATAAATAAGTGATCATTTATGTACCTTGTCACTTTAACGTCGTGTTTGAAATGTCATACAAAATTGTGAAACGATTGAAAGCGACAAGGTACATAAATGATCACTTATTTATGGTGTTGACTGTACTAGACCACGAGATAAATACTTATACAGAGAAGTAAATACTTAAATACATAGAAAACATCCATGACTCAGGAACAAATATTCGCACTCATCACACAAAGATCCCTTACCGGGATTTGATCCCAGGAGCACTAGCTTCGTAGGCAGGGTCACTACCAACTAGGCCAACGCATCATTGAAGAACAAATGCTGTATTGTTAATGAAAAAAACTCATATGAGAAAAAATGCTTGAGTAATGTGCACTCAAAAATTTTATAAAAAATAGACAAGTAGGCAGTAAACCAAATAGATAAAAATGCAACAAACCATTTCCCATTTCAAAATCTCCTGTAACATTATCTGCTTGTTCTATTTCGTAATTACTTTTAAACAATAGAGTAAAATAATTCCTATTGCGTATGCAGTAAGTTTCAACAGACATTTATTGGGTACAGTAGTTAGTTGCGTGTGATAAGACACCAAATGCTTCATTTCCTGTTTTTATCTATTGTGTATGGCACTCATACAATGGTATGGAGCAAGAGGAAATAATATTTGTTTAGAATATACAAATGAAGGTGACACAAGGCTTGATTTTTTATCATGTCAATGGTTTAGTCATGGTTGGGTTTGAGTTTGTCATCATTACATTGAGTGAGAGCAAGTCCCAGTTAATTAATAGTAAATGGTTGATATTAAAATATTTACTTATTTTAATATTTATTTATTTTTATTTTAGGGATAAAAAAGCTTGTTAATGTTGGTTAAGATCGCCCAGTACTTTGGAACGGTTACCTAAGTTCTGCGCTGCACTTTAAGAATGAATATTTAAGTTATGAAAGTATTATGATCACGTCATTTTAATTATTAAGGTGCAATGAGTCCTAAAAGTATATATATAGATATATACTCACGAGCAAAAGTATCGAATCACTAAGCATTTTTTCATGTGCATCCAATATCTTTGTAATTTCCCACCATTAAACCGATTTACAAACATATTGGGTACACATGAAAAAATGCGAAGTGATTCGATACTTTTGCTCGTGAGTGTATATATTTATATACCCGTAAGTAAAAGTCGAGATTGAAATGATTACGGTTTTAAAGATGTGCATTGCAAAATCCCAATTTAATTTAAATGTTAGGAGATTTTGCTAATAGCCCTAATTCCCCATTCTTATTCCTAATTACGTATAATGAGGTTAAACAGTTTATGGACGGTCAATTTCATTGCGTCAGAAGGAGGGTTATGTTTTTCGAGTGTATGTATTCCTATTTATTTCGTATGCTCTGCAGCCTAAACGGTTTGATAGATTTTTACGTATGAGCTGTTGTTTGACTCATCTTGGTTTTGGGAGTGATTACGGAGTGGAGTCGGGTTTTTAAAAGCTTGCTTTTTATTGGACTCGTAGGTAACTTCATTTTGTTCAATTTATTTCAAGAATCAAGGAAATAGGTATACCATACCACTGGGACTGAAATGAGAGAACAATGGCTTACATCACTCCATGTGTTGTTTACTTTAAACTTTTAACATGTGTAGGTACTCAAATTAATTAGTGTTGCCAATTAATATTATCATATTCTGACTAAGCTTGCAATGCCAAATGTATAATTATAACAATATGGTCATACATGATGGTAACAATCAGGATTTGAAATATTATATGGTATGTTTTTATAAATCTGATTATTGATTATGTATATTTATATTTAACAAAACTAACTCTATCAGATTATCCTTTTCTTTTTATGTGGGGACAAATATGGCGCTCTACAGCTATACATAAAGACTTCACAAACCATTTGACATGTCTTGGGCTGCTTGACATTGGCAAATTGCAGCAAAAAGCCATACAAAACAGACCCTACCCCCTCCATACCCTCCCCCTCCCCTCTTCTTTGGCAGTCTGTTTGTAAGAGGGTGAGTTTGTATGTAGAATAACTATACCATTTTAATTTGAAAAATCTATTAACTTCTAGAATTTTATTCCTAAAATATTAAACTTACCTCTTAATTTAGTTACTAGCTGTTGCCCGCGACTCCGTCCACGTATAAGTTGTTTTTCGCTATTCCCTTAGGAACTTTAAGGGTCAATTATAACAATTTATAATAATGAAGTAGGCCAACCAGCATTCTACTACTCGTATCCAATATTGTTTTTATTAAAACCAGCTCTACTCATGCACCCATTCATATCTATATTTTTTGCTTACAACCGGGACAGTGCGGGCGGCCTTAGCTGCACCCTTTAGTGCTTTGTCACTCTAAGACCATGTATGGACTGCTGCAGTAATCCATCAAAGGTATTACAGTGACAAGGTACTAAAGCGGTTACTTATAAGGGCAACTCTGCCCTCCTAAGAAAAAAGGGCGCATGTCTCATCGAACCGCGTTAGTTTAAGTAACCTTATTTCTTAAGGTAGGGGGCTAAATTTGCTTTGACTATCAAATGGCACATGCGCCCTTTTTGTTTAGAAGGGCAAAACTGTACAAGTAAAGTCCATAAGACTGCGGCTGCACAAAGCGCCCCATTGACGGGCTATTTTTATACTTATCTCTCGGCAATAGCATGGGGCGGAGTTGTGCTGCCCGCTAGATAAATAGATCGATTAAGACAGTGCAAACAGAACTAGATCGAGTATCGATCTGTAGATGTTCGCGTACGCGTACGTTGGGTTCATTTGTATCTTTAATACCTAACTTATTTATATTAAGGAACCCTGTCCTTGTTGGAGTAATTTCCAATATTCTCTTCTCTGTGCCAGTTCCTTTACCTCTCTATACTACCTGACACGCCCCTTTTCCTTAATTTGGTCCTTGATCTTCCTCTGCCTCTCTTTCATTCGATCTTTCCCTCTATGATAATTACGTAGCATAAAACAAAGGTGCTTCGCGCCGTCTGTCTGTCTGTATGTACAGGTCGATTCACAAGAGCTGGCATGAATGGATTGAATGAGTGAACGAAAGTATACAAGTGTGTAAAATAATGACAGGTTTTCGTTTTGAAATTCGAACATCGGTTCAAAGGACGGCGCTCACACAGTGATAGGTGACATTACTTTTGTTCATTCCATTCGTGCCAGCTTTAGTGAATCTACGTGTACGCTTCACAATAAATAAGGCTCTGTTAAAAGATATATTCTTGTATGGGGAACCCTTTAATCAAAGCAAATCCGCCACAATAACTGAAAAATAAATCAACCCGCCTTCTTTTACGGTTCAAAAGAAGCTCTTTAAGAGGCCACCTATGCTTAAGTCTTGAGTGTTCCGCGATCTGGCTCTCAATAACCATAACGCCTTTGTATCTGTTCATTGGATATAGTAAACTTGATCATATTATTTGCTTGAGACTGTTGAACGTGAAAATACGATTAGAAATAAAATCCTCGATACTTTTATTTTTCAAACATGACACCTTTTTTGCATGTTTTTGGTTGAATCTTCGAAACCCTATAATCTTTAACGACGATTTTCGATTCAATCGTTGAGGATATGTAACTTCTTAATCCTGGCAAAAAAAACAATAAATGTTGTGGTTTTAAAGTAAACAGCGATTAATTGAATTTAACGCTGCCGTCAAGGCGCGAGCGAACTATCTCCATCTCACATTCTTCACGCGGAAGTACATAAAGCCAACCCTTTTTATTTTTGTGGGGGCGTGGCACCATAGGTGGCCTCTTAAAGGTAGGATAGACGCACGGACAGCGTAGGCATATGCCTATATAACTGGGGTCCCCTAGGGCTCCCTTCGGGTACGGAACCCTAAAACTGGCGTGCCAAGCTAAGTAGTTGTTACGTAAACAGTGAAGATTGCGTGTCCCAACCGGTTCCATTCTATTCTCAGCCTCAAGTCATCAGTCATCACTAATTGAGGAGCACATCATCACGCCAAGGTTCGTTGTAATTTAATGAGTTAATCGCACGAGTGAGTCATGACTCGTGTCAAGGGTCAGAGGGACCTTGGCTTGGTCTGGTCGATCAGAGCCTCTATCCACTCACGTGCTTTGTGTATCCAGAGGAGTTGCCAGTGATAGCCCTTATTTGCTTTTAAATAAGGTCGATCAAATTTGCACGAGCAATCAAGTGGCTATTCTACGCGGTAAAAACCATATCGTCGTTGACTTGTTATGGTATTGTTTTTAAATCGGACGCCATTACTGTTCGTACATATTCGCAAAACATAATATTCTCAAAATATCATTTTCGCAAAACATAACATTAGTAAACCATCATAGTAGCAAAACATCACATTTGCAAAACATAATATTATTAGTAAGACATGAATTAGACAGTGTCGACGGAGCTCCTATTCCTGGATGCTACTGTAAATCTAACATAACCTAAACCTACCTACGATTCAGTTATCATTTTTTGCGAATATCGTGTTTTGCTAGTATGATGTTATTCATATATGATGTTTTGCCGGTATGATGTTATGCGTATCTGATGTTTTGCTAGTATGATGTTTTGCGAATATGATATTCACACTTAGAACGGGTCTCTGAAAAAAAAACATGCTAATAGAGGTTTTTCTTAAAAGCATACAATTTTTTTAATATTATTATTCAGGGTGTCCCGAAAACCGACGTCAACCCGCCTGATCCGACGACACCCTGGATACTAAGAAATATATCGAATATTATCAGTGTTTTCTACGTACGCTTTGAACTAGTCACCGGAATGACGTCATTTTGTTTGCAACCGCGTTTTGAATTTTATAAGACTATCACTAGCTGTGATGTAGAAAATATCATGTGGCGCTCAAGCTCTTTAGCCATTAGCAGAAATTTGTTTATTTTCTCAGTTAATAATGACCGAAAAAATTAAAAAAACGGTATGCCTTTGAGACAAACATCTATAAGCATGATTTTTTTCAGAATGATTTAAAAAAAGTTCCTGTTGTAAATTAAATAGATAACAACCCCCGAATAATGGCGTACTCCACTTTCAGAGCTGACAACTCTTAAATGGCTCGACCGATTTTCATCAAACCTAGCTAAGAACCAGCTCTGGTAGACAAGCTTTCTGCTAAAAGAAACTGCTTCTCAATCGGGCCATCCGTTTGAGAGCTACGATGTCAAAGACAGACACATATACACACTTTAAACTTTCGATCTCCTGTGTACAGTCAAAAGCAAAAATATCTATACGGCCATCGCGCTAAATATATGTAAACATATTCTTTATTGTCAGTGGTGGCTTTATTGTCAGGGGCGTGTAGATACTTTTGACGCCTTGGGAACGTATATATATAGCCTTGGCCAAAGGCGTTCGTCCATTTTCCCGTTCTTATACTCGGTCCCCGCTCGTCTGTTTCCCAGTTTGTCATTTTCCCGGTTCGTCCATTTCTTCTTTCGTCCATGCTGCGAGTAATATTTTTCTCGATTTATTCGCATTTTATACACTTTCGCAGAAAGTCGAGGGAGCTCCGCGGTAGCTCCTATTTCTGGGTGGTTTGGCCCTCCGGGCCAGCTGAAGAACTAACATAACCTAAACCTACCTCATATTTATGATAGTAAGTGGAAACAGTCGAACGGGGCATTAATTAACTAGTTAGACGAACAGGAAACCAGACGAAACTGACCTAAACCCATGCGTTTTTCATATAAAAAACAAACTTTAAAAGGTGTACTTATATCTAAGTTGTATATGTATTGGAAAGATTAGTCATATTTATTGACGTTAAGGGAAATTCCAGGGTTTTTTTTACAATTAATAATTTTATTGTACAAACCAATACAATAAAACAACCAATACGACTTGGGGGCCTTCAAAAAACAGGCTACTCTTTTGTCAAAAGCCGCCAGCGCAGCTGCGATTCCTCTGGTATTGCGGGTGTTCATGGGTCCCGATGACCACTTACTGCTCCATTCTCACATTTAAAAAAAAGTCGACTTTTCTACCTTCAGTTTTCACACGCAAGCTACTTCGAAACGATATCCTCTAATGATTTTGCACATGTTCAAAAACTTTTTTATGTATTTGTGTATTACGTCTTTGTGTATTTTTTAAATTGAAAAATAATACATTATTTATAAGTTAGGTACAAAGGAAAACGTAGGGTGCTCAAC
Source organism: Acleris literana (assembly GCA_946894065.1). Classification (NCBI taxonomy): domain Eukaryota; kingdom Metazoa; phylum Arthropoda; class Insecta; order Lepidoptera; family Tortricidae; genus Acleris; species Acleris literana. The sequence continues at coordinate 3,226,922 of OX335678.1, read as the reverse complement.
ACCTTTGGCCAACGCTGTATATATTCACGACTTTGACTGTACCTATGTCTATTTTGTAAGAGCGCATTGAAACAGTAGGTCTTACTAACAGGCGAGTTAAAACACTCAGCGCTACACTAAGCGATTCCAATACAAAATTGGCTCCATATCAACCGTTCGGGCACTGAAAGCGCGTTCAACCGTTGATGAGACGCGCAAATATCTAACTACTTAGCGTAGGAGGTGAACTCGATGATCTATGACCTAATTTTGGAACTCGTGTACAGTGGAGGCAGTGATCGGAATAGGTAGAGTATATTTACCAAAAGTTTGCTAAAGGACATAATATAGAGTGGTTACAACCGGGTGAAATATTTATTTATTTAATCTTTATTGCACAGAAATAAGTACAAATGGCGGACCTAATGCCTAATGGCATTCTCTAGCAGTAAACCAAACAATCAAACAGAAATTTACATAGTGGGTGCACAGAAAAAGAAGACAGACAGAGATAAAACTAAAAACTTAAAACATAATTATCCTAATCATTGCTAATACTTACTACAGTAAATATATACTTATGTCATTAAAATACATACATACATATAATAGTTATATAATACATACTTATCTATAAATAAATATAAAGATTTAATATAATCTGCCAAACTGAACCTTACTATACATAACTGTAACAGAGTTAAAAACCAACACTGTAAATGTAAACCATTGTCTAAAGTATTCTCAACTAAATATTTAGGAATCATTATTGACCAACATCTTTCCTGGCACTCTCACATTGAACACATAAACAACAGAATTCGCAAACTTATTTGGATTTTTAAAATACTCAGACACATCACTAACACTAAATTATTATTTCAAATTTACACTGCACTCGCACAATCTGTAATGACGTACTGTATTCCAGTCTGGGGAGGTGCAACAAAAACTAAGTACCTAGAAGTTGAAAGAGGGCAGAGGTGCTTACTGAAGACCATGCTATTTAAACCCTATAGATACCCAACTCTCGAACTGTACAATGACTGTAAGGTCTTAAGCATGCGAAAACTTTATATCACATCTGCGGTCTTAAGGCTACATAAACATCTAACCTATAAACCCGTGATCCAAAGTAGCAGAAGAGTTAAGGCAGTAGCACCTGTACCCTCAAGTAAATCTGCTTATGCAAAGAGACAATATGATGTCCAATCCGTCAACATTTATAATAGAATAAATAAGGTAATAAATATATATCCGCTAACGTCATATCATTGTAAGGACACAATGATCAAATGGATTATTGGACTTAGCTATGATCAGACAGAAGACTTGTTAAAAGTAGGAACTTAAACTATTAAGATAGGAGCTTAAGATAGATACACACACGCACACGCACACGCGCACGCGCGCACACACACACACACACACACACACACACACACACACACACACACACACACACACACACACGCACGCACGCACGCACGCACGCGCACACACACACACACACACACACACACACACACACACACACACACACATATACACACACACACACACACAAATACAACTAATATATATATATAGAACTAACTGTAGAATAAAGGTTTCTAAGCGGAACCTTATTATTAGACTTAAGTACCAATAATATTTTTAAACTCACCTAGTTAAGAACGAGTAAACCTACTAGTTTTGGAAGAGCGAGTCCTCCTGATACAGGTACACTTCATACCTACTAGGAGGCCTCAACCACTATGTACTTTCCACCTTTGTTCTTACCGAATAAATGATTTTGATTTTTTTTTTGATTTTGATATACCTATAGAGACAAAAGCAGAGACTAAATGAAAATGATGTGATGAGATAAACGATATCTACGCTACCTCTTGTTCAAGAAAATGCTTCCGGAGCATTCGCTTGAAAGAAAGCTTGTTGTTGCTGTTATATTAATTTATTTTTATTTAATTCCGGATTTCTGGTATTTTTCTGGTACTAGTAAATGTAGTTGCAAGGAATTCTCCAGTCTATTACTCTGTTCTACGAAGTTTAGATAAATATACTCCATCTATTAATAAGACACTTAAAAGAAATTAGTTTCAGGCCCCTTATATCACAAACTAACATAAAACACCCCGTACCGTGAGTAAATATTACGTATATTTAGCATTAAAAATACCAGAAATCCGGAATTCAATAAAAACAAATTTATATTTCACCCGGTTGTAACCACTCTATATTAAGTATTTTTGCCAACTTTAGGTAAATATACTCTACCTATTCCGATCACTAGTGGAGAGACTGGAGGAGAGGTCGTTAGTAGTTAGAACCAAAACAAAACAAAACAATTTTTTTCTATTTTTAGTTGCATTTCAAGTAGTTACCTGCCCCCTATTTCACCATCTTGACAATGGTAACTGACAGGTGACAATTCGCTATACATTGCAAAGTTAACAGGCTTTCACTTCACTGGGTTTCATATAAGCTGCGCCATGTACACTGAAATGTCACCTGTCACCTGTCATTGTCAGGATGGTGAAACAGGGGGCTGGTCTATTTTAAAACTATGTTAGTTAAAAAATAAATATCAGGGGACAATCTCTCATTATTATTATTTACTGAGAAAAAATATTGAATATTATCAGTTTGCTACGCCCGCTTTAGACAGTGGTCGGAATGACGTCATTTTGTTTAAAACCGCGTTTTGTTTTTCAAGTCTAGCACTAGCTACTAGCTGTGACGTAGAAAGGACCATGTGGCGTTTAAGCTCTTTAGCCATTAGCAGAAAATTTATTTATTTTCTCAGGAAATAATTAACAAAAAGAAATATGCTTTTGAGACAAACTCTGTCTATGAGCATGTTTTTTTTCGGAACACCTTTAAAAAAGTTCCTCTATATTGTCAATTCCAATATTTAAACCGGGTAAAATAGGGTGACTATGACCACGCTTTTAGCGGTGTCCACATTTATAAAACCTATTATTGATTAATAGAAAAACCCTAAATAACCATAATATTACCAAATAATGATTTACGCATCCCGCTCGCCTCCGTTTAAACCACAAACCGGTATGGTTATTAAACGCATAATTCTAATATTCCGCCGAGTTACAGGTTTTCTAACCCGTGCAATGCTAGGCGCAAGAAGCGTAAGTCAGCAGAGTCAGAAAATGTTACAATATTCAAACGTACAAATTCGAAAACGAAGATTCAGGGCTTATAATTATTTTCTATTCTATCAAACCTATTATTGTAAAGCTTAGCCAACAAATTAGCGCCCGAATATAAGTTTTCAAATAACAACCGGGTAAGAGCATATCGGACCTAGCTCTTCTCAGCGTAGGGTTCCGTTGTCGTTAGGTACCTACTACAAACACAAATACGATCACAAAACCCAAAAAGTATTAAAGAAAGAAAGAAAGAAAAAACATTTATTCACAACAATAACACACATAAATATAACATAAAAAATAAGGAAAAGAAACAACAGATAGTGTAAGAAATTACTTTTCACCATATCTTGAAATGGATTTCAAAAAATGGTGCTATTTTAGATGATTTTCAGAAGGTATAAATATTTTAGTCACCTAACTCAAGAACCAATCAAATCTACTTTGTAAAAATAGTTTTATTTCAGTAACTGCTTATTAAAGGCCCTGCCACACCGGATGCGTGACGTGCACGTGTGCGTGCGCGTTCGCTTTCCACTGCGTTGTATAGTGACATGTCGTAACGAGAATTCATACTATACAACGCAGTGGAAAGCGAACGCGCACGCGCACGTGCACGTCACGCATCCGGTGTGGCTCGGCCTTAAGACTAATCTACCAACCTCATCAGATCGGCTCTGAGACACCGTAATTTGGCATGGCTTTACAATTCTATTAACAATAACTAGTTAAAATAAATCGCTAGTTTTTAACCAAACTAACACGAAATTAAATGATTGTAGTAAATACTTGGTTTTATCAAAAACTACCGTGACATTGCACGCATTATTTGCCATCAGGCGTACTAGCGTACACGCCTTCGAACTAAACCCGTACGCCTCAGCGTTGCACGGGTTAAACGCGTATTCCTAATATTCCGCCACGCGTGGCCACAGGTTTTCTATTAATCACCGCTGTGGCTGCATTCCTTTACACCTATGGTGCAGCGGTGCATCGCCTTGCATCTCCGCTGCACGGAGGGAAGGAAATTGGATTCTTAGCTTTATTAGTTTGAGAAAATTACATTCTCGCCCGAGGCTGGTATTGGTGGAGTTTAATTATGGAATCGCGAATATTTTTGCTGTGAGCCTTTATCAAAATGATGATGAAATTTTTATTTATTTTTAATTTGTTTAAGAACCAACAGTCACATTAAACATAGATATAACTATATAAACATTAAGATCAATAGTAAAGTTGTAGTTTCATCTAAATACCTATATGTAACAAAGGATATAATTAAAAACAGATTAAGATTGCATGTACCACACAGTACACGGTATTTGTTCCGTAAACGTTTTTTTACCATGTTCAATTATTTTATATTCATATTATTTATTTTAGTAAGTCATAATATATCATAAATTGTTTAGTGGTGGTAGGACCTTGTGCACTGCGTCCGTCTGGATAGCTACCACCATCTTATCCATTAACCCACCGCCAAGCAGTAGTGTTCGCATTGCTGTGTTCCGGTGTGGAGATAAGACAACCGGTGAAATTACCAGCATAGAGGCATTCCATCTTAGTCCTCAGGGTTGGCAACGCATTTGAAGTCTTAGGATTGCAGTTTTGAGATTGTAGTCTCGAGGTTTCAAATTTCTATGGGTCTCAGATCCCACTTACCATGTCTGAGTGCTCGCGTGCCTTTCCTCTTTGCTATAAAAAAAAAAACGTTATAAGTAGGTAATCATTGGAATGACTAGCATAGAGGCATTGCATGTACGAGTACTATCGCGATCGTTAATTTGCGACCCATTTCAAGAAAAATAGGCTTGAAGTCGTTAATGTCATTAGAGATGCCAAAACATTTGTATCTTATAGGAGACCCAACCTGTTGTAGAATGTCAAAATGGTACCTAAGGTGGGTCCCAAATTTAAGTTCGTGACTCTAGGTATACCTCTCAAGGTTGGCAATGCTTTTATTATTTTGAGATTGCCAATGTTCGGGCCTCACTTTTTTTATATAATAGATGGAGGCAAATGAGTATTCAGTTATTGCGGGTTACTTGATGGGAAGTAATCACCTCCCATAAACACCAGCAACTCAGAGTTGTTGGTCCGTTACCGGCGAATTCCGGAAATGTAAGCCCTTACCATCAGGTAGCCTGTTTGCCTTCTGAATAAAAAAAGAAGGAATAATTACTTATCGTACATCAATGTCCGCAAGCAAAACAAACAAAGCGAGCAATATCGCCGATGTCACGTACTGCCCGCGGGCGATCGACATCGAGAACAGCCGACACTAGCCGAGTATAGCCGACTGGGACGAATCGGCAATTTGCTATGATTTCCACGCTCCGACAGATTAGGGCAGCCCAGAACATAACAATGTCGTCATTGTAATACACGTGAGAATGCAGTGTACAATATTCACGTGTAAAATCTGCAGATATGATATCATTTCTAACCGTGTTCGGAAAACTATATATGCTTCACCTTATTTATTTTTGTTTACAGTACAGCAATATAACAGTTTATTTTTGTTATATGTACGGTCGCTGTCTAAAAAACATAAATTATGCACCTATTCGGTTTCTCATTATAAACAATCAGTAAAATCCTGATTCTGCATGCGCCCATTTCTCATTTTGTCTTAAGGTTGTCGCAGACTTAACCACTCGGCACCGGATCAGCTCAAAGTGAGACATTGAAAAGTGAGCTTTAATTTGTGTTAGTACGATACATTTTTCAGTGAACGAGGCGAGGCCGGTTCACGGCTACTGTTTTTACTTTAATTTTAAAAACTGTATCGTACTAACTAACACATCAAAGCTCACTTTTCAATGTCTCACTTTGAGCCGGTCCGGTGCCGAGTTAGTGCCGGTTATGTTTGCGCCAACCTCTGCCCTGTACGCCAATATAGGCAGTATCTCAAATAAAACTTGTGTGGTAATATCAACCTTATTACTAACAGAATAGAATCAAAACCGCTTTAATTATTAAATTTGAGATACTGTTTATTGGCTTAGGAGGGCAGACCTTTAATCCGATAGGAGAACAAAACCTTTAATCTTTCATTCGTCTCCGACACAGTCGATTTTCCATAAACACTGGCCAAATTAATATTTATTTATAAAGTGACAAGGTACTAAAGTGTAAACATATCTTTGGCTTCGACTGTACCATCGCAAATTTTAATTTTCAATACAACGCTTAAAATACCAACACTCAAAGCAAAACCCGTTGATTTACTTCAAAATAGTTGCCAGACGAGTTCCTACCCCAACTAGACTATCCGCTACAATAAAAACAAAATAGTGAACAACATATTCCCTACCTTGTGAGGAACTGATAAATTATGCATGCGACCAAAGGGCCCTGCAGATCGGATTACACACATGCTTGTTTTAAAGGGTCCTTTTTTATACCCTGTTTATTTGATATCTTTGTCGAGTTGCGGTCGTTTTCGTGATTTGATACGTGTCTAATATTAGAAGTATTTCTGTTAGGTTTAATAAATTGACAAAAAGTTTTTTTTTTCCAGTAAACCATTGTTTACTGGAAAAAAAAAACATTATCAGTTGCTACGCCCGCTTTGGACTAGTAGTCGGAATGACGTCATTTTGTTTGTGACGCGTTTTTTTTTAAGTTAAGCACTAGCTGTGACGTAAGTAGAAAAGATGATGTGGCGTTTAAGCTTTGTTTATTTATTTAGTAAATAATGAACAAAAACTTTAGTTTTCTTTTGAGACAAGACAAAATAGTCCCTTTTTTAATTGTATAAGTCTTGTAAGTAGCGTGAAAATCAATAGGTACCATAGAAAGCAATAAATTTTACTTATTTTATTACGGTAGTAAGTTGCGACACGATATTTGTTAATTTACTTCGCTTCTTCATCTAAACGTTATTTCAACATAAAGTCCGCGAAAACCACGCGCAAGAATCTAGACGTCTAGACGAGTACTTATTTATACATACACAGTGTTGGAATGAACACGTGACATCGGGTGTCCCTGTTCAATCAGATTACTGCAACAAGAAACGATAGAATAGTCGACTAAGTTGATGGTTGATTCAGATTTAGACTTTTTATTGATAATATTAAAAAAACACAAAAGTTAGCATTACTTCTTATTCTTGATATTTCTTTAAATTTCTGTAAATTAGGTTTTTTACAATAAATATTCAAATATAAAAGTAAAATAACAATACTAATGCAAACAATAAACATTATAAAAAACGTAACCTACGAGTGCCGCCGGCAGCGGGGCAGGGCTCAAGCTACCGGTGGTTAGGGCTGCAGAGAGAGGAACCTCCTCAGTCCTCACAATGCGTGCCGTGTCGAGGAGTACTGCCTTCTGTATCTGGCCCTTGATCCAGCCATCTAGCGAGAGTCTCTTGAGGTGTTGATCGAAATTCTTCGCTATAAGACCGTTTGCCGAAACATATATGTATATCGTAAAATGTAGCTTAGGATTACTTTGGTCCTACCAAAAAGACACATTGTAAAAAATAATTATTTAATACACAGGCCCCGATATAAATCAGCTTTAAAAGAAGAGGTCGTTCTTTCAAAGCTGATAATTTCTTAAACTACCTAAACCCGATTTTAATAAAAAGTAGCTCAGAACTATCCCAATAAAGCAAGCTTTATTTTTAAACCTCGTCCAAATCGGTCCATCAGTACACATACAACCAATGATATAATATAAAAAAGAGGTAGATATGTTACCTATACGGTATTCCGCGTGTAAAAATGGCCCGGCTTACGCACACATAATCAGTAAATATTGCAATTACACACTAATTCATAAATGACAAGTGAAAGCAGGATGGCATTCTAATTTCCGGGAGCGAAACAGAGACGAGTGTATGTTGCTCTGCAGACTACTTCACGGTTCCGTTGATGGCGGAAGACTAAGTAAAGGTGTACCAATTGGCTTAGTTTTAGGGTGCCACTATCGAAGTGCGTATAACATATCTACCTCTTTTTACTATAGTATGTCATTGCATACAACATACATTTTTTTTAACGCACTGCGAGCAAATGATACACTTTTCCATACTAACCTCCGCCGCCTCTGCTCTTAGTGCATTTGCGGCTTTAACCTAATATCATATAACGTAACATTTAGTACCATAACTAGACCAATTGCCCACAGGGTCGTCATAAACCCACACGTACCCACTGTAAAATGCTCACCTCAACTACTCATACCATTCACTGTCCCCCCTCCCTAAGGATATCGTCATTTACAGCCCGTCATACATGACTAATCCTCTCACAAACATGTCATGGACGTAACAGACTAACAATAGCTAACTGTGTCGCCTGATTGGCTCAGGATCTACGGTGGATAGCGTAATGGCCAATGGCATAGTAATAAGTACTAAGGACAGTGAGGACCATTGATTTGCTGGCCAATACTAAACCGAGACTTAACACAAGTTGGTTTTTAGGGTTCCGTATCCATACCGTACAAGGGTGCCAACGGGACCCTATTAAGAGGCCACCTATGATAAAGTCTGTAGTGTTCCGCGATCTGGATCTCAATAACCATAACGCCTTTGTATCTGTTCTTTGGATATATTAAACTTGATCATATTTGCTTGAGACTGGCAAACGTGAAAACACGATCAGAAACAAAATCCTCGATAGTCCTTCAACAGCTTCTAATCTTTAACGACGATTTGCAATTTAACAGTTGAGTATTTATAAGTTCTTAATTTTGGTAAACCAGATTTTTAATCATACAAGTGGTTATAAAGTTAACAGCAAATAATTGAATTTGACACTGCAATCAAGGCTAACTATCTCCATCTCACGTTATTGGCGCGGAAGCAAATAAAGCCATCCCTTTTCATTCATATGTCTACCTCGACATATTGCAACAATTTCTACATAGAATCCATTTATTTATAATGTAAATCTCTAACAACGTAAGAATGATGTGCTTATTCAACTCATTATTGGCCTCTTAATATAAGTTGCTTTTTAGTTTTCTGTACCCATACCGTACAAGGGTGCCAATGGACCCTATTGCTATGCCTCCGCTGTTCGTCCGCCTGTTTGTCAGCTGGCTTTATCTCATGAACCGTAATAGGTAGACATTTGAAATTTTCACAGTGTGTATTTCTAATGCCGCTATAAAAACAAATAATAATAACTATATGAAAAGCAAGCTTTAAAAACCCGACTGCATTTTTTATACTGTCGTCGATATACCTACATATGTTAATAATTGTCATTTTTGCATTGTTGTTATTTTAATTTTAACAGTTTAGGTATCCTATGTCACCCGGGATGACGTAAGGATTCTAACGATACCTCACACATCTAAATCGGTCAAGGGATTTAGAAGTTATAGTGGAATAAAGAAACTCACATACATACATACATACATACATACAAACATGAAACCTGAAAACCTTCACTCCTTTTTTGGGGCAGTCGTGTAAAAATTAAAGAGGGCCATACAAGAATTTTCGTGTGAGAGTCCGACACTTACTTGGCTGGTTTTTTAACAAACTACAAAATGTTATAAAAACGTTTTGTTTCGCAGCTTTAAATCGATGTGTTGGTTTAATGACATACGTATACTCCTCGCGGTAAAGCTTGTCTAGTTCAACGGTCGCGCTTTTCCAAAACCTTTCACATAAGCTTGTACTTTGTACTATTCATTATTCTGTGACATAACCTTATAATTGTATTGTTAGTGTGCAGTGGAGGGGCGCGTCATTTCAACTTAGACATGCTGTCCCACACAAACTTGTATTAAAAGCTTTTAATATTGTATAAACGTGATGGATTCCGCGAACTCTATTCCGCCTTATAGTACTTAGGTATTAGTTGTTTCCTAACAAAGAAGACGAAAATATTTTCAGAAGCGAGAACGACTGTTGCAGCGATGCGATAGATTGTCGTTAGTTTCGCCAACACAAACGAATAAAGTTAGATTGATAGCGCATTCGCGCAGCGCTTACGTCTGTAAAATAGTTACTGTAGGCGTAGCCAAGATGAATAAGCTGCTAACGTTTCTGTTTTCTATCGACTCTAACCCTAGTAACGGTGGTATAGCTATACAATGTTTTGTCCTTGTCTGTCAAATTCAAATGTCACAATGACAGATAAGGACAAAACATTGTATAGCTATACCACCGTTACTCAACGTTTATTAGTAAGGGGGTAAATCTATAGAGTTCATATAGCGGTCAACGCGATCTTTCATCAGGGTACGGTCAAGGAAATTCATTCCTAGACCACTTTTGACTTTGTCAAAGTGACACTGTAAGTAAAATCATAAGAAGTATCTTTACGTTTTGATTGATTCCGTCACTTTGACATAGCCCAAAGTGGTCAAGGAATCATTTTCCTTTACTGCACGTCAATCCTATATATTTTGTCGATTTTCGTAAATCGCTAACGACCGAACCCTATATTCAAACCGCAGATAGATAAGGCCCACTTCGCGTTAAAATTTGACTTTTGCCCATACAAAATGTTTTAAATTTTAATCTGAAGCCTGTCTATTCGCGGTTTGAATATAGGGTTCGGCCATAATTAGATTGACAAAACAGTTTTGAACTGTTTAATGGAGCCACATGGTTTTTTTTATATTTAAGGTTAGGTTAGGTTTACTTTAGTACTTTATCACTTTAACGTCATTTTTGAACTGCTGCACTAATCTGTCAAAAGCGTTAAGGCCCAGCCAAACCGCTTGCGTGCGCGTTCGCTTTCCACTGCGTTGTATAGTATGAATTCTCATTACGACATGTCACTATACAACGTAGTGGAAAGCGAACGCGCACGTGCACGTGCACGTCACGCATCCGGTGTGGCTCGGCCTTTAAAGCAAGGTACAAAATTATGCAGCTACTAACAAGGTTGAGACTACCTATACGAATGGAGTACCTATACATCATATAGCTATTTATGTATCTGGCTGTACTAACCTTGATCCTTTCCAATGCTTAATTTGGAAGTAGATAGAGATACTGTCAAGTAACAATGACGTTTCACTAAGGAACAATTTGTAAACAACTTTAGTACGAGGTTGTGAATGACGTGACTTGCACTCCTTTAAGGGCAATAACTACCGTAGCCTTAAATCCACTCGCACAAGGTGATCTAGAGATCGGATAACATATAATCATTTGAACATTCTACACATAATTGTCGTAAGCGGTCGTTTATAAGTAAATATCTCTATGTACACACATCCAAAATGTCCAAGGATCACAAATACTCTAAGTATTTTTTATAATGCTAATCGAATACTATTACTATGCAGTTAGCCGCCTTCTTTGGTATCACGGCAGTATAGCTTTATTTACTAGTATGTGTCTCCACTTAAACTCAAGATTTACTGTCATTAGGTACAGTTAATGGAAAATCTTCCACTTGAAATTATATTTCAGTTCAGAAAAATGACAATTTGAAATTTTTACTCATAACGACTCATAAGTCCTAATCATCGCAACTCCTAACGTATTTTTTTCAGCAACTGTTACTTTTTCAGGATTTTTATCAATAAAACCTAACCTAACCTAGTCTTATCTACACATTGAATATTTCAGAACTTCTGAACAGTTTACTGTTCCAGCGGTATAAAAAATTCATTTTCGGAGTTCCGATAATAGGAGTTGCAATTTTAGTTGAACTTTGGCGCTCCCTGAATAACGTCTTAAATGTAATCATGTCCCATGGTAAAATTGTCCAATAGGATATTAGTCGAAAAAACATGTCTATTTGTAGGTATTTACGTAAGTACACTCAGAAATATGAACAAATTGTAAATACGTCCCACACGAAATATGCACAATTTCTAATATATTTATATGGTCTTAATTCATATTATACTACATTCACTTGTGCGTATTTCATTTTGCTCCTAATTTATAATGGACAAAATTCCATTGGGACTTAGTTAATTTACACCGAAAATAAATTTGGTTATATAGTACATTGTTGCAGAGGATAGAAAGTACGCGATTTTTGGACGAGTCATATAGAGGGCCGAAACGTAGTTGAGGCCCATACGAGTCCATAAATTGCACTTTCTACAGAAGCAGACATAGTGCTTTTCACAACTACCGAGAGGAAATAAAATAAAAAATCATATTCAAACCTTAAATTTTAATTCATGTTATCGTGACATCACCGCCAATTTTACCATAGATAACTTTTTTTAATCTGGACCCCTATTCTCATGGCACTCGAGATTAATAAACTAACATGCGAGATGAAGATGTCAACTCCATATAAAATTGTATTTGTTTCGCCATATCTCCCATATAATTTCATCTCTAGTGGTTCGAGATTAGGGGCCAAGTTTGAATTACATTTAAAAAAAAAAGCAGTGACATAGTTTTTAGTCTGTGTATCTTTTACCAAAAATACACCTAATGTTTTACGACACAAAATAGTGTGTTCTGATTGGTCGATTTCAATTTTTCATTTTAAGGAGCTATGACACAAAAATTGATTGATTAATTTTCATTGGTTCTTAAAGTTGGACAACAATGTTCTCGACCAATCAGCAAACACGCCAAACAAAAACATTCTTGGTCTGTCCTTATAAGTGAAGTTTTGTGACCCCAAACAAGACTATCTATGGCCATATTTCCGAGCAGTGTTGTGAAAAATACTTTTCAGCACAATTACATTTTGACTAAATTCACTTTGGCTACTATTACTTTTGACCCAACTTCAGCATGGTTATTACACGTGGACGATTTTCCATTTGTACCTAATGACAGTAAATCAAACTCAATTATGGCTCACGTTATAGTTTTCCCTATAACTATTGTATGGCCACTCATTATCGTAGGCAGGGAATTCCCTCGTCCTTGTATTTATCGTACTTAGGTAACTGGTGTCGTCACGGCCTAACCAGCCGTGTCTAATGCCCTTTACAGCGTTACAGTAACTTAGTAACCGAGCAAATGCGGTTAGTGGGTTCGATTTTCGCGGACGCTGATGGTCGACGCTTTTTATACTATTACGGACTTTAAGTAACGAGTCACAAAAAACATTGTCATAGTGTCGTAAGTCGTAATATCATTACTGATCGTAAGGACAAAAAAAAGACAAAAAAAAACATTGTCTATCTGTGACTAAGTTCTTTAGTGACTCTGAAATTACTCTTTTGCCTTGCTAATTTGAATTCCGTTAAGTGCTCAATGTCTTGTCGTATAAAGGTCAAGTAATCGAAGTTAATTGATGAGCTTTACAATGAACTAGTTTCTCTTGAGCCCTGGACAAGCTGCATATAGCTATCCAATATCAAGTTTACCGGTCCCCCTGCGCCTGCGCTTGTTGCATGAGATTTCATAGAAAGGAGTTTGTTTAGATTCAACGCAGTTATGGCACTACAGTTTGTTTAACGTGTAAACATACATAAGGTTAACGGCGGAAATTATTACTTTAACAGGTAATTAATATATTTTACGATTATTGCGTTAAAAAATGGAAAAGACGAAGATGAAACTGAGGTTGACTGGCTGTCATTAAATTCGTTTGTCTTCTCCATGCAATAACAAAACCTTTTGAAACCGTCAGCGTTGAGTAAGAACTTGATGACATCCTGAGTATAGTTATATTTCCAGGTAAAGCCAGTTATGACCTTTTAGACTGGTGACTGTTCAATAGAAAAGATATTGCTACGTTATAAAAACCACACTTGTACAGTCAACAAACAGAATTGTAGGCCACTGGGGAACCACGTCATAGTGACGCAGTAAATCAATTTCCTAAAACGATTCTTTGGGTTTGATTGATTACGACACTTTGACACAGTAACAAGTAACCCCGAGATACTTTTGTTTGACTGTACTCCATAACATACTGCGAGTACAATCTCAGCTAAATCGTGTTAGTCGGGCTTGCGCTAAATACAAAATTGAAATATTATTAGTATTGTGTGGCGGTACGGAACCCCCGGTGCGCAAGTCCGACTAGCACTAGGGTGGTTTTTACCGTATGCGAGCTTAGTAAAAGTTACCGTGCCTGGGGACAGACCAGGCGAAAGGGAGGCCAGCGACAACGCTTCACTAATCATAGTCATCTGCACCGGCATTCCCTGAACGTAATGGACACCTCATCCTGATGTCACCTTAATGTGTCCACGAGGCAAATTCTCACATGAATCTACAGTTACCCGCGCACGCGCCGTGACGGCCTAGGCCGCGAGAAGGCCGTCGGACCCCGTATCAAGTCATTACGGTTCATGGACCATAGTGTATGTTGATGCAAGAATTCAGAGCAAGATGCAATCGTCGTAATTTCGTTTTATGATTGTGGATGGCAAATTTTTCAATTCCCAGAAAACACTGGTCTCGTGCTCTCGTGTCCTTTTCGTTTACATGACAAAGATAAAGAAAGAGATAACTTTAACTTTAAGATAAAATTTATTAAACATTAAAAGTTTTAAAACCGATACTTCAAACACTACTCTCCCCAACATCATAACATTTATATAGGTACATTTTAATACAATCACGTTTCTTGAAATAGCTTCTTGTTTACGATCAATTAAAAAAACACTAAACCAATAACAAACGCACGAATACCTAATCATTCCAGGGAGTTTCTCCAGTAGTGATTCTAATCATTCTATCATGCGCATTAGACTAAGACGTCTCTTCATGCGTGACGCGATAGGATTGTGCTATAATAATCTGTCACTTCCTCCAACGTTATTGCATGGGTGTTTGTCTATAGACCGTGAAATAGTGAAAATGACCACAGTATTTTCTTCAACACGATCAACCCGATTGGATACGAAAGCAGAGCAAAAACGAGATTAATTTCATACCGCGATATCGACAAGAAAGCGAGAAAATCTCACGTAATACAAGTAAATTGCTTTGCAATATTCGCCTATTGTGATTGTGACATCGTTTTTGCATCTTTCCGTAACAAAATACCCTTTCAAAGCCCTTCGAAAAGAAATCACCGCGTCACCGCCTACTCATATTACGAGGGGGAGGCATAATATCGCCATAAAAGGCATATTTTGCGACTTTTTATGGATAAGCGCACATTTGTGTCAATTTGGTGGGTAAATGCCAATAGAGTGTTCGCCTTTCACTGTGGGATAGCGTTGATAATGTGACAAGATTATGGGGTATAACATATCAGATTAGGGCGTTTTACGTAGTAACTGGTATATAATCTGTGGTTCTAGGCCTTGTATTTGTTCTTATATGTGTGTGAGCATGAATAAATAGGTGATAATCGCGACCGAAATTCAATATTCAATTTAGAAGCACCAAGACGATGTTTGAATTTGTTCTTTCGGACGTCGATCGGTGGACACGTTGAGCCGTGAATACGTAATAAACGAACAAATAAACACACTTTGGCACTCGCTTTTACAATAACTGTAAGTGTGAAATTTGTCTTTGTTTTTCTACCACACTTAACCATTTACTTTACAATATTTTGAACAGATTAAGTTTTACTGCACTAATTTTCTAAGTAGACGGCTAGCACATTTTATTCCTGCCCTCGTCTCGTAAACCCCTTTAATAAAATTGCCTTTCTGCACAGTAGCCTCAGAATTACGGTCGGACTCCACATGAAAGACAGGAAACAAAACGAAAAGGTCGCGGCTGGCCGCCACATGTGTGGTGACGTCAGATCTTGCCCAGTCAGCTGATTGTCTGCAATGACGCCAAACCTCTGCGATACTTGAAATGAGGTTTAATTAACACCCTTCTCTGCAAAGCAGTCAGTGTTGACGTCATTGGATACTTTAGTTTCACATGACTGCTCCGTTGAAAGTAAATGATCCTTTTGTAAATAAATTCCTACAATTTATTTCCCGGTCATTCGCAATCGAATAGCTGACCATACAAGAGCTTCTATTCGATAAATGGGCTTAAATAACGTCGCCTGATGTATCCGATACCCAGTACTCAAGTAAATTGGAAACCAGTCCGCGCCGACTGTCGTCCCCCAACAAATTGTGCTATGATACGTCTTTTTGTACCCCTTTGATTGGATTCCCTTGATATGTACTCAACATGTGTTGAGACTGCTAAGTCGTTAAAACGGCTTTAATGTTTACTTTACTGTCGCTTTCAAACTTTCGAGTAATGGAGTCTTGATCGCTCCGTTTACATAGAAGACTGGTGTAACGCGAATAAGTCATTATTACACGTGTTTTTCCGTTTTTATCTGTCATTATGTTTCTAGAGAGTTATTTAAAGTTACTTGGATCCAATAAAAAGGTTTCCTCCGCAAGAATGAACATTAGCTTTGCAGCTGTGTTGATGTTTGTAGACCTTTAAGTTGTGCGTAATTATCGCCAATTCTACATGATATGGGTACTTAGTAATAAACTTAGTATGATAGTATGAATGTCTTTCTTCAAGCCATTTACCAATAAGATAATGAGGTTGAGACAGGTTTTAAATTGTTATTTATATATAAATATGTATATATTTACCTAAGTGCCATTGCATTTGAAGGCTTTTACTTTAAGTTTATTAGCTTGTACCTCAAATTAATCCTACTTTTTTATGCTAGATCAGGCAAAAGGTAGCGTGTCACCTGATGTAAAGTAATCACCACCGCCCATGGACACCTGCTACACCAGGGCGTCTGTTCTATTTACTGGGTAAAATAATATTGCCTTTGACATGTTCTGGTATTGTCAACGTTACGATAGCTCTTATTTATTTGTCAGTAAGATAAAATAACAACGTCAAAGGCAATATGGTTTATCTACACTCATATCATAAGTCCTCTATTATGCGTTCAAAACCCGTAGACAATGACCAGCATTACCTGTGGTAGTAGGTGACAGCGATGACAGCTGTTAATTTTGGAAGATGTTCCAAATTTGGATCTCATTACCTTACAATATTCGATAACGTAATTTCAAAATTACGTTACAGCTGTCATCGCTGTCACCTACTACCACGGGTAAGGTAATGCTGGTCATTTACCTTTTGGCTTCTGAACCCATCTTAGAGTACTTATAATATGTGTGTGGATAAAGTATTGTACGAGACTCTGCGTAATTAGCATTACGCACCCGTCACGTAAATTACTATTTCCCCATCAGAATAGACACCCAGGAGAAAAATTGCAGATGCGTTGCCGGTCTTTGAGAAAAGTTTTCGCCGGACGTTATTATCAAAAGAGACAAGATTTTTCAAAGAAAAAAATCGATCTCCTTTGCTATCTGTCTTTCTTCACTTCTGATTGCAAGAATTCTGCCTACATTATCATAACATAAAGTAGAGTATCATTACATAACACCGCCCCCTATTACAACACGTATAATTTCATGGTACACAATAGAAGTGGTATGGACTTTAGTGATGACATATGGCATATGGCTATGAATGGGTGTTTGGCAACGCGAATTAGTCACGGTAGGATTTTGATGAGGTGCACGCGACGCGCAACCTGCAATTATGAAACGAGAGAGTGGGTCCGATGGTGAATTGATATCTTTAGTATGTAGAGCGTATATAATAAATACTTGAGGGGTGTTGTAATGTGCTCTGGTATTTTAAACGACTTCAAAAAAGGATTTCTATGTATGGTTGTTTTTTTTAATTTATGTTCACCGATTTTTCTGTAAAGGGGTTTGGGTAAAAGTGTTGTCATTTATAAAATTCATACATTTTCAAGGTGAGCGGCCATTCGTAAAAGTGGTAAATTATGATAGAATTATTAAAAATAAACATATTTTGTTATGTAATGTATACTCTTAAGTGCATCGGAGCCGAGATATTTAAATATTCATACTTGGGCGTACTTTTGTACTAAAAACTGAATACTTAAATCTGTAAAATCTCCGCTCCGATATTATTTAACGCCATAAATTATATATATCTATGTGTATTTAGAAGTCCTCTAAATAACTATGTAAAAATCATCCGTGGCCGCTCGAAAAAAAAATTACAATATTCTTCAAACAAATTTACCCAGTGCCCTTGTGGACCGATTTTGAAATTACTTTTTTTTTCATAAGCGATATCTGATGACCATCCGTGGGTAATTGAAGGAAATCCTCAATTGTTATAGTTATACATATAGCGATTTCAGAGAGTCCTGCCAAGATGCATTGCGCTAACTAGCGTTTCTATTCGTTTCGTTTTTAAACCAATTGCGGCACTGGTAGATCACGTGACTTTTCGTATCACGTCATCTACCAGTGACGCGATTGGTTTAAAAAAGAATCGAATAGAAACGCTAGTTAGCGCAATGCATCTTGGCAGGACTCTCTGTATTTTCAGTAACAAGTGCATTCAGAAAGTATTATTTGGTGAAGTAGAACTGTTGATGAAGACTACTGATGGCCACCGGAACTCCTCAACTATTTCAAGGGTGGCGATAAGATTTCTCGATTAAGATAGTTGAGCGACTATGACGAAGAACATTTAAATGGTTTAAATACGAGTAGGTATTATGTTATGACTTATGACTATGACTTTTCCGAGATGTGGCTTGCGGAGAGCTTGGAATGTCCTATCGTTTCTTATTAATTGAGAAGTGGGACTACATAAAAGCATTTTATGATCAATATGATCACTAAAAAGTATAAAATAAAATAAATGGTATAAAAAACCACCTTACGTGAACTAAAATTTAAGTTACTTATTGATAATTTTTTATGATCGTGTGTTGTTTTTTTTTTCATATTCATCGTTATGTCACAAGTTTTCGAAAGTACGCATAGAGAACGTTTAACTCAGGTCAGACTCTTTCTAAATAAATTATATCTATTGATTCATCTACTCGTACTGATTCTAGAATTTATTTACAAGTTTTATTTAAGGAAGAATCACATGAGATTTATTACCTGAAAATGACTTATTTATTAATAGGTCTGTTTGTTTTGCCGTTACGATTCGAAGTAACTTTAATACACTAAATATTGGGCATACAACTTAATGTGAAATGTTGCACTCCTTGCAGTAGTGACTTATTTATTCTTATTGACATTAATTTGGTAATATTCGGGTCATACACAGATTTAGGTTACCGTCTTTCCTGTGGACATACCCAAAGTTAACGTTATTAAGGCCTAATTTTCTGGCTGAACCCACATCCGCATAAACGGCATCCCGTCTACTTTAGTCCTATCAAACGAAAACATAACTTATATGCACACGAGCCTTTAACTTTTGACCACAGGAGAGACAACTTTTGTTTTTGCGAATGTGTATGACCCATTCATAACTTTCATTTAATATTCGACCAATAATAAAAGTAAGTCAACCCAATGTCATTTGCATCGTCACCGAGCATTCACATATTCCATTACATTGCATTCACCGCAAGGTCCCTCCGGCGATCATATTTGCCCTAAGCAGGATGTCGTTGCCGTAGGTCGCGGCTCACTGCGACACGGTTCCATCCCGCCGTTCCTTATTTAGCCCAATACAACTATGTCGCAGCCTGTTATTAAAATAGGTTACCGTTGAAGCTGTCGTGGAATTATTGGCCGCGTGCATATAACTTCGCTCTTTCTTCTTTACGATTATGAGTCTGACAGTTTGTAGCGAAATTTATGGATTGTATTGCTTGTATTGTAGTTTTCTTGTAATACAGGAACGGTACTGGGATTACTTTGTTTTTATGTGTTTCGGCAAGTATTTTACCTACATGTAAATCAGTGTTTCTTTTATCATACCTACTATCTTTTTTGGCTTTGTTGTTTTCCCATAGTACATTTTAGGTGGAAACTTAAATAATATTGGAATTCATATTAATAAGGTATTGTTTACTTAACTTATCTGGGGGCTGGACAAGGTGCATAACGCTTACGTTAGCGATTTTCGAAAACAGACGAAATGGGGTAATACGCCTAGTAACTGGCCTCTAAAATACCAGTTACTGGCACCTAGTGATTGTTGAATTATCGTCTCTATTACCTTATGTTAAAGTTCATGGGGCCAATAACCGGTAGGCGGCCAACAACAGGTCAGTTTACCCTGTATGGAATTGTCATAACATAAACGATAGATAGATCGTCAGCTAACGTCAAATCTATACCTATATTCTATCCGTTTTCGAAAATTGCTTTCGGCCCTCAGTATCTTATGTGTTATTACTTATTAGTTACAACACAAAAAGAGGGTCGAAATGCATTAACGCTAACGTTAGCAATTTTCGAAAACGGATAAAATGTATACATTTGCCGTAAGCTGACGATCTTAAATTATTAAATCAAGTCAGTAGAGATGAGGGGCGTCCCCACTGAGAGCATTCGCGTGTAATGAGCATTCGGCGCGAACACCGAGTGGTGTGTAAGCTTTGTAACGCTCGGCTCAACGTCCACACCACTCGAATATTCACGCGAATGCCCTCTGTGGGGACACTCCTTTAGTTGTATGTATAGTTAATTGAAAAAATTGGATGAGTAGTTTAGGCACAAAAGTGGAAAATACGTAAATACTCATATACATATATAGACTGCTAAAAATATAACCCTTTGTTTTGGCTTTTAAAAGGTATAGCAAACAGTTGTTGTGTTAGTCACGTATACAATGTCATGTTTATTAATAAACGTTTGTACAACTATGTCCTTATCCAACTTATACAACAGGATATTTTAAATACCTACAGCGTGTTCAGTTTGATAAATGACGAAACTGACAATCGACTGAAAATGAATAATGGCCGGTCACGGTCAATTTGAATGAAATTCATCATGATAATGACGCACGCGCACGCTATGATAGTCAATGGCGGCGTATTTTAAGACTTCGTAGAACTAATCGTGTGTTTATGGAATATCGATTCATTGCGATATGGTATCGATTGTATCGGTTATTCTAAGCTATGATTATTTGGGTGTGAGTAATGGTTGGAGTGTAGCCGAAACCGATGGACCTACGAACTTGAAATTTGGAGGGACTATTCCTTGGATACCCTAGGGGTGCGCTAAGAAAGGATTTTTCGAAAATCGACCCTATGGGAAGAAATAGATGGAGAGCGGGGAACTAATTCTACGGGCGTCCTATAGTTATTTATATTTCGTTTACACATGAATGAACATGCGAAAGATATTAGCGGTACCTGTTCCAATCACTGTTACACATTACAGTAGGTAAACCACAAAAGAATTTGTGGGGAAAACAGTATTTACCGTAAGTATTTACCTTTTTGTGTTTACGGGTATTTACTTATTAATTCCGCTTAGCCGAGTATTATCCCGGTAACCACAATTGTACACAACTACACAACGTGTGAGTTAACCGTAAAAAGTAGAATTTAAAGGGTAAAATATTTTAGGCTAAATCAAAAAGGCACAAGATTCAAATCTGCTTTGGTAAAAAACCGAATTAAAATCTGTTTCGTAGGTAGTTTGAAAGATCTAATCGTTCATACAGAGCAGAGGTCCACTTGGCATTTCTTTCGTTTTTGGGTGGACCCTCTGCTTACCAAATATTTACGTTGCCAGGTTATCATTATCACGTAAAAACTTTGTAAGATTTTTTTGCACGGATAACGTTGGAGGTCTAGCCGGCTAAAAATTGACACAGGCTACAATGAACATTTTACAAAATAAAAACTTACACGCAGAGAAAATTAAAATATAATTTATATAGATAGCTATGTGTATATTTATATATGTATAAGAAAGTATTATTATTCCTTTACCTAATGGAAAGCCAAAATTAAAGTCACGACCTGTTTAAACGGGATCCACTATAGTTGACCACCATTTACTTTTTCCGCTTCCTTGGACCCCTTGCAGGTCGTCGTAGACCCCTGGGGGTCGATATAGACCACTTTGGGGATCACTGATACAGAGGGACAGAAGGCGGGAGGCGATTTTGTTGTATTAGTAGAGATACCAAAATTAGCATATTAAAATGTCAAGTAAAACAATATAAGTAATTAAAAACTCATACATTTTCCTAGCCCAGCCTACCGTGGTCACTTAAGTGCGATAAACTCGTCAAAGTCATAAAAGAGTGCTCAATAAGCCAGCGTTTCAGGCGATTTTTTAAAACAGCATACCTAAGCTCGGGGTCGTTCTAAAGGTTAACTTACTGCGCTAAGTTGTGCATCATTAGGTTATTTGCAGCGCTGACGCATATGGTTATTTTCGGTGTAGTTATGTTTGTACTTGATAACTATTCGTGTCCTGCGCAGATCTGAGTCAGCTGTTGTGAACGGAACAATGCCCTTAGCCCTCCCTCTTACTTGGGTACAAACAAAATATAGGTATACCTACCTACCCCCTTACTAATAAACGTTGAGTAACGGTGGTATAGCTATACAATGTTCGTCCTTATCTATCATTGTGACATTTGAATTTGACAGATAAGGACAAAACATTGTATAGCTATACCACCGTTACTCAACGTTTATTAGTAAGGGGGCTAGTGTCAATGGTTGTGGTAAAGATAAGACTCGTATACAAATATACCTTATTACCTATATGTATTTTATTTATGTAAACACAAATAAAAATAAGTAGCTATTCTGCCAGTTAACCAATACACTAAGCCGAATTCAATGACTTCATTTTATTTTTGAGTTTAGCGACCCGCCCTCGCTTCGCTTTGGTTAATGTGAGTTTTCTGTAACGCCCGTACATAATACATAATTTATTATACATAAAAACCTTCCTCTTGAATCACCCTATCTCTTTATGAAAACCGCATTAAAATCCGTTAAGTAATTTGAAGGATCTAAGTGTAGGTACGGAGGTACAGACGGCGGGAAGCGACTTTGTATTAAGATACCATGTTTTTTTTACGTCTAAGTAGGAAGTTTTTACACAGCAAATAATAATATATTAAAAAAGCAAACATTTTGAGTCATACTGATTAAATATATTTTTTCCCGTTATATTTACACAGAATAACGATGATAATAATTCGAAATAATGTAGCACAATCAGATAACAGATAAGTGCGTACGCGATTTAGATGCGTGTTTAGTATTACTTTCTCCATTACACTCTACTTAGTTTCAAATACAAATCTACGTTGTATGTAAAACAAAGTTGGCAAGACTAACCAGTTAAGGCCGAGCCACACCAGTTGCGTGACGTACACGTGCACGTGCGCGTTCGCTTTCCACTGCTTTGTATAGTGACATGTCATAATGAGAATACATACTATAACGCAGTGGAAAGCGAACGCGCACGTGCACGTGCACGTCACGTAACCGGTGTGTCTGGGCCTTTAACCTACAGTGCTAGTTCTGTTATCCCTGACAGTCCAAAACCTGTAAAGACATGCATCAAAACATAAGATAAACTGACAGGCTAATATCGGCCGGCGGCCTGTTAGCCTAAGGATCCCTTTAGTTTAAAGTAAATCATGTAAGGTTGTGCTCATTTAGTAATTTTATACTGCCTTTTTAACTTAAAACAACGTAAGTAATAAGATTGCATGTAGCATTACGACTTATTCCTTATAAGATTTTATCTCCAAGCTGTTTACAGACACTGTCATAAACGTGTTTCGTAATATAATAACATTTACAGGTGACAGTATTTATTGCCCTGTATGAGAACTTGATATGATAATTTAACTGGTGTAAACGTTTCTTAACACCTAAGTTATTAATTGAAATATGGTACGTTTTATTAGCTGGGGGAAATTAATGGTTACGTGGCATTTATTTTTATAAAGATCCTTCTTTAGAAGCGTACTTTAATACACAATAAAAGTCTATATCCAATAAAACAAGCTAATATCCTTATTAGCTTGTTTTATTGGATAGAGACTTTTATTGTGTATTAAAGTACGCTTCTAATCTGACGCGTTGCGAAATCACCCTTAGTGTAATTTGTAACTAATATACTACTTTTCCTTAAATTAAAAGTTAAAATTTTAACAATTATGTTATTAGTAAAACATGACGTCCTGGCAGTCGCATCTCGCTAGCTACATTAAAATATATCATCATTTAGTATTATGATGATGGTGAATTTCTAAATAAAATATGCTCGGCAGTATAAATATTTAGTGTTTCCTTAGAAACCCTGTATCTATTTTTGCTTTGGATTTCCTCATACGCATCCCAGCAAAAAAAACACACTGTACAATATAACCCTCTTTAGTTCTAAAAACAAATAGGAAAACAACTTTCGTTTGATCCACATGCGGCTGATGCGGCGGCCATCTGTCCCATGGGCAAGAACAAAGCGTTTCCAATAGATTTCCCAGTACCCAGTATATTCCCCGAACACTGGAAGGAAGTGGGATCCGTGATGCGACTACCAACTGCATTATTCTGCATTGATATGCGATTCATGTATTGTATTTATTGAAATCAGTTTACCAAACGTTGAATCTCACAGAAGCACTAGGACGAGTGCCAATTTTGTTCCGAATTGTTGTGTTGGTTTAACCAAGACTTGCAAAGACCTCATCCACGGACGTCAGTTTTCCTGTTTATTCCTGGGTGAACGTCATATTGTTGGCACCCTTCCGATTATTAGCACCATGAACTCTTTTCAAATTAACAAAGGATATAATTCTACAATCACTAGTTGCTCAGATCTGGAATGGTGGAATCTTTGGATCCCGAGAATTAGGTGTTTTATCCTGCCTCGAAAAAGTTCTCAAATTTGGCCGAAGGACTGGTGACGGTCGCGGGAAATTCGTTCAGTAGTATGTGGTGAATTTTGGGAAAGCCAGCAATGTTTCGGCGTTGTTCTCCTTTCTTCCTTTCTACTGGACAGGCCTGACTTTACCCATGAGCGTGTAAGGATTATGCAACGTTACGTATTTACGACCATGGCACAGACGAGCGTCGAATTAATGAAGGTCAATCACGACGGGTCAGGCATGGCCATGAGGTGTTTCTTTAGGGGTTATCTCTCTTTATGAAGGTTGAGCATTTTGACGTATGCTCATCAGTCTATCCACTGAAATAATTAAAAAAACTTGTTAAATTAACCATGTAAGATGTTCTTACATACAATCTTCAAGTATAATCAAGGGTATCATTATGTCACAACGCGTTAACTTGAGCACGTTGCGGCTCTCTCACAAGGCTGCAGTCAAGGATGGGCGACTGGGCGCGTCTCTTCTCTACTTTGTGTGTAACTGAGCGGTGGAAAATATATTGAGCTGGCTTAATGTTGTGAACGTTGTGAACATGATACATCGTCTGTCATTTGTTTTGAAATTGTTTAAACTTAAATTGCGAAGCTGTCAATGAAAATCTATACAAATTTTGCATTAACGGCCGAAGATTATTCAAACCGCGGATAGTTATGGCTTACTTCGGGTTAAAATTTGACATCCGATCTAGCCTATCTGTCCGCGATCTAAATATAGGGTTCGGCCATAAATCAAGTCTGATTTTCACGACATTTGAATATGTTGAAGTTATTGTAAAAAACTAGGTTAGTACGTTTCTGTTTTGTTTCTTTCTAAGACATATTTTCTTGGAAAGGGAAATGTATACACCTAGTTTTTCATAATATCTGCAACGTATCCCACAATCTTAAAAATCGGACTATACATAAAGGTGTAAGGGGAGAAGTTTAATCGTAGCAGGTCGAAAGTAGTGGTCTCTGCCTACACCTCCGGGAAACAGGCGTGATTTAATGTATGTATGTAAACGTTACCGCATTTTGTATGGAAATTTTCAGCTTTACACTCCTCTTAACGAGGAGGAAAATAATGGACTTTTACACTGAGTTCCTATTGGAAACTTCTTCCTCTTTCTAATAATATAGAAATTCTCTACTCTAGATTGTTATCCGCGATCCAAGTCCTCGCCTTTTACGATGTCTGAATAGTTTCCTCGACGTAAACAAACTAAACGGCATAACACTTTTATTGCTACTCGTGGATATAATTCTTGTCCCTGACGATATTTAATGAAGCCGTTTTGCGATAAACACGTTTTGCCATCGAGGGTGACCTAGTTCCATGCAAAAAGGCGTTATTATCTTGTTTTTATAGACATTATAACTTAATTGACTGGTTTCGATTTTATTAAAGCGAATGTAAATCAATACACTTTATTCACCTGCCTTATTTATGATGCCCTATGCATCTTGGGTCCGTGACCAGTCCACACACAGAACTAGCTAGACCCCAAGATACAGTAGTTGAGTAAAATTTGCTGGTGCTGGCGACGTCTCTTTGCTTTTTTCGGGCTGGGACTAAGGTCACGTGATTTGCTTTATCGTACCAATAGCTGCTTTAGGTTCGAACGTTATAACAGCTGAAGAACAGTAAACATCAAGATGTAAACTGCATAAAATGCATCATCTTAAATGGTGTTACATAAAGCGGTTAACGAAACCGACGAGTATGTAGTGAACATCTGTATTTGTTAAAAAAAAAGGTGGGTGGGTGTGCCTTCTTTCGTCAATAGTGTTAGACAATAAAATGCTTTAACACTAGGCGGTTTGGACGATTAGATGCCTTCACATTTTTCGTGTTACTTAGCTGCGCGATTAAACCGCTTAATGTAATCGCGCTCTTATAAAAAAAAATTATTTAACACAAACCAATTAGTTACATGTTCCCATGTTAGGTTTACTTACAAAGATTAGTTATTTAAATCGTTGGTATAGTACTAGTATAATTATCTAGGTACCCGGTGGCGGCAACTTTAAAAATCCAAGATGTTTCTAATATTTGTGGGACCAA
The DNA here is from genome assembly GCA_946894065.1 of Acleris literana. NCBI lineage: Eukaryota > Metazoa > Arthropoda > Insecta > Lepidoptera > Tortricidae > Acleris > Acleris literana. Next base: position 3,200,186 of record OX335678.1, on the reverse strand, counting down.
CACGAAGAAAGTTTTATAGTAGAGATGAAAGCGATAAACTCAACCACAACCGTCAGACCGTCACACACATTTGATATGTGTGGAGATTGCCATGGAAATAGCCGTCCCGACGTTCCGCATGATACTAAATCCCAATTAATGATGCGGAAACTTGTGCTTACTAAACTGGTTGTTATGCGTAATGGGGGTTTGTTTCGCCTCCCCTCGTTTCACGCATATTGGCATGGGTATAGGCTTTATGTCACATTTACCGCTGCTGACATTTTTATGAAGAAAAAGTTTTTGAACAAAAAAATGTTTGGAAATTGGCGAATCACGGAATTAGTACTCATTTTGAAAGGACGTTGACAAGTCCTGACTGTTGCAAAGACTTGCCAAGATCCCGGAGTTTAATTGTCGAAAAGAGCCTGACATATTGCCAAAATGGCAACTGTGCCATTTTTAAACCATTCATCATAAATAATGAGTCATCTACCCGGGGAGACCGATCGTCTTATGTCAATTATTCGGGGATTGCTCACAAAGGAATTTTCGATGTCGAAGAGAGTCGAGGGACTATTGGAATATTATTAGGCTTCCGTAATGAATAAACAGATAAGGCGCTATAGGTCAAAGTTTTCGGTGAAAGCTATGTTAACATTTTACGAAAAATATACAATAGATAAAACTTTGCATTCAAACAACAAGGTAGCTAGTTGACGGCATAGAAAGTGAAGTCCTGTCACTCTGAAAACAGTTTTCAGCTGGCGTGCCCACTTCATAGGACGTTAACCCCGCAAGGGTTGCCTTAACAATGCGCGGTGTATTTCAAAAGCGGATGGTGAATATTTAAAACTGGCGCCCAACATGGGGTTTACAATAATTAGTTTCCATAATCGTAATCTATAAATATAAAAGAAAAAAGTAACTGGCTGATCGATCAATGCACAGCCGAAACCGCTGGACCTAGGAACTTGAAATTCGGAGGGAATATTCCTTGGAGATCCTGGAGGTGCACTAAGAAAGGATTTTTGGAAATTCATCCTCTAAGGGGTTAAAATAGGGGGAGTAGTGGGAAAGTAATTTTACGCGTACGAAGTCGCGGGCGTCCTCTAGTTTAACATACACATGGATGAGGTAAGCAATTGTAAATTCACGCTGAACATAAACTATAGTAGGTATATAAAGTTGGCAAGGCTTCAACGATCTTATAAGTAATAATCGGACACGTTATTTGCCAACGTCAATATACAATATTCTTAATGATACTACTATTAATTGATCATTGTTTTAAAATACATAATATTAATATTTGAGATTACAGTTACGGCTGATACTCATTGCCACAGTTATCCCTAACAAAATACATCAGATTAACATCATAAACCTTGTCATTACACGACATGATTATATTTACCGCTTATCCCTTGACGCGCAACGTCCAGACGGACAGAACGTCGAACTTGACGAATCAATTGTTTCAGAATAAACCATACACCGTTAAAGGTATTGTAGCTTGGGTGGTCTTGGGTGGTGCTTTAAACCGATACTTTCGTCCATGGGAACGTAGCAGTCTCGCTTAATTGCTGACGTAAGAGCTTAACAGCTCTTCAAAATTTAATACGCTCCTTTCCTCCCGGTGAAAATACTATAGGACTCGATTGTTCTTGTGATATTTCTTCCTTTGCTTCAGTCATTTCGTTTGCTTTATAATATCTTGGTAATTGTGCTATAAAAGTAGCATTTTTAATAAACTCAAGTTTTCCTTTCGTATTTGCTGAAAGCAAATTAAATCCATCGCCCCATCTCATTTTATAACTTTCGTTTTAATTAAAGTTTGCGAAGCTAGAATTCATAAAACATTCGGAGTTGGTGTGTTCAGTTTTCCTGTAAGTCCTTATCAAGTTTTGTTACTATGAGGATTAACAACGTTTTTCATTACGATTTGATTTACCTACGTTGGTATTATCGTATCGCGTTGAACAACGACTATTGTGTTCCTGTTTATTAATAGGAAATACCTAGCTTATTGTAGTAACTGATTAATCACGTTCTATATATCTGTTGACATTACACAGTTTTACAACTATGCCCTTTGGGGTCCGTTCAGTTGACCAAAAAACGTTTCACCAAATGATTCATTTCACAAACATATCATTTGACAAACCTTTATTTTTTCCAAAACTGTAAATATTTCAGGATTTATTTCAGGACCATCGTGTAGAACCCTATAGGTTAGGTTAGGTTTGTTTTTTAAAAATCCTGAAATATTTACAGTTTCGGAAAAAATAAAGGTTTGTCAAATGATATGTTTGTGAAATGAATCATTTGGTGAAACGTTTTTTGGTCAAACATTAGTGAACCATGCCCTTTACATTCTCGGTATTGTTGACAAGTATTGTAAAGGGGAAAAGACTGCGTTTTACAACAAGTGATTAATACTTGTTATACTAAACAGGCAAAACAAATCTTATAAGTCTCCTGTCATCTTCTATTATGAGGCATTCAAACCGTTTTACTATGTTATTGATATCTGATAGTTTTATTATGATATGTTATGGCATGTGTACAATATCATAACTTTTAATGAAGTCTTATCATAAAAAGTGTTAATAATGCCTTAAAAGTGTACCAATAGAAATGCTAGTTTCTGGTGACACTATTTATGCTTCTGGTAAATCTATCTGCACGTTTTGACAAAATATCATATGAAATAAATTTCATTAATTTATTGATGGACCTTTTTCTACTATTAACTGTTAGAAGCTCAACTATACGTCTAATAAATATGAATACACAGTTAACTTGTCTATTTTGTAAATGAGCAAATAACTAGTCGTATCCAAAGGTCCCCGCAGACTTATTAACCTGATTAAAACAAGAATTAAGTTCCATGAAGCACAATTGTTCCACGACCTAATTCCCCCAATTAATGTCGTTTTAAACTATTAAATATTTAAAACTATATTATAAGCACTAAAGCTAAAGCTGTAATTAACTTTATGATTCTGACCCTAATTTCTTAATAGTAATAAAGTTCTATTTTGTTTCAGGTACGTGGCCATGTTTGGATTTCTAATGTCCGCAACGGCATTAGGAATAACCGACTAACCTGGTTCTGGTGCGATCAATATTTTTTTAACCTTTCGGTTAACCGGCATCGGTGAAAGGTTAACTTGCTACCGTTTGCGTATTTTGTCTAACGTCGTAACATCTACTCACTTCACTTTGGTATGAATGATTCTCGTGAATGGAATTTATGTTATCTGGAAACTTTTTGAGTTTCATAATTTGGATATTATTAGTGCCTATCCTTTTATTGCCTTTGACTTATATTTGAGCAGTAAATCTACAAGACGAACTACTATTAATTATAAAAAAGCTATGGCATATCGTGTAAGTCACACAGCTTTATTCATATCTGCTGATCCCTTTGTCCTACTTTTTTCGCTGTACCTAACATCCGAAGCACATGCAAGGCCACACATGCTTTCTTTCTCCAAAAAATAATCTAAACTAATAGTCTATGATGTATTGAACCCGAACGAATATCTTAACGACTAGTGGTGGGCGGCTAACGGGGCGTCAGTCGACAATCACGCCATTATGTCCATACTTGTGCACGGGCGTTCATCGAACCCGCACCCACATTGTTGACATTACCGCATGTAAGCACAGATCTAGTCCTCAAGATTACCCGAAACCCTGGTGAGTTTGCTGGTGCTAATTTGCGTCTTGCCAGTCTTGCCACCCAAGTGGCACCGTTATACTCAACTGACTACGTGATAATTGTGCAATATAGACTTGGAATTCCAGCGTCATAATTGCTTATAACAAATATTTTGAAAATGAAGCATGTCCCATGTTGCGACTGTTTATAGAGAGCTATAACTCGTTAACTCGTCATGTTACCCGCATGTATGTGCCCCTTGTTAAATAGCGAAAATAGAAACCCCACTGCTTTACTATCAGCCCTAACTTTGTGATAATTCTTTAGATGATGCAAAAATAATAATGAAAAGCATAAACACGAAAGGTTAATATGAAGCTGATCCCTTGTACTGTATTGGTCCATTGTTACATCTTTGTTTTATAATCATATTATTTCACATTGAGTAAGTTAGTTTTTATTCTTTAGACGTCATTGAGATCGCTTTAATTAACCAACGTTTGTTTAATTTTCTTTTCACTCAATTGGACGCTACTGGACCTACATTAGTAATTTAATAGACCTTGATAAGGTCAAATATCATTAATTTGACACCACTTAATGGGCCCTCGTCATGAGGCCGTAGTGGCACAATAGTTTAACAAGTAGTGAAGAAAAGTCATTTGTGTCTTGTTTATTATTAACTAAATTACTTTGATAATTTCCGTCTCCGAACCGGGGCAGGTCGCTGAAAAATTCAGTTGATATAATGGCAAAATGTTCGAATTTCCAAGAATCTTCTCGCTGTTCTTCCCAACAAGACGCTTCAGGATCTTAAAAAGAAAAACGCAATGATTATTTGCAAGTGTAAGAGATCTCTTTATCAAAGTAAACTACAAACATTTACTGTGTTGAAATCAGTTATGACTGCTTCTGATTTCTTACGAGTTTCAAGAACATGATATGGAGGTTTCATAATGTCATCACAACTGTAGTGCTGTGTCAAACAATCAGGCCATTACAACGCATGCGCGGACATCGAACTTGCGAGACATATGCTCTTCGCTTCCGGCGCCGGCACTACGCTGTGTGATCCTGCTATTAATTCTCAAGTGAACGCTTTATTTATATCGTCTTCGACTTTGGTAATGCCTCCTCTCACTAATTCTATAGCTTCAACGAGTTATTCACATCTGAATTTATCTTCATCTCTGCCTTAATATTTGTCTTCACTAGTGTTTAGTTCAATTGAAAAACTGACCTTTATAATCCCATAATCTCTTTTTAGCATAATTATGTGCGTTACCTTCAAGCCAAATGACCACGATTCCGGCGCGTAGATTCAGCCGACCGGACAAATCATGCCATGACATCAGATTGTTGCCAAATCAAAGTAATTGCCGCAAAAAACACCAAGTTATGGTGTTTTTACACAATTTTATTCGGTCTGCTTAGTTGGTCAGCAAGATTATCGCTTGTTAGGCTGAACTATCTAGCGATATTTGCGATGATTTGGATGTATTATTGTGAGTAGGGTAATTCGTAGGCAACCCTTAACTACCATAGCCTTCCATTGTGATTGTATTATTCATGTTACGACCATAAAATTATGCAGCTTCCATTCATCATTATCTGTGGGAGGAATAGGAAGTAAACAACTTTATTCAAATTGACGTATACGTTTCCATGTAAATCGGCCGAAATCGTTATTCACTTACATAAACATCGTGTTCTCGTTTATCTGTATTGTTCTTTTATACTTCGTCATTAGTTGTTATTGCATCGTCATTTTCATGCTATATACTATCATTTGTAAATATACTTTTACAATGGTTCCTTTGCTAAGCATTACAAAGGTCAACAACAAACGAAATTGTGTCAACATTTATAGTATTAATATTAATCTAATTTATTAATGTGGGAACGTGAACCCCAAATCCGCTCGTTAGACTATGATAATGACTTTGTTTAATGTCCTTATGCAATAGGAAATAAATCTGTCGGCTTCGACGCCGGCGCAGCTGTGTGATGTCAACATGCCTTGTTGGTGTGTCGTATCGTGTGGCGTGACTCAGATAGGATCGTTGGCGCGTGCAGTCCTGCAATCCTTCACCGCCCATTGGGTCCTGGATTTACAGATTTCATTTGTCTTTAATTTAGGCTTGATCTAGCTTTTCCGCTGACTAACCCGGTGGCCTAGTGGTCTGTTTGACAATGCAGCCAGAGGTCGTATTTCACATTCATAACGGAGTCAGAAACTCTTACAATAATAAGTTTGTTTGGGTGTCTTTGTGTGTGTTCACGGACCCAAGGTATAGGTTATCTAGTTTGTGTTGTTGAAATGTTGAGTCATGTAGGAATACATTATTTACTAATTTCTTTATTTCCTTTTAGTTTATGATATAATTGTTATTTAAAAAAACTATACTGTAGCCTTGAACCATAAAATTGTCATCATCCACTAAATATTTTCAAGACGCTCCAACTTGATTTTATCGGGCATCAAGCTGTTTCACACCTGTCCATCCATATTCAGCGTTACCGTGAAAACCTTTTGGGTTATCGTTAAACTAGGTCACCTGCCAAACCCACTCATTCTTTCTGTCCATTGTTTTTTTTCCCAATTAATCAACGGGTCTCATTTACATACAGTGAGGGTACCCTCAGTGGCGCATGACGTCACGCGAACGGACGTCCTCCGAATTGCCTTTTGTTGTCTGCCGACATGATTAATAACCTTGTGTTTATGTTGGATCGTCCCAAAGTCCAAAAATTTTCAAGGGTTTCATGTTTATTGAGGTCTGCAATTCCTGTTATTGATTTTTTGCAACTTAAAGCGTTGACTTGCTGTAGAGCTATAACTACCATTTGGTGGTTGCAGTTCCACAGACCTACAACCAAGGTAACTAGCTCCGTCTCGCAAAAAGTGCACGGAGCTTCCACTTATTTTTTAGGTTTCGGACATCTGGACTCGCACTTGATCGTTTGAAGTGGTAGTTAAAATCTGAATCTGAATCTACTTAAAAATTACCTGAAATTTCAGAGATATTCATAGTAAGAGTAGGCGTTTATCTATTGCGTTTCATAAAGATGTGCCGGATGCTCTCCCACACTTCCTCTAACATTTACAACACATTCCTTCAAGGCCTGCAATTCCTCTCTATTGTGGGTGTTTATGGGCAACGGATCGCTTACTATAGGTAATGTGACTCGCTTACTACTACTTCGCTTACTTACTATTGCGTTGTGCAGGATGGGCCTTCTGTAGTCGCTATTTTTGTACACACCAACATGTTTTCGATCTGTATCTACTTACGCTGCATAAGAAAGTAAACTTTCTTCGCAATTGCACGTGACCGTGTCTAACGAACTGCAGCCATCTGTGAAATGATCGGCCGGCAGGGACAATGCGAGTCACCTCCGACCCGGGCAGTCACGGCGATCTTTATGCGCGCCTCACGACGCCCACCCGCGGCGTCATGCGATCCTGGTCTGGTATGCAGAATTATAGCTGGACTTGGACCTGTGTGTCATGTGCTGGTATGTTTGATGTTGGTCGTCATTTGTTTGATGTAGTCTAGAATTTCTGAAAGGAAGAAGGATTACAATATATCTTGGAATGTGGCAATTGGTTGGATGAATGTGGTAAAATCTTCCTAGTTTTTACTTTGGTTGGTGTTTTGTTTTTATTGTTATTTAGTGTTTATTATTCCTCCGATGGTTATCTACAATTGAGAAATGAATCTTCCTCCAGATCCATTTTCATCAAAGTCCATCGTGAGATTCGTGAGTGATTTTGACCGTCATTCTTTTCACAAATATAGAAATGGGCGACATGAAATTGACATTTAGCGTTACGTTTTGACAATCATGATTGAGCCTCACGCGAGAGTTGATTCTTGGAATGTCCAGTAAGTGTTGCCTAATACGGCAGAAGGCACGCAATGTCGAAATGTTAATTACTCCATAATGTTAATGCAAAGGAACGAGTCAGATTAACTCGACGATTGTTCATCAGACGCTTTAATTGAAGTAGATACTCGTAAACTATTGCAAAATAACTTGAACTGTATGTCTACTCAGGGCCAAGAATATAGAAATAGAAGGAAAGGTACTCAATTTACCTAACATTAAATTTACTACATTAAATTTAGGAGACTAGTCATTTCCCTAAGATAAGAAGTCAGTTTTTTTAAATATTTGGGACAGAAACATATGTCATAATTTTGAATGACGGACGCAAACCGTCCCTAGTTAAAAATACCTCCATGTTTACAGAAATGCCCTTCGTAGAAACTTTAATAATAGTTCAAAATAGAGTCTGGAACTATTCGTTCTCTGAACTGGAAAAACGTGTTCGATTGTTTATGGTTCCGTGAACTCGCGGGTTAATTTCGTTACGTCGGTAACTATTACTAATCGTTGTAATTTAGAACTTGACTCAGTCGAAGGTCGCGCAGTGTTCGAGCCATGCGTTTTTGGACTACTTTTTTACGAAGCTGAGTCATTACGTTAAAATTTTGTGTTGCGCTTGATAAGTTATCGATCAGGTTCTTTTCTAGCTTGAAGCTCTTACCAAGTTCTCTGGATGGTTTGTTATAGTAGTTAATTTTAGCTATAATAGTTAGTGTAAGGAATGAGCTAAAGGGCCCTGAAAATAAACAAAGTTTCTATTGCTTATTTTAATTGTGAGGTAGTGACTTGACAAATCTTTGTTGTTTCCAAAATTATTGATCGAATTAAAAATATTGACACGTTCAAAAAAGTCCTCCAAGGCTCTTGAATCTTATGGTACTTGCTTACACAGTCTATAAGAAATCCTCAACTTTGCCAAATGTTAAGAGCTCAAGGCTTCATATCAGGAATGTAATTAAAACAGACTTCGAATCAGTCATACACAAATAGAACTCGAGGTTCTCTTTAAATAGTGGGTTCCTCCGCCCCCGTATTGATTTTCCCATGAATGCGTCAGTTAGGATTAATGTTTAGTGACTTCCATTTCCTAAAACAGTTTCGTCTAAAACCTTTCTCACGCGAGTAACGGAATCGTTTACTAACGATGAAGTATTAACGACTTAATGCAGATTTCTGACGGCTACTGACTGATCATCAAAGTTATCTATTATGTCAAGTTCGGTCGTAGTGTCTACTTTTTCTGTGGGAAGATTTATACTGATGCGTCTGATGTTGGACTTGGAGCTGGGAGATCGATAGTAATTAACAAGAAGAGGAACGAGATAGTTTTAGTTGACGAGAGATTTTTATCTAAAAAAAAACTTATAAAGATAGACCTGGCAGGAAGACCTGAACATGGTAAAAATGGCAAAAGAAAGAAGCTTAAAGAAATGATAATTTTGTAAAACATTACCAACATAATGTTAGAATGGTGGAAAATATTTACAAAACTTGGGTAGTATTCTTTTCCTTTTCTATTATCTACTCGTAAAACTAGGTTTGCGTGATGAATAGTGAATGAGTACTTACTATTTTTTTTACAGTGTGATGCGATTTTCAATTCCTTTAGCATAATCGATAAAACTTTTATCGATCCACGATGAAAATAACAATGATACGAAGATTCAATGGGCGGTAGTGACTTGAATGGACATTTTGCGTGAGACGCCCTTGAGTTTCGTTGAATACAAATAAACTTAAGTTATTATTATGACAGGCTTCTGGTTTTCATTCGTTATTGTTTTATATTTCACATGAGGAAAATCTCCATTATTTTTTCTTATTATAATTAACTGGTCGAACACCCCGAAGCAGTCCATCAGCCATTTTAAATTAACGTCTGATTTATCACTTAAGTTCCCCTTTACAGGTTTTTATTGGTAAGATTATCATTAATAAATTCTGACTTTTGACCAAAACACCTGAATCTTGCTACATATGCAAACTGTGGACTTGTTGCATCTTAAAGCACCGTGTCAGTGTCTATGAATAGACTACAATAGAGTCTGACATATGGTGATAACTTAACTCTCACGGAACATAAGCAATTTGTTATAAAACACCTTGAATGACATGACTTGCAAGGCCAGTTCATTCTCAATATGCGAGTACTTTGCAAATCCTCACAATGTCAGTGGAGCATCGCATGCTATGATGCTCATTACCATTCACGTCGCGGACAGTTTCCTCATTGTTTTTTATGGGTGATTCATAAAATTGTTCTGTTGCAACTTGTTAGGCAAGTACTGTCTGTTTTATGATGATTTGAAGCGTATTCTTGTGTGGGTTAAAGTTTCATATTTGTAAATTACGGGTCGTGACTAGTCCTCTGTTTCCGGCCGAACCCATGTCTACAACGGTTGTAATGGTTGCCGAAACAATCAATACATCGCACTAAACATAATTTCATACTTTTGACTTTTGAAGACTAGCTTAAAGGTCAACCAATTTCTTTATCATATTGAACTGCTTTTTACTATGTTTTTCGAGTGTATGTATGTATGTCTACCTCTATGGCACGCTCCTCAGCCTAAACGGTGGATGCATTTTAACATTATGAGGTGTCGTTAGATTATTTTTGGTTGTTGCGAGTGACATAGGCTACGAGTATAATATTTTAATCAAAGTGGGCACTGAGAGGGGCACATGACGATGATGTCGATGCGACAATATCAAAAAATGCAAGCATGTTTTTTATTGAACTTGTTTCCTGTAGGTACGCAGTAAGAATTTAAAATTTATTATTGAATGTCTTGTTAACCATGAGGATTCGTTTCGATTGCTTGCGAATCCAAATACCATAAAGCAAGACCTCTCATGTTCACGTTCGTTCTTCGTGTTTCATTTGTAAAACAATTTATTTTTGTCTAATAAAGAGTTTACTTACTTTACCAATGTCAAACCGATTCAACCGTTCTACACGAAATACTTTCTCAAGTTTTGCAATAAATATTTGGCTTCGTATTGTTACGTACGTGGGGGTAGGTAACTGATAGAAATGCACGAATACACCGATAATCAAAAGTAGACTTTAATTACGCACTCACTTAAACCGTTACAAAACAATTATCGCACAATAAACTTCGAATACTCAGATGATCGCTCGGGTCGCTCTTATTCGCACTGTTCGCTTTCCAAGTAAAGACTAGGCGAAGACGGCTCTAACTTTGGCACTTCGAGATGAAGCCCTCACCGTGCTGGAAGCTCTGGGAGAGAATAAGACATACGACCGCCTTCTTGAAGCTTTGGAGGCACGTTATGGTGACAGCCATCTCGAGCACGTCTTTAGAGCTCAGCTTAAGGATCGAGCCCAGGGACATAATGAGTCATTACAACAGTGGGCCCTGGAAATAGAAAAGTTAGTCTTTACTTGGAAAGCGATCAGTGCGAATAAGAGCGACCCGAGCGATCATCTGAGTATTCGAAGTTTATTGTGCGATAATTGTTTTGTAACGGTTTAAGTGAGTGCGTAATTAAAGTCTACTTTTGATTATCGGTGTATTCGTGCATTTCTATCAGTTACCTACCCCCACGTACGTAACAGTATGCTTATTTGCTTTGTATTATTCTCGCTTTTGTCGATAAGGTCCTTTATCGACATTATCGCCGGTCGTAAAGGGCACGGCACTAGCGCGCTAAATATAGTTTTTTTCTTGTTTACATAAGATTCATTCACTCCTGCCGGGCCCGAAATAAAAACTCGGCCGTGACTCAGTACCAAACATTAGTCGGATTTTTTCTAGATTCCATTGTTCAGTGTTTGATCTCGACGTTTAAGCATTTTGCTTCAAATGCGATAATGTTTCATTGTAAGCGTGGGATGGATTTATAGCCCGCAAGTTGCATTCTGACGTAAATTGTTGTTGTGGTTTATCGGCCAATGGCATGTTTTTCAAAATAGATGCCGTACAACCGGATTGGTTAATCGATTACATGACTTGACTTTCTTTAGCCTCAGGACGTCTAAACTCTGTAATTTAGTGATTATGGAGGATTATTCAGCTTGATGACTGACAGTTACCGGAGTTTAAAAATAAGCAATCGAGTTTGGTCTTGGAATCAAATATTGCTGTTCATCCGTTAAGAAACTTTCCAGAAATTAGCTGTAATCATTCTATGAGTATTTTATAATCTTTGGAACAGTGTTCATTGATTCGTTTTGGCAGGTAAGACAACTAAATTAACCAAGCAACAAACAAGCACATACACTTCGCATTTGCAATACTAATAAGAATATTAGATGCCATATTGATGACGTAATCAATATCAGCCTCATTATATTCTCTAGTAGATATAGTAGAATATATAGTGTTTTACACTATACGTGCGGTACTAGAATAATAAGTTCATTATATGGGTTGAGCAATCCGGGCAGTATGGGGAATTTGGGAACTGTAAGTGTTCCTAGAAACCTAGGCCTTGATTTTGGAAAAGGGAAATACTATCAGACTCCAAGGAAGTAAGTAATTTTGCCCGAAAAAAGTACACATCGTTTTATTTCTGTCATTGATAGTGTAGGTAATAAGGAAAGATTTGCATCGGAGCTCCTTGTACCCAAAAAAAAGTATTGTTTGATTTCCGGTTAGTATCTTTTTATATGTTTGAATGCAGTATTTTCGTCTTCGAAAATTGTGGCATTGATTCCTTAGAACACATTACCGATACTCTTATAGTTTCCGAATTCCATTTTTTTACCCATTTGGATGGCTCACCCTGTATAATTCCTAGATTCTTGCGTGTTGAAATAATAATAAAATGCTCATAGATTCTCTCCAATACGAAGAGCAATCTCTTAATGTCTGTCCAATCGCTAAATAATGGGCTGTTCCGTCGTAAAGTTTGTGGCCGAGCTCGTAAAGAGTTACGATGGTGTTATTCTCTATATCGTCAAAGCAAGGACAATCGGACTGACCTTCATGAGCTCTATACGCGCTAGAATCGCAGGTCAACTCGGGTCAAGTTACGCCAGTTCGATCGAGTGAATTCGCTTTTGCGTGTAGGAGTAATACCAGAAGGGTTGCTAAATAAAATTGGAATGACGATAGTAATATCGATTTTAAATCAATCTTGTCCTTTTCAATATGTTATAGGGTGTTTTAAATCCAGACGTCGTTAAGTTTTTATAGGGATGTGATTTTTATGCGTGTGATGTTTTCTTGTTATTTTGAATTGGTCTTTGACACTGTCTTTACCGATCATGTCATGTCAAATATTGATTGATTTTATGTATACCGCCCCATAATCGTTGGAATCACAAAACTGTGAGTACGTACATTTTTGAGATATTGAGGGTGATGGAACCAGTAATGGACAAGGCACCAATAATGGACACTTTATTCTTAAATAAGAGTTATTCATTTGTTTTGCAACAATCAATTTAGGACCGTATGCAATTTGAATTAAGAGTGAAGTGTCCATTACTGGTGCCTGTCAGCTAAAAGTGTCCATCATTGATGCCGTCACCCTATAGAATACTTTAATTACATACATACATACATACATACATACATACATAATCTCACGCCTTCGTTCCCAGAGTGGGGTAGGCAGAGCTACAGAATTACAAACATCTCTAAAAACTTGTTGATAATTCTATAACCACAATTTGCACAATTAGGCTAAGATGTTTACCAGCGTATTAGTGACAGGTTGCAAGCCCATCGCCTAACAGTACTACAAGCCTTTATTCCCTTAGTCGTCTCTTACGACATCCACGGGAAGACATGGAGTGGCACTATTCTAACTCGGCAACCACACGAGGAATCAAATAGAAAACGTGTGCATAAAAACCATTAATAGTAACTTGAAAAAAAAAAGTGCACGCATACATGGTGTTTGGATTACTTGTTCGAACTTTATGAAGTTTTCTGCTACATGATAGTAAAGTGATGAATGTCGTATCTTCTGTAAATCCTTATTAATTAACTACAACTAATCAACAACATTAGACTACAGAAGTTGACTTGAGAAGTTGAGAGGCGTATTTACGATCGCGCTCCGGCTCGATGAGTGCGGTATGCGCACTATGCGCAGGCGCATGTTCGACCGAGACGCGCTGTCAGATCTGTCAGTGACACGTGTTGGTTTGACAAGTGGTGAGCAACGTTGTGCGTTGTTTCAATGTACTGGTTTACGAAGAGCGTAGGTTTGTGGCCTATTAACAATGCTACTTTGTGCCGTTTACTTAGCGTTCGCGACTATGTACTTGTTGAATTAGTTTAGTGTTGAAATAGCTTCTCCTGTATTTATTTCCGTTGGGGGTCGATTTTCGGAAAATCCTTTCTTAGTGTACATCTAGGGTACCCAAGAAATACTCACTCTAAATTTCAAGTCCTGTGCGTTGATCGTTCAGTCAGTCAGTTTCTTCTTTTTCATCACACTTGCTCGTAAATAGTGTCCTAACATGCTAGAAAAATCGACCGTAAATCCAAAATAATACCCGCGGGCCTTTTTTTACCATTACGCCCTATCGTGGGTTATAGCTTTTTTTTAAATATAATACGTGGACTCAAACTATCATAATACGTCAGGACCCCAATTCTTGTGCCATTCGATATGAAGTTTCATTCGAGAGGAAATGTCAGTTGCATAAAATTTTCTAAAAATGTCGCATATAAACTATTGATCTCGACTGTCACTAGAATCGGACTCCTGAACACGTTTGACATTATCTGTGGTAAGTCATAGACAATGATGTAGTCTGCCGCTAATTTATAAATACTGATTATAAACTGTGTGATTCCAAAATAATAATTAAAAGGGTGTCTTTGTGCACATATTAAAATTTATATATCAATAAAATACACGTCGTCATCAGAAGAAAGGGATAATGCGACTCCAACGGACATCGCCAACGCGGCTAAAATTATTAGTGAGAATCGTAAGTTAAAAATATGATCTACTGTCTGATTTTATTTAATTTCCTCGCAAATGTGATGAAAAACATTGTATGTTACATGGGTGGTAAAGGAAATACAAAGCTCGAATCAGTAAAGCCCTCAGCCTTCGGCTTCGGGCTTCTAACAGATTCTCGTTTGTATTTCTGTCTTTACCACCCTTAATACACGATGTACTATTACATTATGTGGACTAGAGAACACCCGCGACTTTGTACGCGATGAATTAGTTTCCAGTTTCCCCTGTATTTGTTTCCGTTAGGAGTCGATTTTCGGAAAATCCTTTCTTGGTGCTTTCTTAGGGAATATTCTCTATAAATTTCAAAACTAGGGACTTTTAAATTTGGAGGGGTTAGCGGTTTAGGCTATGCGTTGTCTGTCTGTCAGTCATCCAGTTAAACAAGAACTTTATATGTATAGATAGATATACGTGTAGTTTGTTCTTAGTAGTGGTAAAATATATGTTCTGATTCTGAATTCTATGTAATTAGGCCGTTGACAATTTAAACCTTTAATAAAGTTAGGGAACTCAACTCTAGGTAAGTACTTTATTTCATAGACTACTTGAAAACAAATACCTACCTACTTTCGCAGTAAAACAAAATAAAATAACTTGTAGTTATCGTTAAGAATGCCCCTGTGTAAGCGCAGAGTCCAATATACATAAAAAAGAACAAACTGAAAGCCCGTGACTAGTTTTAGTAAGACAAAGTTCTAAAACGCTAGGAAACTATTCCATTTGCATCCAACACTGTGGAAACGGTAACTTTGTTGCTCGCCGTACGCAGAGTTAATAAGACCGTTATAAACTGGCCACAAGCCGTGAATAATTAGATTTTCTACTTTCTAATTAGATATTTATCGATTGCCTTCCCTGTGCTGAGTATACAGGGTGGTTAATGAATACCACGTGTGGCATTCAATATTTATCTCGTACAATGCTATATTCAAGCACGAATGTGAACATTTATTATTGAAATGACATATTGTATGTATGTATGCAAACTCTTTATTGCACAAACAGAAAATAACAAAGTAAAAAAAAGAAACAAACACAAAGGTATGTACAAAGGCGAACTTATCCCTTTAAGGGATCTCTTCCAGTTAACCTTTGAGCGATTGAGAGATGAATAAAAACAACGGATGTTTGTTGTCAATTATGTAACACAAAATAAATTACATAATGTGTGAATATTTATCTTTTAATTGACAGGTTCAAATTACCTACGCTAGATTGAAGAAGTCTGAAAAAAAAACATGCAAGCTATGCAGTATGTAGTTTTTTAAACATAATTGTTCTCAATGTTCTCATTCAATATTAATGTCCACTTAAAAAGTTATTTCTGCATGATTATCTTAATAATATATGGCAATATTGGCAATTTCCCTACATGTGGCGTTCTCTTTCCACCCTGTATCTGTAATAGTATGCCAAGTATAGGTAATTTTTGAACCTGCTTATTACGGATAAGGCCGGGTATTCACTGGGGTTCATTTACGTCGGTAGATGGGTCCGATATGGTACGACACGCCTTCTCAATCAGAGAAACGTCTGTGAGATCTGATACGGATTCGAGAATTGACTCGACTGTATATATTTATTATTAACTACACCGCGAATATTGTCTGATATCGTACAGATGGGCCATTTAACTTTGATCCGGTGGGAACTTTGATGAAAATTATCCTTATTACACCCTCAGCAGTTTGAATATGCAGGTTTCTTTGCGATAGTTTTCCTTTAGAATAATGTCTATGGCGACCGCTGGAGTTCAAACTCGGTACTTTGCAATATAGTCGGTACGTAAGTGAATATTGGTCCTTTATCAAACTCATGGCAACATTTTCGATTTTATGCCGTGACTAGCGTCCGCCCGCGACTTCGTCCGCGAAAATTTAAACTATCGTTATTTCCTCGGGAACTTCTAAATTTCCCGGGATGAAAGTAGCCTATGTGTTAATCCAGGGTATAAGCTATCTCCATTTCAAATTTCATCAAAATCTGTCCAGCCGTTGCAGCGTGAAAGAGTAACAAACAACACACACAAACTTTCGCATTTATAATATTATATAGTAGGATAGTAGGATAAAAAGTTTTTTTTTATGGCAATGAGAAAGCCTGCGAGGACTCAGGCCACCTGGGGCACGTTTTATAAAGCTACAAGTAACAATTTTACAGGTCTAAACTGGCAACACTGCTCAAATGGCTGGTTTTCATTGGTCGAGGTTGTGTCAAATGGAAACTTGTTGTAAACCTGTAAATTGTAATTTGTAGCTTTATAGAACAGGCCCCTGATGGTAAGTGGGATCTGAGACCCATAGACATTTGAAATCTCAAAGTAGACCAAAAACACGTAGATACGTAATTGTAGGTACCCTTCTTCTCAAAGAGGCGCTTCTTTAATAAAAATATTGTAATTATGTAAACCAAGAACTTATTGACTTGATACTTGTCCAAAAATTTCCGGAGAGCTCGTCACGGCAAGTGTTTAGCTCTCACGAGTCGATGTTCGTTTCAATTATGTTTGCTCTTGCGGGTCAGTAGCCTTTAACGATAAACGGTTTGGCTAAACGCTCATATCGCCAAGTGTCAAGAATGTCGAGATGCACGATAAACGGTCGGGAAGTCATCAACGGACTTAATTGTCAACTGTAATCTTATTAGGGTTCCGTGTTAGACAAATAATTGTGAGACATCGAAAGGTCATTAAAAAAATATAGGTGATACTATCACCGTCATAGATAAAATTTGGTGCCTATCAAAACGACAAAATTTTGCATAGAGGATGCTCTTGTTTAGGAGATTAGATATTACATATTTCAGTAATTCACAGGCGGTAAAATTTGGACAGTTTATTTTTCAGGTAAAATTAAGTTTTTAACTTTATTCTCCCTTTTTTAGCTCTTAACTGTTTGTGTCCCACTCTTCCCTCCTTAATAAAAAGGACGCATGCGCAATTTGTTGGTCAAAGTAAATTACACCCCCGTATTAAGAAATAAGGTCACTAATACATACGCGGTTCTATGAGACTTACGCCCTTTTTCTTAAGGAGGGCAGCACTGCTGGGCAAAAGCCTCACCTCTTTTCCTCCATTCCTCCTTATTAAGTACATGCTCTCGCCACTCGCTTCGAAAGGTATCCAAGTCATCACGCCATCTTTAATTTGTACTGCGTCTGCTCCGGTGCCATCTAATGGGGGGTCCATTCAGTGACAACTGTGGCCCACCGTTATTCTCTTCAGTACGAAAAAACCTTGAAGCACGTTTCCGACTCGCACTTGGTCGATATATAGGTTGTATTTTAGATAACACTTTAGAAGTAAATATGAATTATGGTCCGTTTTTAATCTCGTCTCGTCCCATTTTTAACCTTTTTTTAAATGCCAGGAGTTCTTATTTATATAGAATTTTTTGCCGACTAGTGCTGTAGGTAAATCAATTTGGGTTTGCGCCTGCGGTCTTTAAGTGGAGTGGTAAAATCAACACAACAAGGAATCATAAAACACATGTTACCGAGACTGTTGCTTGATCAAAAGTTAGTGCGACTGTTATTTAGTACCCATTGCACTTACATATGAGGTGTATAGAATCAAAGACAGCTAGATCCACATAATTCATGTTGGATTTAGCTGTCTTGGATTCTATACAATTCATATATGCATACCTATGCAAGGCAAGAGGTGTGGCTTTCAGTGCCGGTGACACACCTGGCACACCGAAACTGCATACAAACGCTAGTTCGTGGCAGTAGTGTTCCAGACGCGTAGGTTTACGCCACAGCGTCGTAATTACACAGCATTTTATGCTAATATGGATGTGTCATTACCAACAAATACACGAACTATGCAAACAAACTCGGCGTAAAATCAACTTTATGTCTCAGAAGGTATACAAAACGTGTTTGTTCATCAACGGCATCGGCAACTTGGGAAATAGATGTTAAATGTAAGCCGTGAGTCATCGGAGATGATTCTCATTCCGATAAGAGATGGGTAATGGTTGCGTATTAATCGTTGTTGTTAATAAGTTTCAGAGCGAAGTGTAACTAGTCCATGATTTAAGTTTAAAGCGGCTCTAGACAAATCTATGGCATACTATTAGAATATCAGTAGATAATCATTTGAGTTGGAGCCTTTAACTTCTCTTAACTGACTAGTTTTTTAATAAATTCTACTATCTACAATTTAAATAATTCTATAAAATAAGCGTCGATATGTTTTAAGAGTAAGCACTTGTTCACAAATTCTACTATCACTCAAATATCCTGTATATTTTTTATCTGACGACGCGCTGGCCTAGTTGGTAGTGACCCTGCCTACGAAGCTAGCGGTCCTGGGGTCAAATCCCGGTAAGGGCAGATATTTGTGTGATGAGTGCGAATATTTGTTCCTGAGTCATGGATGTTTGCTATGTATTTAAGTATTTATTTCTCTATATAAGTATTTATATCGTTGTCTAGTACCCATAGTACAAGCCTAGAGCTTAGTTTGGGACTAGGTCAATTGGTGTGACATTGTCCCCTGATATTTATTTATTTATTATTATTATTATATTCACTTAATAATAATACCATGTATGTTAGTGAAAATACAGGGTGTACTTTATTAGCTACACAATGATTCCTTTACACACAATCAGCCTATTTTCAATTCGTAACCTGTCCAGTACTTTTATGGCCCGTTCTCTCGTGCTGCTATTTCTGGAAGTGTCGGCACAATGTCCAGCAATTTGCCACCGGCGCAGGCGCTACCAATTAGTTCTTATTCGGCGTGCGTAAGTGGTCTGTCCTTATCTTTAGCTGGTCGGCTCGGCTTTAACGCGTTGGTTAGGGTTTACAACTCACGACTGAATGTGTTGAGACTTTATTCCGGAAGGTTTATTTGAACATAGGTGCTACTCGGGGTGATACAGGATGTGTCGCTATAGTTGTACATAAAAAATACAGAATCTGATCCTGCGATTTCGCGGGCGTTAATATACAATCATTATTTATAACAACAGTTGTTATCACATTTTTATATCGAAAAAAAAGCTTCCAATCCAATCGGATTTGCGAATGATCGGATAAACAAGGGCATGACTATGTATAGTCGCGGTAAAAGGTTCGTCACTTTTGGACCTTAACAACATTGAAATAGAGTCGAAAAGTGACGGACCTTTTCATACCGCGACTATACTTTTGTACTATTATTATTTTAAAACGGTTAATCTATATTGATCGAGAAATAAGCTGGTTCCTCGGTCAAATGATCGTTTTCCTTACTAGTAAGCACGCTATCCATACACCATACTAATACTTACTACCTAATACTAATATTATAAATGCGAAAGCAGGTAACTCTGTTTGTTTGTTACCCTTCCACAGCTAAACCCTGAACCGTTTAATAAAATTTGGCATGAATATAGCTTGAACCGCGTGGAAGCGCATATAAAACTCAGAGACGCGGACATAATTAAATACATTTGTAAGGCAAATGACGTTGAAGTGTTTATTCTGAGCTAATTGAGTATTTTTTGAATTGTCCATGCTTCAAAACATAAACTCAGCCAAGCTAAGGAAGAATCATCAGGAAAGGACATTCCTCTGCCTTTGTTTTCCTTTATTATTATTTTTCTTGGTCTAGAATCTATTGGTTTGCATAATATCCGTGTTTCGCATACCTTACTGTTAAAACACGTGTTCCAACGACTGACGTCAAATCAAATAAACTGCTATTATATCATTTATATTACAACATTTGTAACACTTGATCAATGACAATCATCAAAGCTTATTGCGCAGAAATTAGTGTTTGTTTGTTACTACATTTATGAAAAGTACCTATGCAAATCCAATATGTTTAAAGTACCTATAGTCAAAATAAGACTTCATAATATGGTTCTCTGCCTTTTGGCAGAAATATGTTTGGACAAATGTATCGTTCCCCAACCGTTTCATTTGCCAACCCGCTTTTATTTCTGTAACTGTAAATATTTCAGGATTTTTATAAAAACTAACCTAACCTAACCTATAGTTCTACACGATGATACAGAAATAAATCATGAAATATTTACAGTTACAGAAAAAAAAGCGGGTTGGCCAATGAAACAGTTGGGAAACGATACATTCGGCCAAACATATTTCGGCCAAAAGGCAGGATACCCAATAATATAGATAAAATAAGAGGGTTGGAAGTGTTAGAACTGAGCTAGGTTGTATTATATACTCGTCAGTGACTGTGGTACACAAATCAGAAATTTTTAAAAATCTGATTCTTTTCATTGATAAATCTTTTGTTGTTTTGGCCTTCATAAATAAAAGTAAAAAATCCGTTGGGACAATAATTTTATTGACTGATATTTTTTTTGAAAAAAATCATTTAAAGTTTTAAACTTGGGACTTTCTCAGGGAAACCCTAGAAGCGCGTACCGTTAGACGCAGTAGTCGTAGAACCAATATCTTGAGAACTGGTTCAATGTTAGCCGACTCCGGTTTGGTTACGCCGGATTGATCTTGTTTGAATAGTGAGAAATGTCAATAAAGTTCCACTACTAGTACTGGAGGTTTGTTTGTTGTCTACTCCGTCCGTACAGACTCGTAAACATGACGCGAGGTAACTTACTTATCGTGTACGTAGTTATTAGTGATTTTTATTTTTTGTTTTAATTTGCAATAACTGTCTTTTAACTTTAAGTTTCGATTAAATTATTGCACGAAGGTATTTAACATTGAGTAGTACTCGCAAGATCCAGGCTATTTCTTGAATATAGCTCAAATTTTTTTCGCGACGGATCCCTTTTGAACAACTTTATTTTTACGGAGCCTCAAATTAGGCCAAATCTGTATTCTTTGAGAAAATAAAAAAATGTTCCTTTGAATTAAATTACGATTTTTTTCGACCGAGTCCTTGCAGTGGCCTTGCGGAGCCCCAGGGCTCCGCGGAGCACACTTTGAGAATAGCTGCTTTAATAAATACGTTTACAATATTTTTTTGGACTAACTTGTACATATTTAAAACTAAACATGCATTAAATACTACTATTATAAGATTAAATATAAGTGAATTAAGAATTAATATACATATTGATAAACTGTTCTCCGCGTCGCTTAAAATTGTTTCAAACTTAAAACAATTTTCAATTTCTTAACATACAAAACTAATTTTATGACTCGGCTGTCAATCATGGCTTATCGTTTTATGGACTGCAGCTGCACCAAAATAAACATCACCCTCTATAGCCCGCGTTAAAAATAGGTTTAAAACCCTTGCACCAACAAAAGTAGCCCGCGACCGATACATAATCAAAACATCTACCATTGTAAACATAATTCATTTCGAGCTCATTTTCGATTAAACTAATCTTCTAAAACAAGATCAAACTATAGACATCTTTAAAGAGTACTTGACTCGAATGTCTCGAAACATAACCGAGTGAATGTTTCGCAAGTTTGAGCGATAGGGTTATTATTAAAAGTTTCTACTATGCAATCCATTATTTTAATTAAACCAGTAAAAGCAAACTTTCTTAGGAACCATTTAACAAAGTGTACGTCACTCTTAGACGTCATTATTCTCGTAATGTTGATGTTGCTAGTAGTAACTTATTTCACAAACAGTTACAGTCATGACAACCCTTGAAAAATCAATAAGGTCTCGTGTCCATCCATTTTAATAATTATGTACGATAAACTGCCGGGTCATCAACTCGCATACACTTTGTTGTTATAACTAGAGACAAATCCTATACTCTATTTGAATAATGGGTAACTAAAAGATGCTAAACACTGACCCGTCACACTTCGACAACTTCGTTTGTTTTTTTTAACATATAGTTAAGAACTTAAATAATTAGACTATATCTTCTTCTCAAGGCTCTCCAAACCGCTCTATCTTCGGCCCCTTGCATATAGAATTATAGACCTCTGAAAATTGGCAAATAGACTATTTTGATTGTAATTGACTCTATAGTTACTATATAGTCAATTTAAAACCTACTGTCTGTCGTCCTTGTTTTTAACTTTTCATGATCGTTTCCAGGCTTCAATGGACCTGCCACCAGACAAAGCCAAGCTGCTCCGCAACTACGACCTGGAGAAGAAGTGGGAGATCATCTGCGACCAGGACATGGTGCAGGCCAAGGACTCCCCGGCTCACTATCTCAACAAGCTTAGGACTTATCTGGACCCGAAGGCGTCTAGGAGTCATAGGGTATGTAGCTATACTTAACATCTGTGTTTTGGTTATTAAAAACAACTGTTTTTAAGGTGAAATACGTAGTACCGAAAGTCTATAGGTATGTAGAGTAGATGTAAGTACAAAAGGTAATAATCATGTCAAAGGTAAGGAGTTGAAAAGAAGAAAGTGAATAATAATCTCAGAGTAAGTACGGGTTATCAATAAGATAAGATATTTGATTCTACAGGGAACTTATGCCTACTAAAGTGGTCTACAATACAAGCTAGTGAAAGGCATTAGGCATAATCATACCATCCACAAAGGGAACCGACCTGAACCGACCGATGATCTTGTAAAGATCGCGGGAAAATGCTCCGAGGAGCACAGGACCGATCGTCGTTTGACGTTTGGGAAAGGCCTATTTTTTATGCTATGGAGTAGGCAAACGATATAAGCCACCTAATGATAAGTGGACTCTAAAGCCTATAGACACTTGAAATCTTACGATGACAATCTCAAAACTGCGAATGCGTTTCCAACCCTGAGGACGGACTTAGATGGAATGCCTTTATGTTTTTCATTTCATCGATTGTCTTACCCCTGCACCCGAGCACAACAATGCGTTCACCGCTTTTTGGCGGCAGGTTTAATGATATATCCTGCAGTGGACCATGAACCATGATCATGATGATGATAGGCATATACAGTCGTTCGTTGTCGTAAATTGACTTTACATATTTAATCCCAGAAACCTCCACCCGCGTTCCTCCTGACTCCTAAGGTCTATCTAGTCAGTAT
This sequence comes from Acleris literana, assembly GCA_946894065.1. NCBI lineage: Eukaryota > Metazoa > Arthropoda > Insecta > Lepidoptera > Tortricidae > Acleris > Acleris literana. The sequence goes on along the minus strand of OX335678.1, from coordinate 3,176,754 downwards.
TCCTGTATGGTAAAATCATAAATAGAACACAGCACGTCCATAATGGATCCCGTTACACGGACAATGAGGCATAAATCACCGCAAAGGCCCACCATTTGCGCTGGTGCAATCTACGGAGACAATCGGTAATAAGGTAGCTCCGGGTAATTACGGTATATGGAGTCTTTCCGATGCCAACAGGGATACCGGGTTGTTTTACAAGTGCCAGACTTCCCGATTTTCATGCAAAATTGGCTCGATTCCGTGTTCTTGGCACTAGTTGTGTTAGTACATTCCAAGCCAGTGACATACTAAGGTGCTTAAATTACGTAGTAGTGCCACTTGACGGCTTTGAATGTGTTCAGAGCTAGCAAATAAGGGGTTTAGAATCTAGGGACGCTTTAAGTAGCGCTTATTGCTATGAAATTAAGGTTTTTAGTCGGTACTAGTTGTTGTACTTGTTGTAATAAACAAGAAATAGATTAAATGAGGTCGGAGAATTATCCCTTTGAAAGATCTTTTCCTGTTCAAGTTCATGGTATCCTGGAGCAGAATAGTTCCCGTAATTACTGAGATAGGTGAGCACGGAATGAGAAAAGAATGTAAAATTTGAACGCGGTATGCGGAAGTTAGTTTTAAATAAATGTAATTTGCTTAGGTTAGCTTCTGTAAAATTGGGTCTCCATTCCACGTTGTCTTAGACTATGTTGTTATACAAAGCCATATTTATTTAAGATACGGCCACCGCCAGTGTTATACTATCGCGTTAATAAAAGCTACCATGTCGTAGCAAAGTAATTTGCGATATTGTCTACACTAATAAAGTATGTGGAATATAGGCAAAATTTGACTCTTCAATATCATTAATATTTACCAGGTTTTGTAGTCTCACGAAGAGAGCAAGACATTTCTGAGCAGAATTTGCGCAATTATGTATATATTTTTGAAAGTTGATCCGACAAATTGTCAAGAAAAGTTTTATTACCACGATCGAATTCAGAAATTTCTTGCTAAGATTTTCATGCCTTAGTTTTTATTACTGGATTTAAAGCCTCGTTTCTTTACACAATAAGAAACTACAGCAATAAACGTCGTGGTATATTAAAAGCGCTGCTGTCTTGGCAAGACTAGGAAATTCTCTCCCATAGCCGCAGGATATATGACTAGACTCGTAACCTGAGCTGGAACGCCGCCACTGATGCGAGGATAAGTTTGTGAATGGAACTAATAAAGTTAAAGCAAGTTGGAATGATATGCGATAGTAATGGTGCTAGTGGTATTTAGACTAATTCACAGTAAAGTGGAGAAATCCTAGGTCAATTTAGGTTTGTTATAGTAGAGTTTTATATACAAGAAGGTGTGTCCCGTCGGTCATATTGACGTTGCATTGTGGCTTGAATATACCTAGGTATGAAAAATTAAGAATTGAGGCGAGACTTCATCAACATAAAACCCGCCTTCAAAAATGCAAAAAATAACTTCTTTTAAAATGGTAGGTCAGTCCAACTGCATTCGGCTTTTAGTTTTTAATTATTGTGGGACGCCGACTTCAGTTGGACTGACCTACCATTTTAAAAGAAGTTATTTTTTGCATTTTTTAAGGCGGGTTTTTGTTTTTTTAAACATTTATTTTATTTTATACTTTTTAGTGATCCTATTTATGCTGTTACGTAGCTCCACTTCTAAATATTAATGAGAAACTATAGACACATTTCAAGCTCGCCGCAGACAACGCCGCGGGAATGTCATAGTCATATTTAAACCTAAATGTGCTTCATCATAGTCGCTCAACTCCCTTAATCGAAATATCTTATCGCCACCCTTGAAATAGGTACCGTTAAGAAGTTCCGGTGGCCATCTGTGGTCTTCATCATCAGTTCCACTTCACCATATAGTACTTTTCAAAAGCAAATGCACGAGTTACATTGAAAAATACCAAAATCGCTATAGGTGTCCCTATAATATTTGAGGAGTTCTCTTGATTTCTCCAAGATCCCATCATCAGATCCTGACCTGTTGACAATGGGACCAACTAGAACATATACCCATTCAAACAACGAAAAAAATTTTTTAATCGGCCCAGTGGTCTTCGAGTAATCGGGGAAAATACATAAAAAAAATTAAAAAAAAACCCGACGAATTGAGAACCTCCTCCTTTTTTTGAAGTCGGTTAAAAATACTGTGCAAGCATTCAAAGGATTACAAGTAAGTTAGTCGGTTTTAATTCCATGCATAAAGCAAATTAGCGCTCAGAGGCCAACTGATGTTTTGGGATCTGTGACCTTTATATTCTCAAGACTACGAGGGGTGATCCAAAAGTTTTGAGAATCAGTAAGAACCATCATAATGATATTCTTTTAATGTGGACTATACCATGGCACTTATGAAACTTAAATTAGAGAAAAAAAATGTAAACATTATTCATTTGTTTCCCTGTGATAGCTAAACAAAAAACATCAGGGGCCCGTTTCTCAAAAAGTGTTAGTCTAATAATATTAGTGTTTTGTCTCATAAATAAAACTAAAAAGTGAGACAAAACACAAATATTATTAGACTAATACTTTTTGAGAAACGGGCCCCTGTATTAACAATTTTACAAGACGGCAAAAATAAGAGTTAGTTTTGTAATAATTTGGAGTTGTGTGGAAAAAGTTTTGGTACACTAATAAAAAATATTGTTATTGAAAATGAAACCTTGATTTATCATTATAATTTAAAGGATAAATAAGTTATCATTGCAGTGGATTTTTCTATCTCCAGCTCTGTCACCAAAATTTAGGGTGGTTTTTTCGGCCTTTTCCAGGATTATTGAGGCCTACAAATAAATACTGCGACATTCTTTATTAGCAATTGAGTTCAAATAATCTAGGAGAGTTATATAACATTATTGTATCCTAATTATGGCAAAATAATAAAAATAAGCTAAAGAAAAAAAAAAAACAAATTTTCGGCAGGAATTGTGCTTCAGAGCCTTCTAATTGATATGGGTGCTGCTCGTCGACCAAAGATCAGAACTGATAACCGCTCTCCCCGTTATTTAGCCCTAACTTTCGACTACTATTTCTCATTCACTAATGTTCAAAAACAACTACATAAAAATCACGAGCTGGTGATGACATAGTGAAGGTACAAAATTTGGCCTCCAAAAGTAAAATTATTTTTATAGTGGTAAAATAAAACAATTGAATGACGTTAATAAGTGTTCGGAAATATAGAAATTGTGCTCATTCCAATTAAAAAAAACGATTTACATATCTCCCATTTTTTATACCGATTATCAAAACTTTTGGATCACCCCTCGTACAATCTTAAACTGCAATCCTAAGACCACAAATGCGTTACCAACCCTGAGGGCTAAGATGGAATGCCTCTATACTAGTTATTTCACCGGTTGGCTTATCCCCACATCGGACCACAACAATGCGAACACTGCTGCTTGGCAGTAGGGTAAAGATAAGATGGTGGTAGCTGGTAGCGATCCGGACGGACCCTGCACAAGGTTCTACCAACACTGATATAATTTGTATGCCTTTAGACCTGAAATTTAATACTTACCTACCCTCTTGCGATGTAATTTATTACGAGTTACGACACTGACATAGTTCCATGGCGATCTAGAATTCCAATAATCGATAGCAAACTTACTTAACACGACGTCCATTTTTCGTAGTTCGTGTATTCCATAGTGTCAGCGACAGTCAGGGCGAGAGTTAATCTTGTTTGTATATCTTTGTTTCCAGTTCTACTTTGTTTTTAATCGTATTTAAACTTTGATTTTTCCTTCTCCATGAAAACCTACTGGATCTCTGAATGTTGATAATGATACAGAAAGTAAACTGAAGAGTTACTTTAAATTGTATCTTCTCAAATTTAAATATTTCCCATGGCTCCGAAATGGCAAGATTCGTTTGAAGAAACATCCGGCTGATGAATGCTTGTTTTAAATGATAACTCAACATAACATTGTAACGGGACTGCGCGCAAAAACATCGATCAACTAACGGCACTTGTTTGTGCTTATCATCTCCTGGTACACAAGTGTGCCTCATGACGTGACCATTTCGGAACTTGACTGTTTCAGGAACTTTGAATAATATAATTTGCCCTATAAATAATATTCAAGAAAACGATGGTACGGCTGTGTCTTTGTTTGTTTTTGCTCGACCTGCCCAAAATCTAGTAAAAGTGGACGCGCGCGACATAGTTTCCCGTTACTACCCATATTTCTTCCCGTTAGGGGTCGATTTTCAAAAGATTATTTCTTAATGCTCTCCTATGATACCAAGGAATGTCCCCCCCAAATTTCAAGGCCCTAAGTTCAGGAGTTTGGAATGTCTGTAAGTCAGTCAGGGAAGAGTTATGTATAGTTATTACTCCTTGTGCTGGATCCGTCCGGGTGCTGGATCTTTTTTTTTTCATGGAGAAGGGTACCATCCTAAGATCGCAAATGCGTTGCCAACCTGAGGGCTAAGATGGAATGCCTCTATGCTAGTAATTTCATCGGCTGTCGTATCCCCACACCGGAACACATAGACTGGGAGACACTGACACAAAATTTCCAGTCATTTGTAGTATTTATGGCGACCCTTCAAGGGTCTAATTACGTAATGATGAAAAAGAAAATGATGGTCATAGAGCTGGTACCGGCGGCCCAATCCCTTTGGCGTTTATCTAAAGTGTCGGATAAATTACGAAAGTCGAACGATTTGTAACACAAAAATTCTTGTATTTCCCGGTAGTCGATGAAAAATGAGGTAGGCGGTAGCGTAATGCCATACTTCTCCGGTATGGCTTCCAGCCCGCCATATCGACGAAAACACATTAATTAAAAAAAAAAAAACAATTCAACCATTTGTACTACGCTAATTTTTACACAGGTAATCATCGTCGAGTAGCCGTTCACAAAAATCACCATGCCATAGTTTTTCGACGGTTCCAAATGGCCGCCATACGGCCGCAAAAAAGTAATTTTTTTTTGCTGTCAGTATCTTCCGGGCTAACAATGCGGATGCTGCTTAGCGGTACATTAAAGGATAAGATGGTGGTATCGATCCGGACGGACCCTGCGTAAGGTCCTAAATAGCCTGTAACCTGCCGCCACCAGCAGTGTTGCCTTAAGGGGCAAGTATACAATCAACCAATTTGATTTCTAGGCTACTATGGACTATGTTAAAGTGATGACCCATAGCTATTCTGTCTTCGATTGCTAAGCTGTTTGAAACTATCGTAAATAGACTTCTAGTTCCTCAAATAAAGCCTTACCTAAGTGACTCACAGCATGGGTTCAGGTCCCGGCGATCAGTCGAAACGAACCTCATAACTCTGGTTGATTCCATTTCAGACCACTTGGATAAGGGAATACAAGTTGACGTGTTGTACTTTGATTTTCAAAAAGCCTTTGACCGCGTGGATAACGACGTACTTTTGGTGAAGTTATGCGACATCGGTTTTTCGCCAAAGCTGCTTCGTTTCTTCGCCAGCTATCTACGCGGCAGACAGCAGTATGTGCAACACGGATGCTTTGTTTCCGAGACCTATAATACTCGGTCTGGGGTCAGCCAGGGTTCAATTTTGGGTCCGTTACTGTTTGGCATAATGGTAAATGACCTTGCTTCGGTTCCCCAGCATTCCAGATGCCTACTTTATGCCGACGACTTGAAGCTGATCTACGGCGTGCAGGAATTGTCAGACTGTGCTTCGTTGCAGACGGATTTAGACCGGGTGCATCAGTGGAGTCTCGACAACGGGCTTCTTTTTAATGTAGCCAAGTGTGCCGTGGTCACTTTTAGTCGTGCCCGTAATCCCATTCACGCGGAATACTTCTTGGGTGTGGAACCTATAGCCCGTGTCGCCTGTATTCGTGATCTAGGCATCATATTCGATACGCACCTCAACTTTCACGAGCACATGAGAGCCCTTGCTAAAAATTGCTATCGGAGGTTGGGGTTCGTTATTCGAAATGCTAGGGATTTTTCAGATACCAGGGCTATAAGAACCGTCTACACCGCTCTAGTCAGAAGCAAACTGGAGGCGGCTTCTGTTGTCTGGAACCCTCACGAAGTTACCTATGTCTTGCTTTTGGAGAAGGTACAGAAGGCGTTCTTGCGGTTTCTATATAAAAAAACTTACGGCTACTACCCTTTTTTGTACCCTACGAAATTTTTGCTTGGCGCCTTAAGTTTTAACTCTCTGGAGGTGAGGCGACACTATGGACTGCTGACTTTTGCTAGCGGTGTATTGCGAGGAGACTCCGACTGTTTGGAACTAGTGATGCAGGTGGTGCGTCTTTTCGTCCCCTCGATGACTAAAATTGACTTCCGTCCACGTTGCCGCCACCTGCTGGCGGCACCCGCGACGCGCACTTTAGCTCGCGCCAGGTCGCCTCTGGTTCACGCTTTGCATTTGTTGAACACGCTTGCAGAGTCTGCCCCAGATTTTGATGTATTTGCCAGTGGATGGAAGGTTGTGAGTATTGAATGTTTGAAGTTATGCGAGAAGATGGATGCCCGTGTTTCATCTGTGTAAATAATATTTTCCTACTATCTAATTATAATGTCATGTCATATATTATGTTTATTGTGTTATTATTACCGTTTTGTTAACCTATATTTAGTATGTAATTCACAGTGCTGTAGTGTTTTACTGTTATGCTGTGTAATTATTTTGAAGTAAATAAATAAATAAATAAATAAATAAATGACAACCAAAACGTAAGAGACTTCATATGATTTGGTTTACAACGTCACATTGGGACTTGACAGAAGCGCGTGGAGCTAACCCCATGTGCGTTTGTTTAGTCCATTTGAGAAAATTCTCTTTTACCGAACAATTGACTTCGCGTGTGTTATTTCTCTAATAAGTCCATGGGAGTGTCTATAAATAACGACATTGGCGAAATACACCTTAACAGGAGTGAAAGCCATTAATTAAGAATAGAATAGAACGTCACATTGAAGTCCATAGTGGCCTAGGAATCAAATTGCTTGACTGTACCTAAGTCAGCCGATGACATGACTAGCCTAGCATAGAGGCATCCTTCTTAGCCCTCAGGATTGGCAGCGTAATTGCAATCTTGAGATTACTGATGACCTCTGAGTCCACTTACCGCTGACTGGATTGCCTTCTATATGCAATAGAATAAGTTTCTGTCAATGATATTTTTGGGACAAGCTCTTGTTGCCGACTATAGTTTTTTTGCTAAGTCATTGTCTGCTTATCAAACCCAAACGAAAGAGTCGCAACACGGTGGGTCCATGTTAAGTATCTCCTGTCGCCATCTTCCAACTCCAAACCAACTTGATGGTGCCATATTATATTATTGTATTGTCATCTAAGTTACCAATACTAACAATACCAAATAGCTCAATCGGTCCCCGAGAAGTGGTTCAGATCTTTCTTGTAAGATTTGAGGCGAAAAAACATACTTACATACATACATATACATTGCAAGTTAACAAAAAGCTATAAAAACCAATCGCTTCATGAAATACTATTACTTCTGTAGGTAAGGTTCGATCGTAGATAAGTTTTTTCGGCTTTTTAGTTTGGTTACGCTGGTCACGAAAATCGCCTGCTTAGTTATAACAAAATATCGGGTGCGGGCCTAACGGAACGGAAGTGTTGATAAAGTTGTAATAAAAAACCTTATCTACTTGTCTTTGACCTTCGGAGGACTTGTCAATGTAAAATTGTACATCACACTATGTAGAATTTACCACTTTCCTTAAAATAAAAAATCCGCTTGAATTATAATTAAGTACCTATCAGAGGGCCCTGCCAAGATGCACTGGGCTAACTAGCGTTTCTAGTCGTTTCGTTTTTATACCAATCGCGTCACTGGTAGATCACGTGACTTTTCGTATCACGTCATCTACCAGTGACCCAATTGGTTTAAAACCGATTCGAATAGAAACGCTAGTTAGCGTAATGCATCTTGGCAGGGCCCTCAGAGGACAATATCACTCAAATTATCCCAGTACCAAAAAAACTCTAGGCTTGTACTATGGGTGCTAGAACTACTAGTCAACAATAAACATACTTATATAGAGAAATACATAGAAAAATCCGGATCCTGCCGTTTGGTAAACATATGTTTGCCAAATGTATCGTTTCCCAACTTTTTCATTTGCGAACACTAATCACACAAGTATTTGCTCTTACCTTAATATACTTACTTTAAGTTGTCAGACATTTATATTGCAAATAAAGTTGTTATTAATCGAGTCGATTCTCATATAATCCTCCTTTCCTAAGAAACAACCAACGAAGAAATTTAATATGAAGAGAAATTCCTTTCAAGTTATTAATCTCTCTCTGTAATCTAAGCACGTCCTATGGGCAAACATGTCTGTACATCTTAATAAATATAACTAATAGGAAACAGTTGTACTATGACATTTTAAGCCAGGGTCAACCAAGTCCCGTTTGACAACACAACCAATACGAACCTCACGTATTCACGACTTTGTATCTCTTACTTTAGAGATTATTTTCATGTTTTTATGTATGAAGGTCTAGTGTATCCGATTAGATATTTATTGGAGATACCTGCGGTCAGAGGTCTTGGTACATAAATATTCCATCAAGTGTACAAGCTCTACACTGAAAGTACTCTAGTCGTATATGGGCTGCATTGAAACGTTAATTGACGCCGTAAAACTTTATTGCTGTTATTTGTTATTCTTAGTCTTGTTTCGTAACATGTCACGCTATAAAATGTAGCATATACAACTGTATGTTGTCGTTAACTGCTCGAAAATATGTTAAAAACTTTTGCTTCATTTGAACTAGCTCCATTTTAACCCAATGACTATTAAATGTTATCCACCCCATTGCAAAAAAGGGGCACTATTTTTTCGAGAAGTTTAAATTCCATATACCTACTGTAAGAAAATTTTACTTTATGCTAGGTACAAAACGAAGAAATTATTATTCACGAAAATTATATTAAATTATTTCGGTAACAACAAATCACGTTGTCTTAACACTTTATTTAAATCATAAGCGCACAACTTCATGCCTCAGGATTAAGGATATTTGCTGCATTTAACGCAGATTCACAAAGTGAATCGTTAGATTCATCTTTACAAGAAGTTTTTAAGCAGATTATGATGATGAAAGCATTATTAAAGCACAGTCGACAAAAAACCTAACTATTATCAATTTTCATGAAACCGAGCTGAAAACTCTCGATTGAACTAGCTTTATTAAAAAAAAACCGGTCTCAAATCGGTCCATCCGTTTGGGTGTTAAGATGCCACAGACAGAGACACACACACATTTAAACTTACAACACTCCCTTTTTTGTTGGGAGTTACATATACGTTCTATATCTAGGGGAGACTGGGTACGGTTGAAACAAAGCGAATATCCGAGAAACTATCAGCTGTAGGGTGAGGGGTATAATGGAAGAAATGCGTGGCATGTTAGTGCGAACAAGTTCCACAGTATTGCATCAACTATAGCTCGTTGTAGTTTCCTACAGGGGACCCTATTATATTTTGGTAATCAAAAGTTAGTATTTTCAGTTGATATCTTTGTCGAATAACTTTTTGAATTATATCGATTGAATATTGAATATTTTTCTGGTCATTTGTTAGATGTTTATGATAAAATAACAATGATTACTTTTTGTGTTGCGTTCTTAGTCTCGCCACTATGATTTTTCTTTGACGTCAGAGGGGGGTGGGTACGGTTGAAACACACGTAAGTATTAATGAGTATTGATTGATTGATTTAATTTGCACTGAGTGAATTGATCCGGGAATAAGCAATAAAACAGGATCTTATAATTACTAAGGCTGTTTAGTTCCGGGTAACTTTTTTAAAGAAGAAATGCTTTGATTTCTTGTTAAATACCTTTATTTGTCTTGATGAAGTTATTTTAAGTGATTAATACATTATAAGTGTTGATCTTATTTGAGACTGAGTTAATTAATACGAGAATGAGCAATAAAGCAGATTTAAATACCCATATTAAATATTATTTCTTTGTGTTACAACCGCCCCTGGTATGGGGTCGGTTGTAACAGGGGACAGACTTTTTTAAAAACTGCTCCTGTGTGAAAATTAATATATCTGGGCCTAAAACAATAGTATACAATTCAAGACAGATGTATGCCCTCACATGTTTGACATTTTATTCAACCCTCAATAGCATAATGCTGATGCTATGAGCGATTAAAGAAAAATTGTTTCAACCGTACCCAGTCTACCCTACTGTACTAATTACCTCACGTTTATCACATTCATAACTCAAGTTCCTGTATTTATCTTATTAATGAACTCCGTCATAAAGACTATTCCGAAGTAGGTCGAACGTTTGAGGTCAACATTCACTTGCTTTGCGGAATAATCCCTGCTCATATTTAGTGATGTCGTGCCTTGGACCCTGGCGCAAGATACGAGCGAAGGCGAGGGATAATTCTCTGATATTCTGTGACAAGGGTTTGATAATGGGTCTGTTTTGTATAGAGATCAAAAAGGCGGGCGCTAAAGAGCTTAGAAAACCCAGAAAAACAGCTATTATAATGTTACAGCCGAGTTCGTAAATATGTGTACACTTTAGTACCTTGTCACTTTAATCGCTGTGACAATTCATATACGGCAGTTTAAACACGACATTAAATAGACAAGGTACTAAAGTGTATATTTATGAACTCGTCTGTACATTATAATTATATTAGCTCCCAAATTGATTGACCAATTTAGATGTGGTTTTTAAATAAAAGAAAGCTAGTCTAATCGGGATGGTTATTAGCTAGGTATTACGAAAATCGGTTGAGCCTTTGAAATTATATCATAATTCTGAAATTAGGTTCTTCATTAAGTCGGGGAGTTTTATTTATTTAATTGTTATGTTAGGAAGAACGTCGTCTGTACTTATACTATTACCCCCTTACTAATAAACTTTGAGTAACGGTGGTATAGCTATACAATGTTTTGTCCTTATCTGTCAAATTCAAATATCACAATGACAGATAAGGACAAAACATAGTATAGCTATACCACCGTTACTCAACGTTTATTAGTAAGGGGGATAGTGGTGAAAGGCCTTGCAGGTCCATCTGCATCGCTACCACCATCTCATTTTTTAATCTACCGCCAAGCAGCAGTGTACACATTGTTGTGTTCCTGTGTCGGTATAAGCCAATGAAATTAGTAGACATTCCATTTTAGTCCTCAGGGTTGGCAGCGCATTTGCCGTCTTAAGATTGCAGTCTTAAGATTTTAGTCTTGAGGATGCAAATGTCTATGGGTCACAGATATCCCACTTACCATCAGGTGGCTTGTGGGATTGTTTGCCATCTACATAAAAAAAAACATTTTTTGTATATTCTGTGACTGTACCTAAAGGTGAGTTTAAACCCAGCGAAGGAGTGTTCTAGAGCATGTTTTGTCTTTATTTTTATATAGAAAACGTAAGAGATAATGCATAGAATTCTTGTTCGTTCGCTTGGTCTAAATCGGGCCTAATACAAAGAGACCGTGTGTATGAAATGTGAAACCCTGTAACTGAGACAGAGATATATAGCTCTCCTCGGCCTCAGCAAACATTACACAATCAAACTATTACATTCTACTCTAATGATGTCCAAAACAAATTCAATGTGTGGATTGTTTATGTTCAGTAGCTATTACGCTACTAGAAACAATAACGCACGTGGAATATGTTAGTGGCCGTTAACCGGCGCCTATTCAATGACTCATTAATCTTCATGTACGTTTATACAAGTGTTACGTTACATTACTAAGTGCTCGATCGGTTCTAAAGGATCCCGAAGACCAACAGTTGGACTGACAGGCCGAGAGGGTCGCAGCCAAACCCCCGCACGATTATGTATGTATGTACAGTCAAGGAATTTAATTTGTGACCCACCTTAGGTCCAAAGTCAATCTGACATTCTACAGCAATAAGGTTGAGTTTCCTGTCAATTACAAATGACTTGACATCTCTATTGACAATGACATCTTCAAGCAGATTTTCTTTGAAAAGGGTAGCAAATTAACTTCCGTAACCGTACGTAAACGCTTGTACAAAAGAAAAACAAAAACAATACAATGAAGATTAAAAAAGAAAGAATGTACAAAGGCGAACTTATCCCTTTAAGGTATTTCTTTCAGCTAACCCTTGAGAGATTGAGAAAAGACAAAGTCAAAGTCAAATTTCGAGAAGAATACATTTATAGAGTGTAAGAAAATGAGATTTCAAGCTACTAAATTTAATTAATATTATTTACTTGTACAAAGTTTTTTTTTATAAAAAATACTTTCTGCATCTTGTAAGAACCATAAAATCCAATTTCGTTATACTATATTTACATTACTTGACCAAATATAAAGAGCCCGTTTTAATTACAAGGGGGTGGTGTGCTTACGAGTATTACAATGAGAAAGTTTAAGTCCCTTATTCTAACAGATATTTGCGTCCCTCTCGGTCTGTCAGTTCGACTGTCCGTCTGTGGGAGCCTTTAACTATGGATTGACGCAGTCCGTTTAGAAAAACATCTGCTGGCTGACCCAAAAGGAAGCACTGTACACCTGCTGATTTTATGCCAATGACCGCTGTGAGATGGAAAAAAGTTTGGGAGTTGATTATAATCGCATTAATAAGTATTGAATTCGATCAAAAGCAGCCGTCAATCGCATTTTATTAGATTTAACATACATTTTAAACTTATGAATCTTATGATATCCGCGGCGGGCAAAAAACCGTATTCGATTGCAATATTATTTTCTGAAACCAAAAGCTAATGTAAAAAAAAAAGATAAAAAAGATAAAAGATGTTTATTCAGTAAGTAGGCCGCACGGGCACTTTTACACGTCAAAAATCTACCAGCGCTTCGCAAGAGACCACTGCTGAGAAGAAACGCCGCAAGAAACTCAACAGTCAGTCGTTTTTAAAAAATTACTTATACAATTATAGAACTTAACCTAGCATTATATAAAACAATGAATTTAACATTAAAATATATATATCATGCGTAGTTGAGCAGGAAAATGTGTCAAAACTCAGTATGTAGTGTAGGTTTTGAGATACGGTTTAAAATTAAATGGGAATTGGTGTTGATGTTATATGTCGTTAGCTCGCCGCGGATACTATGCAGTTAACGTAATTTTTTAATCATCTAGAATTAGTGAGAAAGACAGGGCATCTGATGTTTTACTTTAGGTAAAGTAATCCATTTTACTTAGGCATCGTATGTCGAAAAAAGTAGCTTACCTACCATTGATATATATATAGGTAACCTATAATATTTAGTTTCTAAAAAGCGTAAAGCTAATGAGGTCGAAGTTGTGTCATCAATTATCATTCTTCCAATGTACACTTAACAAATTTGATATCAGTCACTATAGAACTATGTCAAAGCCACGTTTTAATTAAATTCTTAAGAAGTCTCTTACAATTTGAATTATTACGTCACTTTGACTTAGTTCCATAGTGGCCTATGATTCAAATTGGTTGACTGTCTTAAAATGAAAATGAAAAGCTGTTTAGTGCGTTGTCATTATTGAACTTCAAACAAACATAAAATGACAAGGTTCAAACATGCTGAACATCAACATTTTTACTGACTGACCAACTGTACAGAAATTGTAATGAAAAGTTTTTTTATGGCAAACTAGCACACGTGCCACCCCATCTACCGAAGTATTATATTAAGTTGGTTCGTTTTCCAAATTAGATGATTTGCATTCGACAGTTGATTTTTAGTCACACCACAGCTAAAGTTATAGGACTACTAGGAAAATAACTTGCGCAAAAGCAACTATGACTTGTACCACACCTTGCTACGTGGTGGGCGTACAAACGCGAGAGCAGACGAAAGGCCAGCATACAAAAGGACACGAACTAATCTTATCTATGTAACCTTATTTATACCTTATTGAAAGCTCGACGGCACAATGAGCCCAGCGCGATGTATGGTCACGAGTCTAATTTGCGAACAGAGTCTTTGGATCTCTTTGATATAAGTTTCGTTCGTGTTAGATTTGTAAGAGTGATATTTAAATTAGTCGTGTTTTTTGCAGAAAAGAAAGATGGTTGGCGACTCCACATCGACCCAGGTCCTCAGGGATTTGGAGATATCATTACGAACTAATCATATAGAGTAAGTATAGAAAGGCGTAATAAATCTTAATATTCTAATTATTTCATATCGACAGTCGTAGCACATGCAAATTTATTTACGATTGAGGAATTTCAATGTTAAGAAGGTTGACGCCCCACCTCAAGCTATGTCATAGATCCCCGACATCAGAGGGGTCAGACAAGATGCACTACGCTAACTAACGTTTCTATTCGATTCGTTTTTAAACCAATCGCGTCACTGGAAGATGACGTGATACGAAAAGTCACGTGTTCTACCAGTGACGCGATTGGTTTAAAAAGGAATCGAATAGAAACGTTAGTTAGCGTAGTGCATCTTGTCTGAGCCCTCAGTAGCCCAATGGTTGGGAAATATAGTTTTTTAGATAAACATATTGAAACACAAATTTTCTGCATGGGCAAAGATTGAGGGCAAAGTTAGAAGATATGACGAACTAACAATTTTACCTTTTTTAACAGGCGTTGTCTGAATTATAAGATAAGATACCAAACACCTAGTTCATTTCGAAGTTTTTGGTATATGTTCTAAGTTTTTAGGTGGCGACATGGATATGTCCAACGATAATTTGCATCGTTTAGTGTAGTTTGAAGTTTTTTGAATTGCGATTGTTCATATTTCCAGATGGGTCCGAGAGTTCCTCAACGACCAGAACCAGGGTCTGGACGTGCTGATCGACTACCTCAGCTTCAGACTGAGCATGATGCGGCACGAGCAGAGGATAGCGCTCGCTCGGAGTCAGTCTAGTGATGGCATCAACCAAGGTAAGGCATTTTTACGTTACTTTCCAAGGGTAGAAGGTCATAGGCAGGTAAGAGTAAACCATTGAGTTAGACCTAGGAGTTTATTTTGACGATGTTGTAGATAATTTAAGAAGTCAAAGAAGACGTTAAATTAGGATTATTAATATTAACAGTAAAGGAAGTCCACTTCTAGATCATAGTTCACAATCAAATGGATGCTGTCCGCCGCCTGTAGCGTCACGCTGTTCGCGACGTCAGTATGCTCACTGTAGAAATGTATCTCTTTCACACCCTACTGAAATGTCTAATTGACGTTATGTTGACTGAAAGAGAATGAGTTCGTCGAATTTTCCAATTTTCAAACTCCCGCTTATCGTCTGCAACACATCCATCCAGGTGCGAACACGACGACGTCGGACTGCAGCGCGCCGACGGACGCCAGCTCGACGCTGACGGCGACGTGGCGGCGCCGCGCGCGCTCCACCGACGCCGAGTGCGAGGGCGCCGCCAGCCCCGCCGTCGCGCGTCGCCGCACGCGCCACGCCGCGCGCCTCAACATGGGCGCCGCCACCGACGACATACACGTCTGCATCATGTGCATGCGCGCCATCATGAACAACAAGGTAAGGTGATGCTGATGCGAGCAACGATGTCCAGTGGTGAACGATGCTGGCAGGTAACGACATGGCTGCATACAGACATCGTGAGGGATGCGCTGTAGGTAAATGGTCCCCACGACAGCAGGTACTGTACTTAGACTTCTGGCGCTCGCTGCGGTATGCACACACAATGTGTGCACCATGCGCGGCGTATGCCACACTGTGTGCACCATTCGCGGCGTATGCCACACAGTGTGCACCGTTCGCGGCGTATATGCCACACTGTGTGCACCATTCGCAGCGTATGCCTTGCATGTCTTTATGTGACTCTATACAAACCAGGAAAGACGGGTTTTAAAGACATTTTACAATACAACCGGAGTCAATAATCCACTAAATTATATGTAGGTATTTGACGCCGGTATAATCTCGTCATATAGAGGTAGATATAGATGTGGAGACGTAATGATAGTTGTCGAAACGAAGGGCAAACTATGACTAAAGAAGTACCTACTCCTCAAATCCAGAGCATCTTCTCAGTTTGCACCTCAATGCTCGATTTAGTACCGCATTAATAGCCAAAATTTTTATTTATCTAACTGAGGCCTTATTATGAAGTATTTATTTCGCACAGAGCAGTAAACACTTCTTATAATATACTGGCCGCTGCTCTCTTTCATCGCTTGCTAACATTCCTTCAACACAATTCAAATCTAACAGCCTAATCAATTCCTTTCAGTACGGCTTCAACATGGTCATCCAACATCGAGAAGCCATCAACAGCATAGCTCTCTCCCTGGTCCACCACTCGCTGCGGACCAAGGCGCTGGTGTTAGAGCTCCTAGCGGCCATCTGCTTGGTCAAGGGTGGGCACCAGATCATCCTTTCGGCGTTTGACAACTTCAAGGAGGTCATCAGCGAACCGAGGAGGTTTCACACGCTAATGGAGTATTTTATGAATTATGATCAGTTCCATATTGAGTTTATGGTAAGTTGTTCTTATTTTGAAAAGGTTTTAGATGTGATATTACTAATAAGTAGGCAAAAGAGCAATAGGCACAAGTCTAGTCCAAGATTCAACAGTTAAGCGGTTAAAAAATTGAAGAAGTGTTTGCATGTCCTTCGTCAATTTCATTGCAGATATACGAGTATGTTTTCCTTCTATGTTTCTTGTAATTAATGACCTTTTAATCGCCACTATATTGACCGACGCATCTAATCGACCTTTGAGTTGTGTTTATAGTGCAAGCTAAATTTCAACCTTAGGGTGGCAGTCCACTTATTTGCATCTTTCTGTTTAATTATATAGACAGGATAATAGGTATACGATCTGAATTATTTTTTCAGGTGGCCTGTATGCAATTCGTCAACATCATAGTCCATTCTGTGGAAGACATGAATTTTAGGGTACACTTGCAGTACGAATTCACTGCTTTGAAGTTGGATGACTATCTTGAGAGGCTACGAATGTGTGAAAGCGAGGATCTTCAGGTAAATATCCATATCTCTGAAATTATTAGTATAGTGGCTCGATCTTTGAACCAATCCAAATAATTCAATGATGTTTGGGAAGTTCTCGTTTTCAGAAGAAGCCTTAGGCTATTATTATGAACTGATTAAACCTGCCAAGTTCGAGTAAGCGATAAAGATATAATGACTACCATAACTCTGTCCTTAACCTGCCAAGTTCGAGAAAGGGATAAAGATATAATGACTGCCATAACTCTGTCCTTTTTACTGCCTGGAACTTGGCAGGTTTTGACAGCTGTACCTGGGTTCAGCTTACTTCTTTAGGGACGGGATGTATCATGTATATCAGCAGATATTTTTTGTATTGCAAGATTCCGCATAGTGGTAGTAGCTCCATTCTTGAATGAACAGCCATCGTAAATATTCTTTCAGGTGCAAATATCGGCGTATTTGGATAATGTGTTCGATGTCGCTGCGCTAATGGAAGACAGCGAGACCAAAACGGCAGCGCTGGAGAAGGTCAACGAATTGGAGGACGAGTTGGGACATGTAAGTGCTTCATCAATTATTCTTCTGTAAAGACACTGACAAACTATGATTTGCGTCATTTCTCCTGAGGTTTTTCGGAAAACGTTTGGAAGGTTGATAAGAGCTGAAGGGTTTAAAAGAGATTTATAGCCTTTGTCAAAGATGATATGAGAAATAAGCTAAGCTAAAGGTAAGAAGAACCTACTTCGGATTAGCAATCCTATGTTATCCTAGGCTCTTCCTGTCTTTGATTCAGTACATGACGAGTTTCCCCTTGTTGTTTCAGGCTCACGAGCGCCTGGCAGCGTTGGAGCGGGAAGCCATAGCAAAACTGGCGACGCTGGAGTCGGCGCTGGCGCAGGCGCGGCAGGAGCGCGACCAGCTCGCCGAGGCGCGCCGCCAGGTCGTCGAAGAGGTCGGTATCTCAATACTTCCCTCATAAGCCAATAGGCAGTATCTCCGATAAAACCTCTGTAGCAATATCAACCTTATTATTGAGATAATAAAATTAAAACTGCTTTGGTATTTGAATTTGAGATACCATGGCTTAGGAGGGCAGAATACATACTTAATAGCAGTTGGGGCCCATAACCTGTTTGCCGGTGGTCCGTGGCTGGACGATTAATTCGTAGAGTGCTTTTGTATCAGGCGGTTTAGTTGCGTGGTAGCAGCGGATGCCTTCAAACTACTGCGGTTGCAGACCGACGACCGCGCTGCTAATGTTTGTTAAGCTGGTGTTGGTTACGCAATGCAATGTCTGCGTCGCTTAACCGCGCTAAACCTAATGTAAAAGCGCTTTTAGTGCATAGTTGCTCTATTATTGGGATATGCACTTAATGTAGCTCAAAGCTGATCTTAATCTCTTTGTGTCTGGTAGGTGTCAACGCTGAGGCGAGCGCAGCAGGATTCCCGGAACAGGCAATCTATGCTCGAGTCCAAGGTGCAGGAGTTGGAGACGCTCACCAAGTCCTTGCCTAGAGGGGCGTCCAGTAAGTCACAATACTATAAGGTTCAAATGATGTTGACTGCTTAACCATTGTTTAGTTTGCAAAGTGCAAGGGTTGCTACTACAAATTCCATTTTGAGTGCTATAGATATTGTTACTTAAATATTGTTGTTCTTTTAACAACCGCGTCACTTTGGATACTATGGTATCCAAGGACTGTCGAGTGGTTTAAATAAGGATTTGAAAAAAAGTAAGAAGTAGAAAGAAAGCGTTAGATGCTAGTAGAACAATGGGTCCAGATAGGTTACATTCTACGAAAGCTGGCAAATAGTATGGGTTTGACATTAAAAAGCGACTAACGCGATCGTTCAGCAACTTACATCAAGCTCATACATATGTTTTGATTTCCGTGGTCTTCGGCGTTTCCAGAGACTCTGGAATCTCGTCTGGACCCTCAGGAGCGAGAACTTTTGGTCTAGTGTTTTTCAACGACATCGTTTCGGTTTCCTAGTGGGCGCTATATCGTCGCACGCGCTGTGCAACGGCAACGCCACGAACGGCGGTCACACGCCGAACGGCGGCGCGCCGCTCCCGAACGGCTCGCTCCCCCCGCCCAAGCCGGCGCCGCCGCCGCCCGCGCCGAAGCCCCCGCCGGCGCCCGTGGCCCCGCCCCCTCCCCCGCCGCCGCCGCTGGCGCCGCACGTGCCGCCGCCGCCGCCCGCGCCCGGCCTCATGATGCCGCCGCACCACACCGACGCCATGACCATCAAGCGGAAGGTCGACACCAAGTACAAGCTGCCGACGTTGAATTGGATCGCTTTGAAGCCGAACCAGGTGAGATACTCTCCGTCGTTCAACTCGGTCGTTTTCTGAAAACGGTCGATTCTGAAGTGATAACTTCTTTCCGGAGGGTGAACCGTTTCGTTACGTGACGCGCGTTACTAGACAGCCTGTCTGGCTTCCCTTTCTCTCCCGCTACGGCCGAGCGGTAGTATTAAATTTTGCGAACCCGTACTCAGATTTCCGTCATTTTGAACTTTTTTGTTACTGCTTCGATTGTCTTGAAAATGGATAACTGAGGATCCGTTGGGACAACAAATGCGAACCCGTAATCATACATACATACATAATCTCACGCCTTCGTTCCCAGAATGGGATAGGCAGAGCTACAGAATTACAAACATCTCTAAAAACTTGTTGATAATTCTATAACCACAACTTGCACAATCAGGCTAAAATGTTTACCAGCGTATTAGTGACAGGTTGCAAGCCCATCGCCTAACAGTACTACAAGCCTTTATTCCCTTAGTCGTCTCTTACGACATCCACGGGAAGACATGGAGTGGCACTATTCTAACTCGGCAACCACACAAAGCAACCCGTAATCTGATTTAAAAAAAGTGGCCGCCATTTTGAACTTCTTTATTACTGGTTTGATTGTCTTGAAAATCGATATCTGAGGGCCCGTTGGAACTACAAATACGGACCCGTAATCAGATTTAAAAAAATGGCCGCTATTTTGAACTTTTTGAAATGATAACTTATTATTATAGGACGCGTAACGCGTTACGGCGCCAGTCTGTCTGGCTTCCCTTTTTCTCATGCATACGGCAGCGGCAGGCAAGCTCCTCCTCTCTCACTCTAACCCAAAGATTTAGACTAGTTATCACTTCTGTAGGGCGTCCCGAGACGCGCACGATTTTTTTTTATTGTTGCGATGTTTAAGCCTCACTTAGCAGTTCTGTTGAAGGGACCTTGCAAAATCTCTAGGCGTAGTCAAAACTCAAAACATAAAGGAGGGTGGGGAAATCGGCCTATTGACCGATAACAACCAGCGGTATGACACCTGATAGGTAATTCTAAGTTATAAAACTATTACTACGGCAGGTAGTTCGAAATCTTTGTGTGAAATAGGTTATCGCAATGCAAAGACGGCGGTATTTCATAGTAATTATGCTAAAGTCGTCTATGTAGGCGTCCCGATGTTCCAGATTAAAAAAAAACTCACACTTATTCGAGGTTTCCCGCTACACAAAATCATTGTAGAATTGAAAAGGATATCCGATGATATAGTACTTATTGTTATTGGTTTCTAGGCCAACGTTCATACATTTTTGTCCATTCTCCATTAAAAAACTAACCGTGCAAGAATGTGTAGCCCGTTATATAGCTATCCATCTGAAAAAATCTTGCGTTGCATCACAAGCGTCCTGCCAAGACATGACAAGAAATTCCAGCTTTTGGTGTACTAAGCAACGCCATGTTATTTTAATGTTCGTTTGCTCTTACCAAGCGTAATACAGCCTTCTATTTTACAAAGCTGACAGTGACAGGTAACAATTTGTCTTACATTACAGAGTCGACGACCCTCCACACAACTGGGCTCTATAAAAGCTAAGCAATGCACGCCTGTCACCAGAGCAGAGCAGATGAGGGCTCAATTCGATAGACTGCTGTCCAATCCAATGTTCTATTTCTAACATGAACCCTTTAATTCCAGGTCCGAGGCACGATATTCAACGAGCTTGACGAGGAGCGACCGCGCACGCGCATCAACTTCGCCGAGTTCGAGGAGCGGTTCCGCATCGGCGGGCCGTGCGGGCCCGGCGTGGACGCCTGCGACGCCGACTCGCTCGCCTCCTTCCCCAGCAAGCGGTTCCGCCGCCCCGACACCGTGTCGCTGCTGGAACACACGCGGCTCAGGAACATAGGTGAGGGCACGGGAGTCAAATAACCTCCTGCAGACACCATCCTTCATCATTATAAAAAGACGTTCATTACCGGACATATGCCTCCAAGTCAGGCACATTTATCGTCATCATCATAGCAGCTAAAGGACATTCATTTCCGAGCAAAGCCTCTGCCTTTGTCACGAACATGCTCCCTCAATGACCGCCACAACGAACGGACTAACGAGTCGTCTATCTTTGAAGGTTTGGCTGCTCACGTTTCATCGAAGACAATCCAATAAGAGTTAAGGATGAAAATGATGCAGTTCATGCAGTAGTTTTAGCGCACTTACCTATTTCAACTTTTTAGGGAACTATGTGGTGATCTGGTAGTAATTTATCTAAGTTAAAAACTAATTTCCTGGATAAACTTTAGCCACTAAACTCTGTTTATCTTGTTTCAGCCATATCCCGAAGAAAACTCGACACACCTGTCGAAAAAGTCATAGCCGCTGTAAACAACCTCGACCTAAAACAACTACCATTAGAAAGCGTTGAGATCCTCCAGCGGATGGTTCCCACCGAAGCAGAACAGAAGGCCTACAAAGAATACTTAGCAGAGAAGAAAAACATCAGCCTACTCACCGAAGAAGACAAATTCCTTATGCAACTTGCTAAAGTAGAAAGGATATCAGCCAAGTTGTCCATAATGGGTTACATGGGCAACTTCTTCGATAACATCCACCTCATCACTCCTCAAATCCATGCGATCATATCAGGGTCCTCCTCTGTTAAATCCTCACAGAAACTAAGGAATGTTCTAGAAATTATATTAGCTTTTGGTAACTACTTGAATAGTAGTAAGAGAGGGCCGGCGTATGGATTTAAATTGCAGTCTTTGGATACCCTCATGGATACGAAGTCTACAGATAAGAGGATATCGCTGTTGCATTATATCGTGGCGACGATACGGCAGAATTTTCCAGAACTGATGGGCTTCGATTCGGAGTTGATGTATATTGACAAGGCTGCTCAAGGTAATGATATAACATATAATATAACACTAACTTTTGGTCGCAACTCAGTTTGTGTAGATGTTGTTTATTGCTGTGCCCCCGGGCACTGATAGATTTTTTTTAGCCAGGTCTGATGGAAATCGGTTGAGCCGTTCCAGAGATATCACCTCTGAAAGTTTTATTTATTTGTACTCGGTCCAGTTATGATAGTGAAAGATGTCGTTGGGAATGCAAAATCCATCAAACATCCTCTTCCTTTTTTTAGTGAAGTTTTATGCAACCACTTGGTCTAGTATCTTGTACTTGTTCTACTTACTGCGGCGTGTATGTTCTTCCTTATTCTCAACTATTGCTTTAACTAGATAATTTTAATGATCCTTTAGTTTATTGCTGTAGGTTTTACAACGAATTGTTATATCCTCTTTACTTGTAAGTACTGGCAACGATCCGAAACAACGAGAGTATTGTTTCGGAATCATTGCAAGATCTATATGCTCTATGTTTGAGTTGCTCGCGGTGGCCTATATTTCAGTTCAGTGCGTAGGTCCAAATAGAGTTTAGGGTAGCTTTACCGATAAGAAGTTTATTTTTCAATGAGAGAATTGACTGCTTACCAAGCAGCCACATCTTGATCCCAATTTGAAAAAAACACAATTCATCAAGTGGTTTCTGTAGCTTGACCGCATTTATATCACAGCTTAATATGGCTGTGTCATCTGCATATGTAGCAATTAAAATGTCTGTACCCTGAGTCAGATCAGAATTATTAATAGTGTACAGCAACGGGCCTAAAGCAGACCCTTGTGGAACTCCAGCTTCTATAGAGTGTATTGACGAACTCTCTGAAAGTAGGGGTCGCAATTGTAACTCAGGGGCTTTATTACATGAAATACGTGTACCTTTCTGGTCCAGTGTCCCTCGAGAACGTGGTGTCGGACGTGAGCGAGCTGGAGCGCGGCATGGAGGCGGTGCGGCGCGAGTGCGAGGCGCGCGACGCGCACCGCGCCGCCAACCCGCTCGTGCTCAAGGACTTCCTCAACAACGCGCAGGACAAGCTGCGCCGGCTGCGCCAGGAGACCAAGCACGCGCAGGTACTGGTCATGTCGGGCTCCGTACCCAAGGGGTGCCAAACGATATATAGCTAGCTGTTTTTTTTACAGAATATCTGTTATAACAGCTAATTTTATAAAAACCAACCAAGTGCGAGTCGATCTCGCACACGAAGGGTTCCGTACCATTCCCCCTTTAATTTAACTTAATTTATATTTTTCCCCCGTGTGGTTGCCGGGTTAGAATAGTGCCACTCCATGTCTTCCCGTGGATGTCGTAACCGGCGACTAAGGGAATGTAGGCTTGTAGTATTGTTAGGCGATGGGCTTGCAACCTGTCACTAATACGCTGGTAAACATCTTAGCCTATTTGTGCAACATGTGATAACAGGATTATTAACACGTTTTTAAAGTTGTAAGTAATTCTGAAGCTCTGCCTACCTACCTATGTATGTATATTTTTTGTTGTTACACTGAACATTTCTACTGTGTAACTATTACGGTTCATGAAATACAGCCCAGTGACAGATATACGGACGGACGGACGGACAGCGGAGTCTTAACAATAGGGTTTGCCTTTGGCACCCTTTGGGTACGGAACCCTAAAAATAAACAGCAAAATAATAAGGTCACGGTTGCTAAGATCGGAATGATACCTTTAAGCGGCAGGCCGTTACCTTAAGGTTTAACTAGTGAAAAGGCACTTGTGAATCAGATTAATCTAGTTTTTTTTGCGTAATATGCTATTGTTGTTTCCAGGACGCGTTCGCGACGTGCGTGGAGTACTTCGGCGAGGCGCCGCGCGGCTGCGACGCCAACGCTTTCTTCTCGCTGCTCGTGCGGTTCACGAGGGCGTTCAAGGTAACCGCCACATTTATTTTATCGTGTAGAAATTAGTTTCCTAATATACCCTCATTTGTTCCCGTTAATGGTTAAAATTAAGGCACCGCTATGGAATGTTCCATGGAATGACTTTGTGCAAGGTCTGTCCGGGTCGCTACAACCATCTTGTCCTTTAACCTACCGCAGCAGTGTTCACATTGTTGTGTTCTGGCGTTGAAATTACTAACAAAGAGGCATTCCATATTAGTCCTTAGGGTAGGCAACGCATTTGTGGTTTTAGGATTGCAATCTTTAGATTGTAGCTCAGAGAATGCAAATGTCTATGGATCACACATCCCACTAACCATCAGGTGGCCTGTGGGCTCGTTTGCCTTATCTATGCCGTAAGTACACAAGTCCAGCGATTCAAGGGAGCCATTTACTATGTAGAATTAATACAAACTATAGATAATAGTTTATCTCTTAAAAATGAAACGGTTCAGTTTACTGACTGTTTTAACGGGGCGGTTTTATGTGAAAAATGTATATGTTATAGGCTTTCTAAAGGTTATTTAATTGTACTAATAAACAGCTTATAGAAACGCAACTTATTTTCGGTTTCAGCAAGCTGACACAGAGAACGAGCAACGCCGCAGGCTCGAGCAAGCAGCGCAACAGGCCGACTACGTCGACCCAAACAAGACCAAGCTCGCGCAAAAGAAACAACAGGTATGCGTGTCACTAATCACTATACAAGCTACTTGTGGGTGTGGGTTCAATCAAACATGGTCATTAAAGTCAGTGGGTTAAGGTTACATTGAGGATCCATGGTTCATTGGTGTTGTCACCGGGAAAGGGTGGATCATTTGGTTTTTGAGGGACTATAAGATGGGCTAATTATTTTTGCAAATTTATACAAAGTGAGAAGAACTGCAATCAAAGATTTATCTTCAAAAACACATCGGTATTCAACCAGGCCAGTCGAAATAACAATCGTTATTACCGCTTAGATTGTCGAATAATTATAACAATAAAAGGCAAGCTGCACGCTGTTACACAATATCAAATCAACAGACGATATAAAAAAATACCTGTATTGATTAAAAAAAATAGTTTTCCTTATCCTAAAATCGACAAGGCAGCTATGAACATACTCCTACATCTTATAGTTTTTGACTTACCCATACTGACTGATTTGAATTGCTCATCCTGTAAATATGTTAAGAGTCCAGTGTTGATATTTTCCTACTTCGGGGGGTTTTATTTCGTGGCCGATGTAAAATAATTAGTATTACTGCTGTCTTGAGGATAAAATCCATCTTTCAGCTATTTATTATTATTATACATACAAAACAACTACAGTTTGGTCGTTCTAAGAAGGCCGATTTGACAGCTGTCAACGCAGTATAAAATATAACCTCAAACACATATTTTGTACTGAGTTGACAGCTGTCAAATCGGCCCTCTTAGAACGACCAAACTGTAATACAACATTTGAGATCATATTCATTGCTAAAATGATACTATTGTTTTATTTGTACAATTATATTACTAAGTTAACGGCTGACGAGAAAACCATTTCGCCTGTTGTGAATTCTACTTACGAATATTACTTGTCCAGAGAATGTCTTGTTGTTGCATCGTCCTGTATTTCTTTGAGCGTTTCAACTGCCAGGAACTTGGCTAACTTCTGGTCTAATTCTATCATACGTTGATGATAAAAAAACTAGATTTTCTGCCGATTGCACTTTTATTTTGCACAGTCATCAGCTGATTATCAAGACCAATATAAAAAGTCCAAACTCGGTGGGTCTACCTTAAATATAGCGGAGATCCTCCCTTCCTACTTCATCACGAGAGTTACCTCTTTGTTACCATAATAATGCATTGCATTGTGATCCAGTTTCACTTGAAATATGTATTTATTCCAATTTTCAGCCTGTGCTTGACATTCAGAACTGGTTCAAAATTGATTTGCAAGATATGATCTAAAAATACAAATAAACAAATGAACTATCAACCGTAAAATTGGTAAGCGCTAGGGACAATAAATCGAGCGCAGACGGACAGACAAACTGGCAGCGAAGCGACGAATTGTGTTCTTCCGTTTGCGCCGAGCCTTAGTGAGACTAGGAGAGCAGGAGTTACCTAGGGATTTTTTCGTTTAGGTTCACTTCGTCCACATTCCCATTTCGTTCACATTCCTACTTCGTCAGCAATCCCTTTTCGTCCACAATCAATTCCCAATTCGTCCACTTCCTATTTTGTCAACATTCCCATGTCGTCCATATTGAAGCTGTGAAGTCATTAATTTTATTGAAATTCATATTTGTATTTTTATTGGAATGTTGACTAAGTGGGAATGTGAACGAAGTAGGAATGTGAACGAAATGGGAATGTGGACGAAGTGGGAAAAGGACGAAATGGGAATATGGATGAAATGGAATGTTGACGAAGTGGGATTGTGGACGAAGTAGGAATGTGAACGAAATGGGAATGTGGACAAAGTGAACCTAAACGGTAGAAACGCTCTTAGAATTTCAGTTAAGACAATATTGGTATGTAATATACTTCCCGCTTGACAGGCTCTGTGTAACGCTTCGACGGTGAATGGAGTATTGCAGTGTTTAGTTGTTGTGCTGCATTCCAATATCTGTAGCGAACGAACTGTGCCCTGTATCTATACTTACATTTTCTACTAATGTTTTATTTTTATTTGAAGTGTTTTTTCATTGATTTAAAAAATGTTTCATTCGACTAGTCGATTGGAATTTTGTGTTGATTTTGCTTTCATGATGAGGTGGCGGGCTTTTATATAGGAATTGAAGATCCAAACACATTTCTATGACATGGCAAAGGAGTTGGTATTTACGTTTTTTAAATATAACAACATACATACGATTTGAAGCTCACCAAGTTTCTGTTCTTTTTCTACAGATAAAATATTTTTACAATGTTGCTATATTTAACTAGACAAAAATTAGTAGCGGTGATGGTAACACCATGCAATTTCTCGCAGAGGTTTAACTACGCCGCCGTCAACGCGGGCCTTTTGCAGCAACACTTGTCACAGTTGAGGCACGGCCTAGACCCGGCCTAGGCCTCCTAGGCCCGCCTAGGCCCCCTAGACCAGCCTAGGTTAGGCCGTGGCTTACACTATAGGAGTAAGTCGGTTTTAGACACGGGGCCTATTTGAGTGTGTACTAACCTTTGTGTGTGAGTTGGGTTGGGTACATTGGTGTATAATTAGTAATTGGGTTTTGTCTATTTCATGTATGGCGAGAGTGCGATGCATGTTCTTCTGGAGTTGGAACGTGCGTAGCACAGTTGCAACTTAAATAAAATCATTACAACTTCGTTATTAATTATTAAACGTTAAGCGTGTTTAATCACTAATTTAAATTGGTATGAATGAGGCTAGAAATATTAATTAACATTTCAATGTAAAAAAATATCCCAGCGTCAAGCCTATGTCTTAAGCCCTTAATGGTATTTCAACCGTGGTGGGGGTCACACAGGGGGGGCAAATGTCAAAATGTTCTTAGCATGATACGATGCTGGTATTTTACAAATAATCAGGTTTCCATTAACCTTGCCTTCAAAATATCGTTTAAATGGTTAGGTTTGTCTAATTATACACCAATAATGAAAAAAAAACGGGAAATGAATAGCAAAGAATGGCATAGAGACGCATGTGTTTTGGACTTTATGGGAATTGTAATAGGGGTGAAATTTCCATAGTTTGGAGGCTGAATAGAAAAAATAACCTTCACGGCTTCAGAAAGCATGGCACAGTCACCATCACGGTAAAAAAAGCGACAAAGGAAAATTATACAAATATACATATCGGTAGTAAGAATATAGGCATGTGTCCTTTCCTAATAGAATAGACGATCAAAAAATAGGCCCCAGACTTCGTTATCAGAATTACCGATTGCGCCCCGGGTTTTTCTTGACACTGCTTTCGCTATCCAAAAACATGCACACCAAAAAAAAACCCTGCTGGAGCTACACAACAGACCTTTCATTCATTGGCATAGATGTAGCAAATGATACGCGAGCAACGCAGTTGCTGTGGTCTCTGAAACAACTAACACAATTATATTTCTAGATTGTTGTGTTTGTCTGACAACCATTGAGTTAGATTCTTAAGAATTTAAGACTGCACCGAGCAAACTATCCATTGTTACCCAATTACCGATGGATAACACTATTATTGTATTTTCTTAAAACCGAAGAGGGTTGATTAGTTTAAAAGTGACCACCTTTTTTGTTAAGTTTCTTACACAAAGTTCAATTGTTATTAAGCTATGTAATATACCCTATTAATTGTGTATTCATCTGTACAACAAATCAACACTTCGATTTCAATAAATACTTTAGTTCATTAGAAAACACGATAGTAGCGATAAGGGCGCCATCCGGTATATACTTGGTCATAGTATAAATAGAAAGGTAGTTCGTCTCCGGCCCTTCAGGAGTTTCTGTTACCTATTGCCACTCGATCACTAGGGATGCGTGTATGCGCGTCACTCCATACTTAATAGTTACGCACGCAACCAAACGCAGCCCCGACTAAACCGGCTCGGTGCGTCCTGTTCAGTTTGCTTGTGGGTGCGGCGTACGGTGGAGGCACGCACACATGCAAGCTGCGCGATACACCTTTGTTTCAAGATGAACTACTGTTTATACTGTGGCTTGGTGCAGTCTCAAATGCCTACTTGTTTCAGTGGTGGTAGGACCTTGTGCAGAGTCCGTCCGGATAGCTAACACCATCTTATCCATTAACCCACCGCCAAGTAGTAGTGTTCGCATTGCTGTGTTCCGGTGTGCGGATAAGACAACCGATGAAATTACTAGCATAGAGGCATTCCATCTTAGTCCTCAGGGTTGGCAACGCATTTAAAGTCTTAGGATTGCAGTTTTGAGATTGTAGTCTTGAGATTTCAAATGTCTATGGGTCTCAGATCCCACTTACCATCAGGTGGCCTGAGTGCTCGCGTGCCTTCTCCTTGCCATAAAAAAAATCTTTGTAGTGGTATAATCAGCTTTCGAAATAACAGTAAAGTTCGAATCGTAAGTAATAACCCATGTATAGTTACCAGAGGGCCCTGCCAAGATGCATTGCGCTAACGTTTCTATTCGTTTCGTTTTTAAACCAATCGCGTCACTGGTAGATCACGTGATTTTTCGTATCACGTCATCTACCAGTGACGCGATTGGTTTAAAAACTAATCGAATAGAAACGCTAGTTAGCGCAATGCATCTTGGCAGGGCCCTCAGCTACATAGGGGGTTGTAAATCGTTTAACTTTCACGCAATTATCAATCTAGAACTATATTTGGTGACCGCATCGTTTCTTAACATAGCCCCGAGCACACCTTGTCGTTATTCTTCGTTACTTTTGTTTTTTGCGTTTGTAGTAGTTAAGATAATATAAGTGTTATATATGTATATAATATAGGGTCCGTTTTCTCCCTACGCTGCACCTTGCATGGATTTCTAACAGGGAATGTCTTCTTTACTGACTTCGTTGATCTTGCGGTAATTCTGCTTCTTAAGCCACTTGCGCTAATAGTTTTGACGCTATCTTGCTTTCTATGTCATCTTTAATATTTCACAGTTTTTTTTCAGTGCTCGGTTTTTTTTTTCACAGAAGTTTATCTTGGCAAGCAAAAGTTGTGTAATTAGTTTTTTTATATCTCTTATGAACAATATTTAATACTAATCCCAAATTGAATTGTCATTGCGTTATAAAATAAAAAATAACGATATTGAAGCAGAAGACGTTTTCGAAATATTGTTATTTACACGATGTTTATTACTTGATTATAGTCGTGTGGATATAGTTTTATACTTGAATAGCAATCATATTATTTTTGTCCTAGACTGTATTTATGTTAAGGCTAGAGTCGTGTCGGTTTCTTGTTAATACAATGTTTTGTAACTTTAGCTATTATAATCATTGACTGGTATTATCATCGTGTTGCATGACATCGTACAGTATTTCTAATTTATTATCAATCATCGTCATTTTTTATGTATATACTATGACTATAATAAATACTTATTTAGAAATGTTGTGTTACCGAGAAACAGCCGATGGTAACCAATAAAATAGATTTACTGAACGTTGTGCTAATGACTGATTTTATATCCGCATGTAGATCTATATTCCCATGCCACTTATACGTTGAAACATTAATATTGTTATAGTTTGTCCATATAAATTTTATATCAGCGTATTCAGCATGTCGTATTGTCAATGTTCATTGTACCAAGTAGATTTGACACATTCCCATCCCCAAACCGCACATGTTTGACCGCGACTAAACCGCATTTCAATCGCAGGAGGCGGTGATCAACGAGTTAAAAACGAAATCCCAGGGCGTCGGGGAGAAGAAGCTCCTCCACCAGGACGAAGTGTACAACGGGGCTCTGGAGGACATCCTTCACGGGCTGCGCAGCGAGCCGTACCGGCGCGCGGACGCCGTGCGGCGCTCGCACCGGCGCCGCATCAACTCGCACCGCCTGTCGCGCGGCCTGGAGGAGCTCGACGTATGATACCCGCCCTCCAGCCCCGCGCTGGACCGCTGTTCCGTACAACGCGCCGTCGAGTCCTTCAACGCGCGCTGCGACCCGACAGAAACGGAAGGTAAAACGCGCAACAAACGCAGAAAGGACCTCGAAATGGTGCCCAAAAAACAAACCATAGCCGTCTTCAATATCGAGGATAGCCCCGAATTCGAGGATTCCTATGCCTGCGGTAGTACCAACCCCGTCCGGAAAGCTAGAACCTCGATGTATAAAGTCGCCCCGACCGACTGCGAGGTCGGAGAGCGATGCGAGCTGATCAAGTCTACGTACGACGCGATATCGAAATACACGCGAGCGATGTTCGACAAGCAAGACGAAACCGTCGTCTGAACGCGCCTCGCCTCCGGTCTCCACGGTCGCTGCGCTCGCGGTAAACTGTGGTCGCTAAAGACAAATTTTAATATATTTATTTAACTAACATGTTGGTGAAACCAAGTTGTTTTATTTTTTGTATACGCTTGTTAGCAGAGCTGACGTGTACAGATCTTTAGGTCGAGGCGGTTACCGACGAGTGCGCATGTGTAACTCTTTGATACTCCTGTAATTCATTCCATGCTACTATTCACAGTACAGTATTTTGCTACGAAAAATTTACAAACTTTTATTTCATTCATGTGCTTAGCTTTAGGCATTTTGTAGCGCCCTAGCCTAGTGCCGTCTCTGGCCTGCACAATACTCGAAAGGGAGACAACGCGATATATTAAATGGGCACTTTAGTCCCGCTAGTTAACGGCCTTTAAATTTTTTACGCACAATTATAAGCGAATTTTCGATGGAGAAATGTAATTTTTAATATTTATAAACTATAATCGTATAGGCAATACAGTGTCCTTAATATGTTTTAACTATGTATACATGATATTTGAAACCGCAAGGGTTTGTCTTTCGTATAAACGAATTAGCATTAAATTTACAATATGCAATGGCATAAATATATATTCATAGCATTTGTACGTAACAATAATGTGATAGTTCAAAGTAGTAGCATTTACTCCGATTGCATATTTATCGACGCTGGCAACATTAACAACTGGGTTGTATAAGTATTTTGTTTAGTTACAAGTGTTTAGGGAATCTTTATTCGAGACATGACACTTTGTAGTTGGTAATTATTTATAGGTTTCGATTCCAATTAGGTTAAGTTTTAAATAGTAATTAAACAAAAACAAGCATTTTGTTACACAAGTCTGTATTTTAAAATTGCTTATATTAATTTGTTTTACTTATACATTTTGATCTGATCCGCATCTCGAAATATCTTAATTAAAATAATTAGTTTATATACTTTGTATATATTTATTTATAATTCTATGCTGGTATTTAATTCGGAACAACTTAATGTAAATATAGTTATTTTTGTTTCATATTGATTTTAAACGAAATATTTGTGTTCACGCAATTTATTAGAAGTATAAATTATATTTTATATAATAATTTGGTACTCTTTGATGATTTTAATTGATTTAATACTGGATAGAACTTAATATATTTAATTAATATGCACAGAATTTAAGGCCGAGTACACACTAGTTGCGAACTTTTATGCACCGTAAGAAAAAACACGTTGTATTCTTGGCCTTATGTAAGAAAAGGTGCTTTCTGCACAATTTTTGTTTTGGATCTTAGAAATGTATAACTGGTTAGGTATACAAAAATGTTTGAAAAAGCAATACTTTCAAATTATACAGGGTTTTGTATCGGATCACGCACACATGTTAACTTTTAATTATAATATCAGAAACCACCTATTTGAGTAATGATTAATTACTATTATTCATAATTCATTACAGTTTTGTGTCAAGTTATGTTTTGAAAGGTTATTGAGGGATTTTCGTATTACTGATATAGAAACCTGCTTACTAAAATTGTCTATGTTTATAATGCCAGCTGTGTACTTGTTTGTATGTGTACCTCTCTGGTCCCTTTTAGCAGACCTTAGTAGAAATACTAAGGTAGCGTTTCCATCTACAATAAATAGATGTCAAATAGCAGATATTTCTTGCAGGTGTAAACATAGCTTAAGGCAAGGTAATGCAGCAGTGTTGCTATATCTGTGGTACAAAACTACCCGTTTTCGTAGAAATTTATAATAATGTTTTCTGTAAGTATGTGATGTATACTTGAGAGTTTTAATTGGGTTTTTCATAGTTATGTTCGTAACGCATGTATGCTAGCGTTAGAAACAGTATTCAGTGATGCAATAAAACATTTACAGTAATTTTGTTTCATTTCAACAATTTTATCATACATACCAAAATATCATTTGACATTTCTGTCAAGATAGATATTTCTCTTATTTGTTAGTGGTCTGCTGCTTTCCTATCTCATTTTTTGACGAAATTGTATTAGACCCCATCAATTTTATCAAGTTGTTCGCTTTTAAAGTTTTGGTTGTGTAATTTCCAATGTTAAGTATTTATTACATTTTTCTTCTAAACACCGCATCATATCTTCTGATTCTGTAATTTCTGAACTACCTCATCAGCCGTCAGCTTTATTTGCTCCACTATAGCAGTAACTTCTGCCATAGCTCCGATTCCTTTATCACCACACATGAGAAGTTTATTAATTGGTGGTATTTCCCCATGGCCCCACTCTTTCAGCGTATTTATTTGTGTTGCCGTTATGGGGTGCTCCCACATACGAGTGTTCATGGCTGGGCAGAATAGCAGGGGTTTGGTGAGGTCCCAAGCGCGAGTGGTGCAGGTTAGTAGGTTGTCGCATATACCCTGAAAGTAAGTATAATATGTGGCTAAAAATCTTTTTCTCAGTGACGATAACAAAGGGAACATCTTTTACTAATTCTTAAGAGTTGTATTAGATGGTCTTTGTTATTTGACTGCATAAGGCCAGAAGGGGTGAGTAAATCTCTACTGAAGGCTACTAATTCCAATCCAGTCACTCCAATTGTTTCGAAATCCTAATGGGCAAAAGATTGAACATATTTTTGTTATATTTCATTTGGTCTCACTTCATATATTTGATGCCACTTAATGCTTTATGCGAGGATAGGCAGCAAAAGTACAGATTTTAATAATCAGTTAGTGTGGCGTGGGAACAAAAACATGGAATACCCAATAGCCTGGTACTTGGTGGTGAATGTGTTAGATGAGATTTGAATTAACTATCGAATTGCTAAAGCTGACGTATCACAATATTATACAGTTTCATAAAAATATATAATACAGGCAAACCTATCGTTTACTTCCACCAACGCATACCTATAAGCATTCATCTGAATGTCACCCAGTGTCACACATATGTGCGTTCATTAGTAACTAAACTCCATAAATAACAAAAGGTGCGGCACGGAAAATTGTCGGCAGTAAA
Organism: Acleris literana; assembly: GCA_946894065.1. Classification (NCBI taxonomy): domain Eukaryota; kingdom Metazoa; phylum Arthropoda; class Insecta; order Lepidoptera; family Tortricidae; genus Acleris; species Acleris literana. The sequence continues at coordinate 3,142,897 of OX335678.1, read as the reverse complement.
TGGTTTTAACGAGGAATACACTCTTTCAGTCATATCTTAAGAAATAAATTCCAAAGAAATATAGAAAGGCTACCTGAGCCATCTTAGCCAGCGTGTTGGCATCCAACGGCGCAATGACCATCAGGTCGGCCCACTTGCCAAGTTCTATATGCAACACCGGGTCTCCTCTCCTTTGCCATGCTTGCCACTCGGCATTGTCATCGTATAATATCACTTCTGACGGCAATTCCGAGACCTCGAAGAAGTGTTTCGCGTGTTCCGTCACTATGACACGAATCTGATGACAAATATTACAACATAATAACAAGCTTTACAGGTAAACTTATCTTGTTTACAAAACTGATAAGAATATAACCTCAAAACTATACAGCTTGTTGTTACGATTTAGTTCCAATAGTAACTTTACTAAAAGTGGTATTTTCAACGCAGCTACACTACCAGTCGCGGCTAAAATTAGTTTATATACACTTTTATCCATTTTAGAGAGTTGGATAAACAAAATTACAAATATGTAAATACTGACATTTTGATTTTTTAAATTTCGAATCTTGACTTGGTTGTCACATTTTCATTCCAACCATCCAAAATATGTTTTTATTTTAATTGAAGGAAAATAGTACACATTCTCAAATAATAACTTTGTTTAATTTAACAGCAACATCAGCAAGGTATATACAGAAACAATAGCTTACCAAAAGTGGATTATAACTGATAACCTAAGCTGATAACACAGCAAACTAGGATATTATTAAATTGTTCGTTGGCAACATTCATTGAATTCGTACTATCAAAATAAAATAAAATAAATGTCAGTTGATTACGTATCGCGTGTGGGGTATGTCGCTACTTTGTCTGAGCACAAAGTACACTTTTTATTTACGTTTCGGAAAAGTGTTAGTGTGTCATACTAATTAGGATGTCAGTAATAACATAATGTGTTATTAATGCAGTGATTAGGTACCAGTGATGTGTAAAGTGTGAAGTGCTGAAATATTAATTTTAGTTGTTTACGATGGATGCAAACTCGAAATATTACGAGGGCTGCGGCCAGGAAGGGCCGATTCGGTGTATATTTCTGTGTGAATTCCACCCGACTGCCGGGCCCAAGATAACTCGCCAAGTGCCAGATAATTATATTTCGAAAGATATTTTCGATACGGTCAGTCACTACATCATTCCAAAAGTTCAACTGCAGCGATGCACTTTGACAGTGTAAGTAACTATTGACTTGTAAACTAAGTTTGACTGTAATTGGGTCAGTAAAGCTGCTCGCGACTGATTTGTAAGGGCAACGTTTGAGCCCGGTTCGTCTAACTGGATATTCGAGTTTCAATCGACTTTATGGCTAATTTGTTTCGTACAGCTCTTATTTCATTAGATTCCTTAGGTACTAAATACAGATTCACAACTATGTTTTTGATTATTTTTTTCATACTCTTAGATCCTTTTAAGGTGAGAATTGTTGTTATGATGATTGTTTATTTAATTAATTTATTTGATCAATTTAAATAAAAACCCCAGATTTGTCAAAAATATTTCTGATAAGCCTAAGAAGTGATAGATTATTTAGTAGTTTTGTTTGGATTAGTACTATTTTTAAAATAATAACTAATTTAATGTAAAGGCAATAATATCATTAATAGAAAATATTATAACTTCAAAATCCACTAACAAAAATGTTGGTAGGTTCAGTTGAGTCCTCAATAGGCATTGACATAAATATTTTCAATCATTATCCCCAAATTCCACTGATTATATTTTTTGTCAAAATAAAGTGTTCTCTAGTAATCTATCAACTAGATCATCTGTCTATAGGTAGTAATAATATTTTGCAAGCATCTTTAGCATAATGAAATTGTTAGTTATTTAGTTATTTTTGTTTTTTCAAGGTAATATGTATATCTTCTGAGCAACAGAAATGTAATTTATATTATAAGTGGAAACTGTTTTGGCTGATGTACTTTTTAAATTTGATTGTTTCTTAATGTGTCATATATTGCTGTTTGTTTCCCCAAAAAAAAAAAAAAATTTTGCCATCTACATTAATAAAATATTTGTAAGTAACAAATTATTCTCATTCCCCAGAACACTCCTTGGCTCCAAAATCCTGGGGTTCCCGGTGCGGATAGACAACAAGAAGTATGCTCGCAATGCTTTCTACTTCAACCTGTGCTTTGTTTGCGATGCCTGGGCCCGCACTGTACACTTAGAGCCGCTGGTCAAAAAACTTACTGAATACCTTGTAAGTATATGTAGATTCTGTGCCTAACGCTTAAACTGTAGGTTTTTATAAATATGTCACACAAATTGACCTAGTCATTAAACTAATGTCTGTTCATAAACAAAAATCTTCTAAGCAATATCACCATCCCTTCTGAAAGACCCAGACTGCTAGCAGTGTCTGAACGGGAATCTAATCATTAGTTGCACGCTCTCCCTTCTCGATATTTGGGATCCCTGTTGGATCCCTCTACTCTTCAGTTGGCTGTTTGTCTGCGTCTTGGTTTACCTATATGTGAACCGCACCCCTGTTGTCTTTCTGGACACCACGTCCACTCACTGGGGCGGCATTGTCTCTTTTGCCACCTAAGTGCTGGCCGCATTTTTAGGCACAATCCCTTAAATGACATTGTCAAACGTTCCCTTGGCACAGTCAATATTCCGGCAACCATGGAGCCCTCAGGTTTTTCTGCCTCGGATGGCAAAAGACCTGACGGCTGCACTTTGGTGCCATGGTTTTTGGGCCGCCCCTTGGCTTGGCGTAACATGCGTGGACAGGACATTTTAGCTCCGCCTCACGTCGAGGGATCCGCTCGTCAGCCTGGGTCCGCGGCTGACCGTGCCCAGACCATTCAGTGCCGCAAATACGCTTTCCTAAATGAAAATTACTTTTTTGCGGCACTTGAAATGGAAACATTGGGTCCTTGGTCTTCCGACACCGAGAAGTTTGTAAAAGAGGTGTCGGAAAGACTTATTTGGCAGCGGGTGATCCCAGAGCGGGCTCGTTCTCTCCGCAGCGGCTCGCTCTGGCTGTGCAAAGGGGGAACACGGCCAGCATTTTAGGGACCATGCCGCGAGCGGGTGAACTGCGAGGGTTATTTTATTTATAGTTAGTATTTTATGATTTGTTGTAATTTTGTATGTGTTATATGAAATAAAAATATTTTCAGTTCTGTTTGTGCTATTGGTACTAATAAATGTCGTCTCACAATCCACAAGGAGCCTTATCTTATCTTTCGGATCTTTTGTGCAATTACCCTCTAACACACTCTGGTTAAAGGGTTCAAAAGCAAGCTCTCCAAAGAGATCCTACAACTGAAAAGAGAAAACACTTGCGCGGTGACCAGGATCGTAACTGGCCACTGCAAACTGACCAGACATCTGTTTCTAATGGGTATGAAACAAGACGCGACATGCAGGTTCTGTCAGAAGACAGGAGGAGACAGCAATGCACATCCTCTGCTCATGCCATGACCACTAATGCGCAACAAAAGTACCTAGGGCGACTTATCATGGACCCACAAGAGTTACAACTCCTCACTGCCCAAAGCCTCTGGAAATTCCTGTGGTGTTAGTCTCTCAAAGAACGGCGGTCGGTCGGACGGACGAGCGAATCGAAGCGGCGAGTTTAAGTAGTCCCGTCCGAGCGAACAAAACACATTTTAGCGCGTGCATTGTCAATTAGGCAGCCTTATACGTTCGAGAAGTCATGCTGCCAAATTGAATACACGCTCTAAAATGTGTTTTGTTCACTCTGACGGGACTACTTAAACTCGCCGCTTGGACAATCACTCGTTCGTCCGCCCGCCCTTTGTTGTTGAGAGGATCACACCTCTGGACGTAACGGGCCTTTGCGGTGAGCTTTAAGGCCGAGCCACACCGGATGCGTGCGTGCACGTGCACGTGCGTGTTCGCTTTCGACTGCGTTGTATAGAATGAATTCTCATTACTACATGTCACTATACAACGCAGTGGAAAGCGAACGCGCACGTGCACGTGCACGTGCACGTCACGCATCCGGTATGGCTGGGCCTTTAGGCCCATCCCAACCTTACCCCCAATAATAATAATAATACACACTCTGCTGTTCGAATGCGCAGGTTTACTCATCATGTTTTTACTTTTCCGTAAGAGCATCAGGTAATGTACTTCAGTTAGAATAGAAAGTCTTATTGATACAAGGTGACCTTTGTCACTCTTAGGGGTTTGAACTCGGTACCTTACGATCACGAGTCGACTTCCTTTAGTCACTGGGCCATCGACGGTGTTTAACCGACGCTCTAGAAGAGGGGTGTAATAAAATTAACACCTTTGTCTGTCTGTCCGCATTGTAGTTCCCAAACGGAACAAGTGATTCAGAAACGGGTTTTTTTTAAAGATAGCTATCTTAATCGGGATGGTTTTTAGCTGGGTTGCATGAAAATCGTTTGGGCCGATAGAGATATTTAACTCTGAAAGTAACGGTGGCAATTATTTTGGGTGTTTTTACCTATAGTTATTTTTGCTGTTATCGCCTACTTAGCGAATGCAGACAATGTATGTACAGTACTCCCAGCTTCATAATAGAATTCGGGTGGCTATCGCTATCACCAGAGATCGGAATAGGCAGAGCTTATTTGCCTAAACTTGACGCATATTCATTCATACGTGAGTGAGATGGGAATACATTATTGAATGAATATGCATCAAGTTTAGGCAAATTAGCTCTACCTATTCCGATCACTGGCTATCACCCTTGCACTCGCAACTGACAGTATATCTGTCACTCGTGTATCATACAAAAACGAAGATTATCGATGTATATTAAGAAAATGGTTGCACTGTAATCAACACTGCTTGATAAAAGATAAACGATTGCAAATAAGATTCCTTAAATGTTTAGTCACTAAAAAAGTTAAAGATCAATGTAACGGAGATTATGAAAAGCTTTTTAAAATTTGTAAAATTATCCTTATGATAGGAAAGTTAAATTTTTGCTGGCCACTGAATATTTTGATAAATTAAATTCTAAATTAATTAAATTCCGGAGCTTCTCAAGTCGACCTAAAAAGAGTAAAACATATATCATGCCTAAATTCACTAATTATTATGGTTGTAGAACAAGTAATTATTTGATTCCTCAAATATTCAATGAACTACCCAGTGAACTCATTAATGACTTAAACGAAATAAAGCCAAATGTATTTAAGTCTAAATTAAAAAAGTTTTATATGTCAAACTAAATTAGGTTAAATTAACTAGTGCGTAGATTACATTTTTTCTGTTAAGTGTTACTTGTGAGCGTTATTGATAAAACGATTTCCAGGAGTAAGTGCCGACAAACTGCTCTGTAGTTTGGCACGAGTATACAATAAGAAACCATGTAATGCTTAAAGTAAATAAATAAAATAATAAAAAAAAAAAAAGATAAAAAAAAGATTAAAGATATTTCTTCAGTAAGTAGGCCGCACGGGCACTTTTACACGTCAAGAATCTACCAGTTATGAACGGTATACATACCCCAGATATATAAACAGGTGCCTGGCATGCCATTTCCGCTTCGTGGCCACTTATTTATCACGTAGAGACGTGAAGAGACGCTCTACGTGTCTTAAGCCAAGCATGAATTATCGCAACATAAATTCAAAATAATTACACACCTAGTTGCGATTTCTCAGTCAGTGCGCAGAGAACAGTTAATAAATCGAAAAGGATCGCTGTGTTTTTGATCATAAATGCTTATTTTTGACCCCCAACAAAAGTAAGTGTTGTAAGTTTAACGTGTGTGTGTATCTGTCTGTGGCATCGTAGCTCTCAAACGGATGGACCGATTTGGACGCGGTTTTTTTTTAAAGAAAGCTAGTTCAATCTGGATGGTTCTTAGTTAGGTTTCGTTAAAATCGTTTGTGCCGTTTTTGAGATATCAGCTCTTAAAGAAGACATCGTCATTATATGTACAGTCGGCCAAAAATGTGGTCTACCCTCCGGTTGAAGTTCATTTGCGCGTCGTGATACAACATGTTCAATTCAATTCAATTTTGTAGGTTATGGCTTCCATCGAGACTGTCGATGATTCCGCCAACGTCAATGTTAAGAAAGGCGCGAGATTGATTTTGCCATGGCATGAAAAGTAGCCTATGTTTAAGCTATCACCATTTTAAATTTCATCCAAATCAGTCTATAGCAGCTTGAAGGAGTAACAAACAAACACAAGCTTTCGCATGTATAATATTAGTAGGATGAACGAGTCAACTTCTAGCGGTATAGGGTAGTATCGCTGAGACCCACACAGAGAAGTTGTATTGAAGTTGTAAATAAATGAATCACTTTTATAAATTATGTGTTTAATACTTTTTCTAATAATAAGATTACAGGAAGATAAGTAAACAAAAATAAAATAATTAATTTTAAAGAAGCACCAAGACACGAGATCCCGTGTCTGGTTCTATTGAAATTTTCTAGAGAATGAGCTTATGGATCGATATCCGAATAGATCATAAACAATTTTGAATTTGGATAGATTTAGAAATGTAAGAGTGGCCAGGAACGCAAACAAAGGAGGTTGTAACAACTTCGTTACAAACTAATACACGTCTTGCTATGATCAAAGTTACAATTACTGATGTGCCAAAGGAAACTTTCCAAAATTGCGGAACGTTTAATGTAGGAAAATTTCGGGAACTTCTCACAATTTTGTATGCATGGGGATTGAGACTTTCCGTTTCTTAAATTTAAATTTCCTATATTTCTAGTGAAAGTATCCGGAAATTTCTAAGAACTTTTCCAACTTTTTGGAAACTTTCCGCAACTTGCCGATCAGTAGTTACAATTACCGTACTCGCTAACGGGCGAATGCTCTGTCCCTCGCAGACCTCGCAGTATTCTTATAGAGTGCGAGGGATAAAGCATTCCACTCGCTAGCCAGTACGGTAATTGTAACTCATGGTAAGGGTACTGATTGAGCGACTGCTCTCCTTTAACTTTCCTTTGTGCCTTGTTTCACTGAAAATCTGATCTCCTTAGCCAATAAGCAGTAAGTATCCCAAATTCAATCAACCAAATCACTTTTAATTCTACTCTATTAGTAATAAGGTTGATACTGCAACAGGGGTTTTATATTGCCTATTGATTTAGGAGGGTAGAAATACACAACAGACAGTTACAATAAAGCAAGATTGGAGCTAATTTAGAAACTTTGCGCTGTAGTGTGAAGTCAAATAGGACTCAGCTCAGCATGCCGGCCGGAGCCACAGCGCTGGTATCTCAAGTTAATCTTTTCAGGGAAGTGTCATTTAACAGTTCAATAACAACACCTGCTAGGTACGCGTACTAGGCACAGTACAGTCAAGTGCAAAAATATGTATTGAAAGAATCCTCTTATAAATATGATAACAAGTTCATAATACACTGGAATAAGGTGCATTGGGGCATATTTTTAACCGACTTCAAAAAATGGAGGAGGTTCTCAATTCGTCGGGGGTTTTTTTTATGTATGTTCCCCGATTACTCGAAGACCACTGGACCAATATGAAAAAATTTTTTTTTTAAAATGGGCTGACCTACCATTTTAAAAGAAGTTATTTTTTGCATTTTTCAAGGCGGGTTTTTGTTTTTTTAAACATTTATTTTTTGAGATGTTGCGTTCTCCCATATTTTTACACTAGACTGTACGTACATAGCCTTTTTACTGCAAATACGTTCTAAAATTACTCTGGTAAAAGCTATGCGACGATTTATAAAATCTTCTTAACTTTTTCACTGTTGAATCTTTTGAAAAATAATCTGCACGCTAACATAGGCGATACCGAATAGATAGGTACCTATGTTAATAACTTCATTTGTATTTAGAACGTGTTTTGCCTTTTATGTAAATCTCGTTTAATGCGTAGGTAGGTACATAACAAATAATAAAAGGTAAAAACATACATATTATGATAATGTGTTTATTGCTAAAACAACACTTTATTTCGTGCTATCAGGGTTAGTGATGCCATGTCATGCTTCAAACGAAACAATAACAAAACTATTTTGACTACGGAACCCTAAAAATAAAAATAGTTACAATGTGTAACGATTCAAAATTGTATGAAAGCTAAACCCTATAATCGCCTTATCGTTTTTTCTATTACACACATACATACAGTACGGTCAAGGAAATGTATTCGCGTACCTTTTTCACTCTTGTCACAATGACAATAAGAGTCAAAAAGGTACGCGAATAGAATCCGACCACGCTAACTCTGCAGCTGTCAAAGACCGTTCAGTTTTGAAAAAAATTATATGGCAACACCACGAATTAAAGAGAAATAAGTTTTGATACTTATATTATTAATTTTTTTTTATTTTACATACTTATGAAACATTTTTCGCTATTTTTCTTGTGACCATGACCATGTTAAATGTTATTTAGAATTTAATAAGTGGGTATTTTGTTGGCATTGAATACATTATCATTATCATTCCTTCTTAATATCATGTAAAAACTAAAAATACCATGTCATTTCATTAAAGTAATACATAACTTGAATAACTTCTTTGTTTTTTGAAGTTTAACGGTAGATTTATAAACAAAACGCGGCTTATTGTTATCAACCAAACAAACATGAGCGAGATTGTCTAAAATTCGACAATTTCGAATTAAAGATTAAAATTGTTCAGTTACTAACCTGTCAATGCCTTGTTGTTAAGTAAACATTGTCGTTTTTGAGCAAGAACAGAGTCCTGTGAATCTTCAACATGTTGGAAATCACTCAATATGCGAAACAGTAATTGCAGCGCATCACTCTTAGAAGGTTTCACCATTGTTTTTACTTTTATTACAATAAATAGTGAGTTACGGAAGCCATCTGACATACCACCTACTTGTCAAAACCGGTGTCAAGCCAGCCAAAAAATATTGCCATATAAAGTTTTACACGCGGTTTCCAGGTTATTCTATTGCAGAGTTCATCAGTCTACATTTCCTTGACTGTACATACCTACACGCCTGCCTCCCAATGGGGCAGGCGGAGACTATGGAACGCCAGGTGCCCCGGTCGTCTAAACATACAACTTTGTCTTCCTCTACCTTCATCGACCTCTTCATGCACGTACGTCGATTTCGGGTGCTTTTTCACTTTGGCCCTTATTCAGTACATCGAGAAACTGATCACTGTATGTGCGTCTAGGGCGTCTCCTACCGACATCTCCACTCACTGTCACTCGCCATATCTCTTTCGTAACTCTTCTCTCATCCATCCTCTCTAAATGACCAAACCATCTTAGTATATCCTTTTCGATCTTTGTATCTTCTTTCAATCCACATCGTTCTCGGGTCTCGCTATTTCTAACTCTATCTATCATCTTAACTCTACACATACTTCTCGGAGCTCTCATTTCAACAGCATTAATCCTGCTTTCACTGTTCTTCTGCCTTAGGTTTACGCATGATTCACTACCACGCATCAATGTTGGTGTCTTATATAATCTATGGGGATTTTTGTAGCGATTGTGTAGGTAGTTATTAGCTCGAATTATAATTGCCGTCTACCTATTTTAGAGTATATAATAAACTATTCATTGGTGAAGTTTTGGAGCAGAAAACAAAGAAAAGTGATACAAAACAAGGTACATAACATTTTCAATACTCCGTTTTTTTTAAATCGAAAATTATTAAATCTTAATTAGATATTTGTAGTCGCCCAAGAAACTCCTTTACCGTTTTTGGACAGTACGTATGATCCTATAAATAAAGTCCTAGGACTTTTTTTTTCGGCTCTACACAAAAAAAATATAGCTCTTAATATCTAATCTGTACCTTATCTTTATTAGTAACAGTGTGACATAACAAATGTTAATAAATCAAAATTAATTAGTTGCCATGCCACAAGTTGAAATATGACAGTAACTACTCGATCAATTAACTACTTATAATCCCGTGCCCACGTTGCACACATCAAGAAGAATTCACGCATTCAGTGCCCATGTGCCTAGTCTCTATACAATTTTGACACTTTATCGAGATCTTGGTTATGATGGGTTATAGACACGCGCCGCTACCGGCATATTGTTTTTACAACCAGTTTGTTTCATGGTCATACTAGCCCTAAATCTTGCGTGACCTTGTATCCAAGGTCACGTTGCCTGTAAGAATCGTTGGTCTTTTGGATATTTTTTAACAATAATTATACTTATTGTATACTAGCGCTCCGCCCTCGCTTCGCTTCGGTATATGGTAGTTTTTTTGTAACTTCCGTTGATAAGGCAGAATTTGTTATACATTCTGATGACAATACAATAATATGGTACCTACCATCGAGCTGGTCTAAATTACACACACATACACACAATTTATACCCGTCGTGATAGGGCTCTGTGCAAAAAAAAAAACATTCGGCAGCAAAAGCTTGTCCCAAAACTGAAAAATTTGACAGAAACTTATTATTGGTAGGTTAGCTTAGGTACCTATGTGCATAGTTAGAACATTACTAACATTAGGTATAATTTTTAATTTAATTTACTAACACTTTGGTCCAAAGATGGCTGAATTTTTGATTTGATTTGAATTTGATTATTCCGGAAGATCGAACAGTTCCCGAGAGAATAGCGACTAACACCTTCACCACTGACAGAGTCGCGGGTAAAAGTATATTATTTATGTTTTTTAACCGACTTCAAAAAAGGAGGAGGTTATACGTTCCACTGTATGTTTTTTTTTATGTATGTTCACCGATTACTTCGTCAATTGTCAACCGATTTCAAATATATTTTTTTGATTTGATAGAGTATACTTTCGAAGTGGTCCCATTGTCACCAAATCTCAATCTGATGCGAGGATCCGTGAGGAATTGAGGGAACTCCTCAAATATTGTAGGCAAACATATAGCGATTTTAGTATTTTTAGTAACAAGTCCAGCATTTGCATTTAGAAAGTATCATTTGGTGAAGTGGAACTGATGATGAAGACCACAGATGGCCACCGGAACTCCTTAACGGTATCGATTTCAAGGGTGGCGATAAGATATCTCGATTAAGATAGTTGAGCGACTACAACGAAGAATATTTACTTGTTAACCGACTTCAAAAAAGGAGGTTATTGAAATATGACTATGACTTTCCCGCGGTGTTGCTTGCGGCGCGCTTGAAATAACTTAAAGTTTCATTTCAACTAAGAAGTGGGACTACGTACTTAACAGCGTATTATGATCACTAAAAAGTATAAAATAAAATAAGTGTTTTAAAAAACAAAAAACCGCCTCCAAAAACGCAAAAAACAACATTTTGAACAAAAAGCCGACATCAGTTGGACTAACCTATTAGGTGCCTACAATTTTAAAGAAGTTATTTTTGGCGTTTTTGAAGGCGGTTTTTTGTTTTTTTAAACATTTATGTTCTGTACACTAAAGTGTTACGTACATTAAACACAAACATTATAATTTACTTAATAATTTTAATTAATTGCGCAGTAAAGAACAAAACCTACCAACAGAAAGACAAAAATAGAAACTTTGTTTTATAGGTACTATTGAGAGTTATCATGCTACGAGATCGTGAGTTCCTCTCCATATTAATGCTTTGAAATTGCGTCTTATTAGACGGTGTTAAGGTTATTTTTGGCACTTATCTAACAGCCAGCTGTTCAAATATTAAATTTGAGGTCGCGAGTTGGTTCAATAGGTTTTATCACTTGGTGCTGTTGCTATAGGATATAATCATTGTTATTAAACGGTATCCTTGTTACTGGAGTTTTTTTTTTTTAATTAACACCTACACCTTTATTTTACATGGCGTGGTTCTGGTATGCTCACCCGTGTATCAAACGCTTGAAACTTGTATTCAAGCGGAAACCTCTTTCCAACAATATGTATTAAAAAGAGACTAACACTTATTCTACAAGTTACAAGATTTTCATAAAAAGGCCCGCAATAGAGCTCGTTCCCACTATGAGCTCGTTCCCACTATGTCGTATGTCGGTCCGGATTTTAATCGGTCGTTCCAGTGGCAGAACGTTTCATATGAAGCTATTCACACTCGTCCGACATCGATTTTTTGTCGGATCCGACAAAAAATATCGTGAGTTTTGCCAGCCTCTCGTCCGGATAAAAATCGTGTCGGAACTCGCTCGCCTTTGAGTAAGTATGACGCTGTTCACATTGGTCGGATGTCGGGGCCGTGAACAGCGTCATTCTTACTCAAAGGCGAGCGAGTCCCGATACGATTTTTATCCGGACGAGAGGGCTGGCAAAACACACAATATATTTTTGGTCGGATCCGACACAAAATCGTTGTCGGACTAGTGTGAATAGCGTCTTATAAAACGTTCTGCCACTGGAACGACCGATTAAAATCCGGACCGACATACGACTAGTGGGAACGAGCTCTTAAAAAAAAAGATATCGACTGCTTACCTATTTGGACGACCTTACAATCTTTACATAGAACACAATATAGTTTATTGCATACCATAAATAATTACAAATAAAACTATGTACCTATAGAATGTTATATCTCATGAGTCATAGTAAACAACAAGTAGTCTTTTCGTTACATTGGTTGGTCCGTAGCGATTTTACCTATAAATGTATGAAATTTCTTCAGCATATTCGGTGCTCGCTTTGTATTGTATCTATGAAATTTCTTCTTTGTTATTTTCTTACAGCGGACGTGATTACCACCGCTTTTCAAATAAATCTGTATCTGGCTTTTTAATCATATCGGTTTGTTTATATCAGTGATCCCCAAAGTGGTCTATAACGACCCCCAGGGGTCGACGACGACCTGCAGGGGTCCATGTGAGCGGAAAAATTAAATGGGGGTCCATGAGATGAAAATGAGGGTCCACGATAGTGGATCCCGTTTAAGCAGGTCGTGACTTTAATTCCATTAATGGAATAATCCATATTCATACACAGATAGTAGGTCCCTGCTTACTTACGTAATACTTTCTTATAAATATACATATAAACAAAACAAACATAATGTATAGGTATAATTATGTTTCAATTTCCTCTGTGTGTAGTTTTTTACTTTGTAAAAAATATTTATCCACGCTAAATTTTCATTGTAGCCTGTGTAAATTTTTAGCCGGCTAGACCTCCAAAGTTATCCGTGCAAAAAATCCCGTAGATTTTTTGCTTAGTTTTTACGTGATAACGTAAATATTATGTAAGCAGGGGGTCCACCCAAAACCGAAACAAATGCCAAGTGGTCTATGAGACGAAAAAGTTTGGGGACCTCTGGTTTACATACATACATAAACTCACGCCTTTATTCCCAGTTTGGGGTAGGCAGAGCTACAGAATTGCCAACAACTCTAAAAGCTTGTTGATAATTCTGTAACCACATTTTGCATAATCAGGCTAAGATGTTTACCAGTGTATTAGTGACAGGTTGCAAGCCCATCGCCTAACAGTACTACAAGCCTTTATTCCCTTAGTCAACTCTTACGACATCCACGGGAAGGCATGGAGTGGTACTATTCTAAGCCTGCAACCACACAGCTCTGGTTTATATTATGCATTTTTGTTATGAGTGACGAAATGAAAAGGTCCCTAGTATATATAAGTATTTTTCTTCCGTGTGGTATTTGAATTTGGGATAGTGTGGACGCTAGTGGTTGCCGGGATGCAAATGAAACCCCATATTTTTACATAAACGACGTGACGGCGCGATAGCGGCCGGAGGCAGAGAGAGCCACAGATTCTAACAGCTTGTGTTGCCACAAAAATCATTAAGTGTGTTTCACACAGATAGTCCTGTAGTTTATGAACCTCTTTCTTCACCAGTTATCAATGGAACTGGAGACGGAGTGGCTGTCGAAGCAGTCCACCTCAGGAGAGGCGTCGGCGCTGGCGGCGCTGATGCGGCAAGTGATGCAGGACATTAACAGCCGGCGGATGTGCACGCTCACTGGTAGGCTTTTTATGGCATCATCATTTCAGCTGGAAGACGTCCACGGTCTGCGCTAAGCCTTTGCTAAGCTAATAGCAGCAAACACCATTTAACCTTAAAAACAAACGCGGGCGAAAGTAAGCAGTGGCGGCTCCTGAAACATGCTGATTTTTTTTTGGTGAGGGTTAACTGAAAATGTAAGTAAAACTAGATTTATTGTTATAGTAACAATAAATCGGACAATCCTTGAACCGTCCTCTTTACTCTGTCTTACACAAGGCTAAATCTATTTGTGTTCGGTGTCCAAGACATGTAATAAATATGTTATGTTATCGAGTTATTTTTAAATTCAAACACCAGAACCCATTCAGCCTTGTAAGTAAAATTATCGTAATTCATACTTAAACTAGTTACATTTAAAAGCTATATTCACTTGAACCTGACGGGCGTAACTTATTTCAATGTTTCCGATTAACGCTTACAGTTGCTAGGCAGGCGTGAAAAAAGTGTTCCTAACGGGTTAATCAAGCAAACATAATGCTTATTTACGTATAAATAAAGTCGATATGGAAGTGATTTAATTAACGTAGTCGGAAGTTAAGTGTTAGTTGAAGACTGTAATGGGCATAGTACTATAAATAAAACTCCATTGCAGTGTTTATTGAAAAATGTTTTAATAGACTATTTTAAGAATTTTATTTCGTCTATGGTCTATGCAATTTAGGGAATATTCATGTTTTTTTTTAAAGCTTCAATAAAAGCTGATCCATGTAAAAAACGGGTGAGAAAAAACATTTTGTGAATAGCTATAAAAATAACCAAGATATAAGCCAACAAAGATTGATTCCTATCTCTTTCTAGCAAAACAGAATTTTACGTGGAGTTTATATGGCCGAACTGCACGATGACGTCACCGGTGCACTTCGGATCTCTCTGTCTAATTAGCAGTTTAAAATGCTTGTATCATCCGTATTTCTTGACCGATTTTAATTTTAATTTCACTTTTGGTGATCTCTTTTACGGTATTTTCATATTTTATTGAGAAATTGAATTGATAGATTTAAAAAATCCATGCATATTTCGTCGTCTCCGGCGAATAAAACGGTAATGCTATTTATGTTATATCGCATTACCGTTTTATTCGTCGGGGACGACGATTTATCTTCTTTCCTCGCCTTCTGCTGTTCTGCCTCCATTTCCCATAGAACAATACGGTCAGTGATGGAATATACAGACTTAGGTTAGAGCCTTTCCTGTGGACATAGGTACCAGAAGTTAACGTATTACAAGCCTAAAGGGCATTGGGTAAATTTGTTTGAAGAATATTGTCTTTTTTTTTTCAGCGGCCACTGATGATTCTTACATAGTTATTTAGAGGACCTCTAAATACATATAGATATATATAATTTATGGCGTTAAATAATATCGGAGCGGAGATTTTAAAGATTTAAGTGTTCCGTTTTTAGTACAAAAGTACGCCCAAGCATGAATATTTAAATATCTCAGCTCCGATGCACTTAAGAGTATTACATTACATAATAAAATATGTTTATTTTTAATAATTCTATCATAATTTGCCACTTTTACGAATGGCCGCTCACCTTGAAAATGTATGAATTTTACAAATGACAACACTTTTACCCAAACCCCTTTCTGGCTGAACCCACATCGTCAGCTCTACTTTGGTCCTACCCTATAAAGACATACTTTATATGCACATGCCTTTCACACCACATTGGTGCACATTTAAAATCTGACAGTTGGAGTGAAAATATTGTGCATCCTAATTTGTAAGATGCATCGTTTTTTAACAGTAAGTACCTATTTGCTACGAGTTCATCCATATTATGTCGTTATTGCGTAAGAGTTGCTCTTGATAGCCATATAGCCATATACTAAGAGTATGTTTGTTATGAGTGAGTAGGTTTTTTATATAATACATACATACATAATCTCACGCCTTCGTTCCCAGAGTGGGGTAGGCAGAGCTACAGAATTAAAAACATCTCTAAAAACTTGTTGATAATTCTATAACCACAAATTGCACAATTAGGCTAAGATGTTTACCAGCGTATTAGTGACAGGTTGCAAGCCCATCGCCTAACAGTACTACAAGCCTTTATTCCCTTAGTCGTCTCTTACGATATCCACGGGAAGACATGGAGTGGCACTATTCTAACTCGGCAACCGCACGAGGCACTCGGCAACCACACGATACGATTTTTTATATAATACATATAATAAATAAATAAATAAATATCAGGGGGCAAATTCGCATAAATTGACCTAAACTAAGCTCTAGGCTTGTACCGTAAACTCGGGTTACTTTAGCCCTAGGGGTTACCCCATTGCCCACTCTAAAACTATAACTATTTTAATGGTAGTCATCTTAAATTGGTTCAAGAATTTTAGAACTCCATAAGTAGCTTAGGTCTGATGTAACATTTAATTTAATAGAATAATAAAATTTTAAAGATGGTTTTTGAAGAGGGCAATGTTACCCCCTAGGGCTAAAGTAACCCGAGTTTACGGTACTATGGGTACTAGACAACTATAAATAAACTTTATTTATATAGAGAAATACATACTTAAATACATAGAAAACACCCAAGACTCAGGAACAAATATTCGCGCTCATCACACAAATATCTGCCCTTGCCGGGATTTGAACCCGGGACGGCTAGCTTCGAAGGCAGGGTCACTACCAACTAGGCTAATGTGCATTGATCGGAATAGGTAGAGTATATTTGCCTAAAGTTTGCAAAAGGACATAATAATATAGAGTGGTTACAACCGGTCGAAATATTAATTTATTTTTATTGAATTCCGGATTTCCGGTTTTGTTCTAGTACTAGTAAATGTAGTCGCTAGGAAGTCTCCAGTTTATGTCTCTGTTCTACGAAGTTTAGGTAAATATACTCCACCTATTAATTAGATACTTAAAAGAAATAAGTTACAGGCCCCTTTCATCACAAACTAACATAAAATATCCCGTACCGTGAGTAAATATTACGTATATTTAGCATAAAAAATACCGGAAATCCGTAATTCAATAAAAATAAATTAATATTTCACCCGGTTTTAACCACTCTATATTATGTCCTTTTGCGAACGTTAGGTAAATATACTCTACCTATTTCAATCACTGCGTAACGTTTCGTCAATATTAATCAGACGTTCCTTATCTTATTTCTAAATTATATAATTCAACATATTTGGATTGGATCCAAAACCAGAACCACGAACCGAACTAAAACCAAATTAACATGCTAGGTATGCTAAGTAATTAATTTGTATGCTACTCGTAGGCTGTTATCGCTTATATATGTTTATTATGGCCTGACATTGTCGTAAAGATCCTAAATATATAGTTAGTGATAAGTAATAATATTTTATGACACATTTTTATGTTTCATTGTATTAAAAAATGTAGAACCAATACTTAAAACAACGCTTACTTATATAACATATGAATAAAATCTACCGTGACATTCATATACCTATTTTTTTTTAGTAAAAATGTTGTTTTAACTGACCGAGAACACAATTTACAATAAACACATTTAGATTAAAATACCAAGATAGTTAGCAATGCTTACGATAACCTTGTGTCATTTACATACGAAGCTGTTTAAAAACACGTCCAGTACCGATTCCACCTGCTTCTATTCCAAACGGTCCCCATATCGAGTCATTGGCAAAGAATGTGGTAGGCGCCGTTGATTTTAATTAAAGTATTCCACTCAAAACAGGAAACAATAAATATTATGGACTACGATTTTTAACTGGCCCACATTTTGCTCAGTTTCGCAATTGTACTAGTTTTAAATTGAGTAATTAATAATTATCCATAGTTTATTTTCATGCATTCTCATCTGAGCGACAAAAACTAGTAAATCATGAATATTAATCTATTTGCAGTTGCTGTGCGACTCGACCGCGACATAAATATTAATGCTTTTAATTGTTTGTATGAATTTTAATACGTAGCCGCATATGTTTTTTTATGGTTGCTAATTATGTTGTTTACGAAGTTTGATAGAAATCGTGGGCGTGCACGTTTACGCGTGGAATTTAAAAAAAGGCTAGATACTACGTTTTTTATTTCATCAAATCAAATCAATAATGAACTCAGAGGTCTTTAAGAGGATTGTGAAGCGCTAAAATCGCGAAGCTGTAAAAAAAATTCCATACTAATTTAGCTCCGGGCGATAACGTTTCTCACCCCCTAAATGAAGTCCGAATTCCACGATTTTTGAATATGTTGTAGTTATTATAAAGAACTAGGTCTGTACGTTTCTGTTTTTTGTTTTTTAAATTTGTGTAATTCCTAGAAATATTTCATAAAAATCGGGTAGAGAAAAGTTATCGCATTTTGTATGGAAATTTTTAGCTTCACAATCCTCTTCATGTAGAAAAAACCACGTTTGTAAGGTCCGTTCATTCTTACTTGTCTTGTATAGTAAACAACTTTTTAACCTCAAAATAAACCTGTTTTTAGCTAAAACAGCTATTTTAAACAAAATAAAGCAATCACAGACAATACATTGGCCAAGTGATGTCCAAAATGTTTACTCAATTTACTCTATTTACGATAAAAGACCTGAGGGCTCAGACAAGATGCACTACGCTAACTAACGTTTCTATTCGATTCGTTTTTAAACCAATCGCGTCATTGGAAGATGACGTGATACGAGAAGTCACGTGGTCTACCAGTGACGCGATTGGTTTAAAAACGAATCGAATAGAAACGTTAGTTAGCGTAGTGCATCTTGTCTGAGCCCTCAGGGCCGGTATTCTAGGCGGTAAAAACGATATAGTAGTTTGCCTGTTATGGCATTGTTATGACGTCAGCCGCCATTACTGTCAAGAAAATAAGAGCTATCAAAACATTGACAATACGATAACAGATAAAATACGATATTGTTTTTACCGTGTTGAATAGAGGCGCTGTTTTAGACAAAAAAGGTTAATTTTGAGATTAGAAAGTTGTTTACTATAAGACAAGTAAGAATGAACAGACCTTAAGTAGCTACCGTCGCAACCTATAAAATCCTTGTAAAATGCTGTCAAGCTAAATAACCTGAACATAAAAATGCTTTAACAGAAAACATGTTTTTAGTCTTTGTTTTTATTTTTATGTGGGTGTTTGTAGAACCAAGAACTCAACAACTTGACCAATTTGTTATGAAATATAGGCGCCGGGCACTGAATTACCCCTTCAAGTATTTATTAAGTGATAAGTAAAAAAAAAATAGTGATAAGTTATTACCTATGCAAGTAGATCCTGTTTTGTTGCATCAAGGTTTTATATACTCTAACTACTAAGTAGTAAGCTAGGCAAGCTTTATAAACCCGACTGTATTATTTAATATTGTCGTCTTCGTCTTTATAATGCCGTTTAGGCGGCAGAGCGTGCTACAGAAATAGACATAGAAACATATACTCCAAAAACATAACCCTCTTTCTATCGCCAAGATCTTTCTGTTTAAGGCTTGGAAAATGCTTTTTCTTAAAAATATCTAGAAAAGTTGACAATATATCTACATATTTGGGCGCGAAGTTAGGTACATAGTTTACGGACAGGGCTCAAATTAAAAAAAACATCGCGGGCTCGCTATACAAGCTCGCAATGTTGCATACAAATTTAATTACTATCTTGTTTGTAACTTTTTAAAACGTGAAAAGGGCCATGCAATAATAAAATGAGGGCACAAGTCTTATACATACATATTTTATTCGAAACATAACTGTCCGGAATAGCGTGTTTTTTTTTTAAAGCTTTTGTTTCACCTTGTCATATATTATAAACAAAAAGGATGTAAAGAGTAATAGCTTTATTCATGTGAAGTTTCTGTTTGTATAGAATTATTGCAATGAGTTGAGTTGAAAAATGAGTTGAAGCTATGAAGATTTTAATTGAATGTACGCCAAAAGAATTGAAAGAGGAAGCTAATTTTACTCCAACACGATCAAACTCGTCCGTTTAAACCAATACTCGGCCCGCTATTGCCTACTTCCCTGCCTAGGCAATAATGTACTATGGGGGGGGGGGGGAAGTGGTGCTTGTGGGACTCACCAAAAATGGGGAAGGGGAGTAACGGGCATATCGATACGGGGGCTAAAAAATCCAACTGTCAAGTTGTCATCTTCGGGAAAAGTCGTATACTATGAATTATACCCGGTCAGTTTAAATGATGTAGGTATACATACCTACATCCTTTGCATAATTTAACTCTAATTTAAAGTATTTGGCACATGTGTTAAAAACAGCATTGTTATGTAGAGATATGCACAGACAATTCATAAACACGAGATAACACTTGATAATACGCCAGACGGCCTAAATAACCTGACATGCAATATCCAGCGATAGTCAGGCAAAAACAATGATTGTGCGATTCAAAGCTTGTTGGCTGAGTTTATTAACACTTGTAAATGAATCGCTGCAGCCTTGGATTTTGTAATTTGTGTGTTATCGTTACACAATATTATTAACAGTAGCGGATTTGGGGGATGTGGGCAAAAGCATCTGAGCTTTCTCCCTTATAAATATACTGGCTGTTGCCAGTTATCGCTATTTCTCGGGAATTGTTCATTTTTACGGGATAAAAAGTAGCCTATGTCTTATTCCAGGACCTAATCTATATGTGTGCCAAGTTTCATCCCGATCCGTTCAGTGGTTGAAGCGTGATTAAGAAACAAACATCCACACTTTCTCAATTATAATATTAGTATGATAAGATTTTATTAACCACTAGCTACCCGCCGAGTTCTGTATCATCCGTACATAAACCAGAATTTATTATACATGAAAACCTTCCGTGAAAAATTATCTAACTGATGGTGAAAACCGCATGAAAATCCGTTCAGTAGTTTTTGAGATAATCGCGAATATACAGACAGACGCGGAAGGGACTTTGTTTTATAATACTTACGTAGGCATTATTTCGCGGGGTTTTATCTTTTTATTTGTTATGTATGTTTAAAAGATTATTCACGTAACATATTATTTCCTAACACAATTGATAGAGGTAAGATTACTTATCACAAAAAATTAGATCAAGTGACTGTATAAATAGACGATTGTCGACATTATTTTTATAAGATTAGTTAGAAGGGTTTAGAAGATAAGAGGCCCCAATCTTGTATCCATGCAATTATACAAACACACATTTCTTGTCATTTTGTGTCAATGCTGTAATTTTATATTTGCGGCATCATAAGGCAT
Source organism: Acleris literana (assembly GCA_946894065.1). NCBI lineage: Eukaryota > Metazoa > Arthropoda > Insecta > Lepidoptera > Tortricidae > Acleris > Acleris literana. The sequence continues at coordinate 3,121,818 of OX335678.1, read as the reverse complement.
TTTTTCCTCCTGATTCCATGTCAATTGACTTCATTGCTGCTGTCTTGGGATTGTAGTCTCTTGATTGCTAATGTCAAAGGGTCTGAGATCTTACTTACCAGTGTGCTCGTTACTTCACAATGCTATAAAAAAGTCAAGAAAATTCCTAACATCTGGTATCCCCTTCCGGGGCCGAGGATGGAGGAGCCGACTACAAAAATCGAAGTTTGAAGTTACTATTGACGAGTGAAGCAAAAGGAGCGTTTTAGTGCTTCAGGGTTGTTGTGCAGCGGTGGCCACATAATTAAGAACTTTTTGATTGGTTCTCAAAACGGATAATAATAAGTTCTCTTTGTAGACGATTGTATGGGAAAACGCAGGCGTTCTTAAATCAGGGATATAGAAGCAAAAACGCTTCTTTTTAACCGACTTCAAAAAAGGAGGAGGTTATACGTTCCACTGTATGTTTTTTTTTAAAATGTATTTTCACCGATTACTCCGTCAATTGCCGACCGATTTCAAATTTTTTTTTTTGGTTTGATAGAGTATACTTTCGAGGTGGTCCCATTGTCACCAAATCTGAATCTGATGAGAGGATCCATTAGGAATTGAGGGAACTCCTCAAATGTTGTAGGCAAACATATAGCGATTTTAGTATTTTTAGTAATAAGTCCAGCATTTGCATTCAGAAAGTATCATTTGGTGAAGTGGAACTGATGATGAAGACCACAGATGGCCACCGGAACTCCTTAACGGTACCGATTTCAATGGTGGCGATAAGATATCTCGATTAAGATAGTTGAGCGACTACAACGAAGAATATTTACTTGTTAACCGACTTCAAAAAAGGAGGTTATTGAAATTTGACTATGACTTTCCCGCGGCGTTGCTTGCGGCGCGCTTGAAATAACTTTAAGTTTCATTTCAACTAAGAAGTGGGACTACGTAATTATGATCACTAAAAAGTATAAAATAAAATAAATGTTTTAAAAAACAAAAAACCGCCTTCAAAAACGCAAAAAATAACTTCTTTAAAATTGTAGGCACCTAATAGGTTAGACTATCCGAAGTCGACATCAGTTGGACTAACCTATTAGGTGCCTACAATTTTAAAGAAGTTATTTTTTGCGTTTTTGAAGGCGGTTTTTTGTTTTTTATCAAGTTGTGTTGTATGGTAAAACGCATTTTATCAAAGACGAAGGCGTTTTTGCTTCTATACCTACCCTTCAAATATTTGGCCACCACTTTATGCTTCGGGTACTCTGTGAGTCCAGGATTTGAGTATGACCTGTATGACTTTAATATTTCGCAGCTTCTCTTATGAAGTAAGTTGTTGCTGCCCTTGGAGAATAATACGGCACATAAAAATTAAATGAATGTCAGTCCATGGAACGATAATATGACAACAAAGCGAAGGGGCTTTTCTAAACTTCGCTGTTATACACAAGGAAAAGACTCAGCTTTACTTATAAGCTCTTTGATTCAGAATATTAAAAGAGTAAAGTACAAAAGACTTTTCGATTAATTACCACTTCTTTTTATATATTTTTAAGTGGCTGATAGTTAATGGCCACTTTATTTGAGTTCAGATTGATGGCTGTTTGTTGCAAGTCTGTGCCAGAATTGATAGAAAAAATCATAACGCTGCCAAAAATACGGATTTAAAATACGAATTTAGAACTCAGTTTGTTTATGAATAATGTTTTGAGTTTGAGAATTTTCATCGGAAAGTTTGCTTATATTTATGTTTTTAATGGAAGAATTGAATAACACAAAAACAAGTCAAGTTTTGAAAGTTCGAGTACCTTCGAGCCCCTTTCGAATTTTCGATCCATTGTATTTTCGGTGGCCCGTTCGGCATCCAAAACTGGCTGGTGGATGACATCAGCGGTTTACTTTTTTATTTTGACCCACTGGTGAAGCTGGGTCCACGAACTGGCCAAAAAAGGAAGCCTGCGCGTGCGCGTCTGGTAATACTCCGACCAGTTCCTTATCACGCGGCTTGCGCAACGTTTGATAAAGAGTTTTTCACTGGGCATTGCCCTTGTTGGTATCTGAGTGATGTTTGAGTATGAAATAGGTTTGTTTTGCTGTTTCCTGAAATATTTTATAATATAATGTCAGGAGGTTTTCATGTCAGAGAGTACTCGAGATTGCCTATAGAATTAATAAATAGGATTATTATAGTGGGGGAATGTATGTACCGAACCATAACTGAAAGAATGATCTTTGCACCTTACATCGTAAAGGTGTTTCCATTTTTTTTTTAACGTCCAAATTGGAATCTTGTGTAATTTTTATAAGCAGAAATATTTGCACACATGTGTCCCGATGTGGAAGCCTGGATAGGGATTTCCCTAGTCCTCGGGGTTGGCTACGCATTGGCAATCTTTGTTTGGCAAAACTTTCTAAGCCTATTTGAAATAAGATTGGCAACATGACCCCAATTTTACCTGAAATTGCTACTTAATGTTGTGGTTACTATTTTTTTATATTGTTGTCTCACCTGCCAAAATACAACATAACCTCGTAAGGCCCAACATCCTAAATATAGGACATTTGCCAAAGTCACTTTTGACTTTAGTTGACCGACACAAGATTCTTTTTTGATTTACGAAATTTGACGTGGGCCCTACGAGGTAAGGCAATAAAGTCCGACCCTCCCACAAATCGTCAATACTATTGAACCCAACTCTCTGGACGTGACCGAAGTCTACTCAGACGTTGGCAAAATACATCTATTGCAAAAGATGTGAAAGCAATAATTAAAAAAAAAAAAGTATATGACTATGACTTTGACTATGTTATAGATATACGGTCGGCCTTAAAACTAGCTGCAAGCTTTACTTTGTCATTTAAACGTCATATTTAAATTGCTGCACTCATTTATCAAAGGCGATAAAGGTACTAAATTATGCAGCTGCTAAGGCCGGCTGTACCTACCTAATTGAAGAAACAATATTTTCTTTTACGGCTTGTGAACTCAAAATGAATTTTCCTCACCAGTGGGCACGACGACGACGCACCTGACGGTGGTCCGCGTGAACAGCGACCCGGCGCCCGTGAAGGACCACCAGGTGCCCGTGTTCCTGTACAGCCGGCAGAGCTTCGTGCCGGACCAGTGGGACCTCACCACCAACCAGGTACATACCAATATAGCTTTTAGCTTTTAACTTGACATAAGGGTAGGCGAAACAGGTTTCACGGGTGAAGGAATATCCCACAAAATCACGGGTGTGTCTCGGAATGACTAATAACGTTTGTCCTACTAACGTTTCGTTTGTCCGATTATAGGACAATCCCTAAACTGGTTTTCAGATTAGTCAGACAACTTTTTTATTTTCCAAAACTACCTGCGGTTAGGTTAGGTTAGGGTTTTATTATAACAACATTAAAAAGTTTTAAAATTCAGACGGAAATGGTTTTAGGATACATGAAAATTCGGACAAACGATGCTTTAGGACAAATAACGATTAGGGATTTCAAAATAGACCCCAAAACACAGACCACAAAATCACAATTAAGTGGGTATTCCTTCCGCTCTTGGTTGGCGAGTGATATTAACCACATTGGGCCCCCCGGACCCCGGTGGTATTTATGCGTAAATGCATCGTAAAACAGGCGAAAACGCACGGAAACGAAATTCATTAAAAAATTACATAGACTTTTTTGCAACAATGTTGTACGGTCACGAGCGTTAATTTCAAGAAAAATATGCTTGAAGTCGTCAATGTCGTTAGAGATGTCAAGTCATTTGTAACTTTTAGGAAACTCAACCTTATTATTGTAGAATGTCAGATTGACTTTGGACCTAAGGTGGGTACCAAATTTAATCTCGTGACTGTACGTAACAAGACGGTAATGCATGATAATCATTACCACGTTTGTCCTCTAATTAAGGAACTGGATTATTCTTGCCTACCTTCGGGGAGGGAAGACGGCCGATTGAAAAATATCCGGCTTTTTTTTTGATTTATTTTCTTTACTGATTATACTCTCGCTTGTCATTGGCGAAAATACTACGGAACAGTGGGGGACCGCCATAAATAAAAAAAGATGTCGAAGAGGAATACTCTGAATCCTTACAAATTATTGTTTGTAATAATCGGGGTAACTGTTTATGTGTCATTTAAGTATACGAATACCACTCTATTTATTGACTTTTATATTCGGCACATTACTGGAAAGTATTTAGTACAAGAAAAAAATAATTTCTACTGAGATAGCATAGCACAGTTTTGCTGTATCTCAACCTCTTAGTAAAGGTTTCTATTTCTTATTAATAACACCGCTAAAATAAGGCAGAATGAACGCAATAGTAATAAAAAGCTTTAAGGAAAAAGAATAAGCGATTGAGCGGGCAGTTAACTCTGAATTCTCTTAACACATTTGGTGCCCAAAACTGACATTTGTACAGATTTACGACGTGCTATATGCGTCATGGTCATGGGCGTAAATTACTAAAACATGTCGCACCCGAAAAATGTTCCGAGCGAAGTAATTCATGGAATTCAGTAATTCTAAATTAATTCAGCGATTTTCCTGTTTAGCGATTTTATTAAAGTGCTAATTAATGCGTTATCTATTTTTGGTAGGAACCTACTCTACAAACCATGTTCTTCCTCTTTCTGTCTTATTTTCTCTCAACCTGTAACCATCCTTTACCGAGTGACGGACTCGTTCTCTCTTTCACGTTGCTGCGTTAATAATACCAAGAAAATCGCGTAAGATAAAAACGCATAAGTTTAGCAAGGACGCGGAAAGCATTATAGCGATAACGCCAATAACGCATGCGATATTCGACCAATAATTAACGCACCTACAGGAAGCGTCAGGATTCTCTTTCATTTGTGTATGAATTATGTTATTATGTGTTTGTATTTAATAGGCGCTGATTGTTTTAATCGGCACAGTTTCATATTTCTTTTGAGAATTTTCTAATGTTTCTTATTCGACGCTTGTTCAATAGAATAACGATGCGACCGTCTTTTGTTCACCAGCTACAAAATATTAGCAAAACAATAGAATGCTAGTTTTTGTTTCTTGTTCACGCTTGGCGTCTGGTCTTCGCGCGTTGAGTACCAACCTCCTTGATATTAATACAAAGTTGTAAGGTTCGCGGAGCCTTGGGCACCGACGATGCTGATAGCTGACAGCGTTTGTTCTAAAATACATTTTTATGTTCTAATCGACCTTCGGATGAATTTTTATTTTATATCCCACTTCTGCCAGATTACGAATATCCGCGTGGGTTCAACGTACTGTGCTAGGATTATTTCAACGTTCTGGACTATTGGCGCGGCGGCGTTAGAATGTTTTTTATTGTTTGTGTGGTATTTTGTATATTGGGATGCCGGTGACATAGGTTTAGGCAATATACTTGGACCCTTGCTTCATATAAAACGCCTGCCTATGTTTAAACGGTCTAAATTCTTAAGATCTTTTATATTATCCGTGTATAATAAAAACCCTTAAATTACAATTTGTCTAGACCTGAGTCTTGTTTCGTTCCTTTACAGTCAATATTTTGGACTCATAGCAATAGTTTAAATTTAAGACGAGTCATTATTGCTCCGGCTACAAACGTTACTATTTCTTTCAAAGCCTTACACTTGTTTCCACATTTATTATCTAAGCTTATCTGATTATTATTCTTTCATAAAATGTGTTATTTTAGGCAGTATTTCTATTCACGCCGCGTATCTCTATTCACCCCATTTTATCCGGTACGTTTAGATCTTCCTTAATGCGATTCCTATGTCCTTAATTAATGATAGTAACCATGGAGTAGCTTAGCCATGCTTTGTCCTTATCTGTCATTGTACAATGACATATAAACACAAAACATGGCTTAACTAACTACTCCACGGTTACTCCACGTTTATTAATCGTGGCACTAAGGTTTACATTCCCTAGAATGGCGGGATGTAAGAAGGTATTAAAGGTCATAGTGGCGCTTACACCATAAATGTTATCAAAGGCAATACGCAAAGTTTTACGTCCGAGTAGAATCGAAACACTCATTTTTTATATATGTACGGTCACGGAAGTTAATTTGCTACCCATTTCAAAGAAAATCTGCTTGAAGATGTCACTGTCAATAGAGATGTCAAGTCATTTGTAATTGATAGGAAACTCAACCTTATTGCTGTAGAATGTCAGATTGACTTTGGACCTAAGGTGGGTCACAAATTAAATTCCTTGACTGTACGTAAGTATAGCATTTAACGCTGGTTATTTAGTTGGTATTTATTTAACTACCTGCTCGTGCTACAGTGTTTATATTATAAAAAGTATCAACAATCAAATCGCAAAAACGCTCGATAACAGTTGTATAAAGTTTCGCTTCTATTACATAAACATAATGAGTCAGCGTCCTCTAATTTGGATTAAGGTAGGTTAGTGCGTTTTTTGCCTAACTCGGCAAAAAAGCTGGCAATGAATCGCTTTTTTGTGGAAGTATCAAGTATCACGCGCCAATATTACGTTGTTTATTTTGATAGTAATAGATTGGTTGTTAATGCGAGTTTTTGTGTCTATATTTATATGTATAAATTAAGTTTGATAAAAGGTTCGATGCGATAGACATCTCACGTTTTTCTCGTTCTTGTTATGTTCCAAACATCAGAATATTCTAATAAAGGATTTGAACCTCAACAAACATAGTTACGCACCGACAGTACATTGTTAACCAAGGGATGAAAGTTATCAATTCATTCTTTCTTTCACCCCAGTTAAACACTCTACCACAGAATAGATAATAGTAAAAGTCTACTTTTTATTTCGACTAAGATGAAAGTGAACAAAAATATCCATGTTATAGTCACGAATTGACTTTGTACCTATGTAACTATTGTCATTGAAAAATGTGTCATTTAAATTTTAACACTATTGTAAAACGAATAAAAAATGCTCCCGTTGTCAAAAGTCAAAAGCAAAGTCAAAAATGGCTGAGTGTTTAGCCAATATATTTTTTTAAATCACTTTCCTGGCGATAGAAATGCCATTAATATTTTTATATAGAAAGCCTTTCTTTCAGAACAGGAGAACATAAAACAAAGATGTAACGTTAAATAAAAACTTGTAACTATGCGCCGTTTATTCGCATTACACTGTATCCAGTGCGTAAATTCGTACAGCTGTTTGGAACTATCGCCATGTTTACGAAGCGGTTCGTTAACCCCGCGTCTATGCGCGAGGAAAGCGTGAAAAAATAAATTGCGCGCCGCGGCTGCGCCGCTAATAGCTATACGAAGAAATTTTTAATTTTTTAGGGTTTCGTACAAAAAATGAAAAAACTGAAACCCTTATCGTGCGTCTTGTCTGTCCGTCCGTCTGTCACAGCCAATTTGCTCCGAAACGACTGGACCGATTGAGTTGAAATTTGGTACATATATGTAAATTGATAACCCAGACACAGATGTGCAAAGTTTTTTTTTTAATAAGGGTCATTTTCCGGGGACAAATTAGGAAATTGAAAAAAAAAGGTCTGCAAACCTTACTGTGTCATATATCAAATGAAAGGGCTCGTTATGAGGATATATTTTTGTTATTATTGTAAAATAAATAGTTTTGTTTTTATTCATGAAAGATGACGAAAATTTACCATCCGCCCCTGATCTCCGAAACTGCGGAGACAATTTTTTTGAAAAAAAAAATCGTTCATTGCTTGTATTTGTATTACAGGAAAACCCTCTCCACCCGAGTACAACTCGCACTTGGCCGGTTTTTTTTATTAGATTGTTCTTGAGAATTGGCGAGTAAAAAGGATTACTGCGCTCGGCTGAAACGGCTGGAATAGTCGAGACCTTTGCCTATACTAAATTGTTTTATTTTTAAGACTATGTTACCTACGGTGGTTACTGATTAGTTATTAAGTATACATAGAATATAGTTTGATGCCAAATGGTTATATTTCTTATGTTTCTGATTACTTTCAGTACCTACAATTATTTCGTCATATTGCAAATTAATGTCCGCCACCGCGTCTCTCTGTCTGTTCGCAAAACGTAGAAAGTTCTCAATGGATGGATTGGACTGAAAGTACGAGAATATTAAAAACTAGTCTGGTGTTTAAAGCTTATTTTGTTAGACTTGATTATAAATATTTATCGAATTAAAATGCAAAATCTGTCACTCGTCGTTAGTGCGGTGTTGGCTGTTAATCGGGCTGTGAAAATTATTGCACGGACATAAATTACTTCTTGATAACGGCTGGTTATATGTAACGCAACACTGAAGGGTTCGTCAGCAAGCTGTAAATAACTTAGTCGCTTTTAACAAGATTCTGATTGTTGTGCATAAGTGTCTTGATTCCATGCGAGTCTCACAATGAATCACTAACGAACTTGCTGTTGTTACTATCAGCTTTGGTTGATGGGTATAACTAATATCATAACTATTGTATTCAATTTTTGACAACTAAGAGAAAATCTCTTGCATTGAAAATCGCTTGCAAGAATAATATAAAGAACCGAATAAAGAAGTCGGTCCGCTCGCGATGCTATTGAGTTTATCGATCGAGATATCGATCGTCGACAAAATCTCCTTTGATGCGTTATACGTGCTCAGGCGCAAAAAACAGCATATTAGATACGCCTTGCTCACACGTCTAGTAGTCAGCTTAATTAGCTCATCATAGACATTCTCAACGCCTTGTTGCTATAGTCACTTGACTATTGCGCGAGCCTATTACGATCGTGTGTATCGATTTGCGGTGAGAATAAATATCTGTCTCTTTTTGACCAGTATGTTAGTGCGAGAATGACGGATGCGGAGGCAGCTCGCAAAAGAGCGCGGGAGTGTTATTTACTTGTGAGCCTGATGGCTTGTATGGCAACTAACAATAAGACACTATTGTTGTGTTACCAACCGCTTGCTTTGTATAGTATAGTATCCATGGACGGTCGAGTGCATAGGGAATAACGACAGAATAATGCAGACGGATGAATCACTCTATGATGACAAGAGGGACGTGGTTGGAATACACTTAAATAAGACAATACAAACTGGAGTTTGAATTGGAAAGCACGTACAAATTCTGTGCAGACAACACGATATCGTATCCATTTCTCATGAAATGGGTCTCTATTCCTATTTCGTTTTTACTACCACAAACCCACCACTAAAATTCAAACTAGTTGATACGTTGCTTGCAAATTCGATGATCACTGATCACGTTAACTTATTTTGTATACCATAATTACGTTAGAGAAAATATAGATTTGCTAGAGGACGCCCGCGAATTCGTACTTGCAGAATTAGCTATCCGCTACTTTCCCTATTTCTTCCCGTTGGGGGTCGAGGCCCCCAACTCAGCATGATGCCAAGGTAAGCCACGGCGCTGATTTTTAGTCGGACCCTTTGGGAAGTTAGACTTCTGTTTTACTGTAACATTAGCCTTAGAGCAGGAGACTCAATTTAGTATAAATTGCTGCGCGTGCAAAAGTCGCTATGTGTTATTTTCTATAAGGAGCTTTTAATATCTTAGCAGTTTAATCAAAGTTCGAAATCGTCTGTGTGAGAACAAACACATAGCGATTTTTGCAAGCGCAGTGAATGTGTAATAGTCTATTACGCGCTTTAGAGCTGAAGACAAAAATAAACATAATAAAGAAGATAAATGAGTTGATAGACTAGACACGTGTCGGCCGTTATCCGCGATAATGTGACACTCTACACACGATACTGTGCAAACAATGAGTACAGTTACAGTGGCCTTTAAGACGTTCAGGGCCGGCGACGCCATAGCGTGTTTAAGATGCAAACAATCGCTAGTTAGTGGCAGTCAAATCTGGGGCTATCGGAGCGTGTTGAATGTCTACCTGTTTTATCTGGTTTCTGACACCCATAACGTAATAGATAGTTGTGGGTAAAAAGCGACAGTTCCTTTGAGTTTATCAACATCCCGCGTCAATTCACTGCTGAACATGACCCTCTCTTCTATTGCACCCCTCGATTGTTCTCCTGCAGTCGCTGCAGAGGCGGGCACTCTCATAGCCAATGCTAGCTGATGCGTAGCTTGAATCGTACAGCCTCTATTAGGGAAAACAGATCTCTTGTCGAAAAATATTAGAACCCTGGGTTCCTAAACATTTCGTCCGCACCAGCCACAGGGTGTCTTAAACTTCGTTTTTGGGAGATTTAAGTCACCTGGGTTATTTGAGGACCATGGAAATTTGCAAGCTGAAGACCAAGTACCAATATAGAGCCACCAAGTGCCAAGTGCCTCTATGCTGAGCTGTTTTTTTTACGGTCGTTCGAGTGACCGAAGTCATACGAGCGCGCTCACTTGTCGGGTAAAGTGGGTAAACTGAGAATGCTCGTCCTTAAATGTTGTTTTAATGCCCTGACGGGATAACTTAATACGCTGGGTAATAATTAATCCGTGGAGTTTAAAAGAATCACTTACCTGGTCATAGTGGTTATAAAATATGCTCGTTGTGCATTGTAAAATTAAGTGTAGTTTGTAAACATTTATATATACCTAATATAGTTTTACACGCTTAAGTACACAAATGAATCGCTTAATTGAATAAGTGATACATATAACTTAGGTATAAATAACCGGGCTCTCGATCTCGACACGTGTTGGCCGTATCCGATGATAATGCTAATGACACTCGTGCTAGCACTCATAATGGGCCGGTAGTCGGGACTATTCAATGCAGTTGCATGGTCATTACTGATTATATGAGTGCTTAGTGCTTATAACAAGTGTTTGTTTTGTCTATTAACGTCGCTATGTTTTATCGTTGACGTTGAAATATTTCTTTAGGATTATAGTCGAGATAAGTTTATTAAAGGATGATTTCCACCAAACGGCTCGCATCGCATCGGATCGGAAAGGATACGTACGGATGCGGCGCCGCTCGCGTCTATTATAGTAGATTGTACAACTAGGGTCTAAAATAAGCCATACTTAGTACCACGAGATGGTTATTTTCCCGAGCAAAGCGAGGATAATTGTTCGAGGGGTACCTAATGTAATATGGCTTTGAGACCCGAGTAATACACTCTACTTTTCACTTCGATTGCGAGAAAATAAAAACATTACCTATACAAAGGTAAAAAATTAGCAAAGATAGCACCACATATTCTACGGCGAAAATATTGTTTTAATTTGGCGGCATGTTTTTTTTTCAAAAGTACTTTAACACAGATACAAAATATAGATACCGCAAATAAACGCCACTGACCGTGTGAGTATTTAGCGCTTCAAAGCGTTGCACAATCGATTTAATCATATTTTAACGATTGTAAAATAGGGACTAAAAAACACCTAATGTTTTGAGAAATTAATTCTGTTCCCTGATTGGTCGATTTTAATATAGCTGTATTCTGGTTGGTTCATACCAAATACAAAGTTTTTTTTAAAGAGTTAATATAGTTAAATAGTATGCGTACCAATAAGAACCTAACGTTCCGATTGACAGTCGATGTGTATTGTGATAGGTTGATTTAATTTCGTGAATTATTTTGATTGGTGGATTTAATTTGGTGAAGTATTTTGATTGGTCAAATTAAAATGTTTTGTACAAATAAATCATTCTATTTTCCATTTAAAATTTTCCCTAGGGGAAATATGAATATAATGTATTCTCTAGGGTTTACATGTACTACTTGAGTCTCGCTTGATAAGTCTAATATGAAACACTTTTTGAGCATGAGAAGTGAAAAAAATATTATTGTCTATTTATGACGGAGTCGATCGCGCGTCGCAGCATACTGTCGGCTACGATCGCGTGTCGCGGAAGACGCCCGCGGTCAAGTTGCTGTGCGCGGCGTGGTAATATAGACTTTAAATACTGTGAACATGATTTAATATCGTTTAAAGACCATACAATTCTCTCCGTTCCGATCCGTTGCGGGCCGCTTGGCGGAAATAGTGCTTAATAGCCGAGATGCCGCCTCAACGACAGTCAAAGAAAACTGACATTAATGACTTGTTTTAAGACTGGCATCTCAGCCAATATGTAATCTACTTTACATACTATAAAACTAAGTCGCTTCATGCCGTCTGTCGTATGTACAGTCGAGTTCATAAATATGTGTTCAATTTAGTACCTTGTCACTTTAATCGCTGTGACAGTTCATGTATGGCAGTTGAAACAGACATTAAATAGACAAGGTACTAAACTGTATACATATTTATGAACTCGACTGTACGCTTCAAACTACTCAACGAATTTTGATGCGGTTTTCATCAGTAGATAGAGTGATTCAAGAGGAAGGTTTATATGTATAAATTCTGGATTATGTACGGGTGTTACAGAAAACTTGTGAACCGAACCGAAACCAAAGCGAAGCGAGGGTCGCTAGTTGGCATTATAATTTGTAAATTACTACTGTGTGTCTTATAAACAATCGTGTAGTATACGGTTTATCCGATTGTGTTATTCATCATTCCATTAGTTAAAGGGAAGGAAAATGATTTTAGAACTAATAGTAACAAACTCAAAACATTTGAAGTACAGTACGCCAACGAAAATAGTAAGGCCTTTAGTGCATTGTAAAAAAAAAACGTTTATTTTTCAAAAGAATAATTGAATACAAACTTTTTCTTAGCTAAAGTAATTAACATTATTAACTCAAATTTATAATAAAAATGGATAACTATTTCAAGAATCTGCAAATTGGTAAAATTGATCCTTAATCTTGATTTCTATTTTAGGCACCAAAATAAAATTCTGACCCAATTAATGCATCTTAAAATACCCCTGAAATTACCAAATCTTTGGCTATTATTGGATGTTTCATTTCATACAAAATCGACCCACCTAGCGGGTCGGCGGCAATGAAAGTGTTAAGGGGGAAAATCCCTTACTTGGCATGCTTATCTGCTATCCTTTAGCAACGTTAAAACCATAACAACAAATAGACGATTGATAAATACCTAAGGGGCACTTGCACCAAAAATTTAACACTGGATTAAGACACTAACTCGAGTTAGTAAACGTCAGATTCATCCGAAAACTGGCATTTTAACTCGAGTTGGTGTCTTAAACCAGTGCAGTGTTAAATTTTTGGTGCAAGTGGCCCTAATGAACAGCGCAACTTAACTGCATTCAGAATACTAACCGTCTGTTTCACAATCGACAAGTAAAGCATATTTGACAGATAAATTTAGCCCTTTATCTTTCTGACACTTGAAAATAGACAAGGAGAGAGCCAACTTTAAATGACAGATAAATGTGTATACTGGTCGATTGTGAAACAGGCCCTTAATCAACTTACTTAGGTAATCAGTTAGTTATGTTATATTGGGTACGTTATATCTGCATTGTTTTTCCTATAATTTATTATCTCGAAGCGTCTCAAGTCTGGCCTGTGACCTGGTTTCTGCAATATCGGATGCAAATGATGTGCAATCAACCAACTGTGGCGTTTTTAATGGTCTTAACTAACTGGCTCTGTGAATTTGTATTAATTTAGTTAATTATATACGCTGGGTTTTCGGTGTAACACAGTATTAAAGGCTTTTTATAGTTGAAAATATGCAATCAAACGTTTCTTCTTCGGTAGGAAGTTAGTCATACAGTTTTGGTAACAAACCGGGCAATGTCCATTTAAGTTTTGGGGACACATTTAAACATAATTTATTGCATAGATTTACACATACCTAATTTTTTTTCTTCTAAAATTTGAATTGCACAGAAAAGATAAAAAAATTATACAATAGTATTTTAACTCTCATCATCAAAATGTATCGCACTCTGCCGTTATAGCATATTAGCGTTTTCCTGACTTTAAACCAGGGCCTTAATTCAACACAGTAAAACAATATTGCTTTTGCCATGTAATCGTATTGTCAACGTTTTAATAGCTCTTATTTACTTGACAGTAATGGCGGCCGAGTTAAAAACAATACGATAACAGATCAAGCCGTCAAAGATGATATGGTTTTTACCGCGTAGAATAGAGGACCCTGCACTAACCTTCCCGTTCCTGTGCTTGCTTATTTCCAACTCTTTTCCGATTACCAATAGTTTTTATATTTTTACATATTATATCTCTATGTGTGTCAACGTAATTACCTATAACATGTAATAGAGGAATAGTACTGTGAGCCGATGGGCTTGCAACCTGCCACTAATACGCTGGTAAACAGGTTAGCCTAATTGTGCAAAATGTACAGAATTATCAACAACTTTTTAGGGTTTCGTAGTCAAACTAGGAACCCTTATAGTTTCGCCATGTCCGTCGGTCCGTCCGCAGCCTAGCTCACAAACTCTTTGTACTAGAAAGCTGTAATTTGGCATGAATATACATATTAGTCACGCCAACAAAGTGGTAAAATAAAATCTTTAATTATTTTTTTTAATGTTCCTCCCCTACTCGTAACGTGGGATGTATTTTTTTTCTCGTCTACCCCATAGTGTGGGGTGTCGTTGGATAGGTCTTTCAAAAATATTGCGGGTTTGTGAGAACAATTTTTCGATTAATCTATCCGTTTATGAATTATTAAGCTTTAAAGCGCTGATTTTTGTTAGAGTCAAGTGTGCCCCGCCTACAGCCAAAACTACAAATACTAAAAATCTGAAAAATATGTTACATGAAAGCACATATAATGAACTTAATGGGAAAACTAACATGTTTATACGTACTAAAATCATCTAAGACAGCGCCAAATAACTTGAAATAGAGAATTAGTTCATACTAGTTGTTTTTTGAGATGGTGTTGGTGTACTAACTTCGGCTTCGGCTTCGGAACCCTACACTGAGCATGGTCAGACTCGCTCTTGCCCGGTATTATAGTTTAGAATTCTGTAGCTCTGCCTGCCTACCCTCTCTGGGAACGAAGGCATGAGTTTATCTATGTATGTATGTGAAATAGAGGAATAAACAGTCTAGCGTGTGTAGCGTGCGAAATAGAATATTTACATTTTATGAAGTGGATTCAAACGGTTCCAATTTTCTAAATTAGGTGCTTTGTATGACAATCAACTATCACAGATATCACGACATTTACGACATAATCCGGTTATAGCAGTTCTACTTTAATAAGATAAAATACAAAATATATTCCTAGATACAAACCATGATCAACCTGTATAATGTGTTTCACTTGTCGATGTGTTGATATTTTTACTTACACAGACCTCTCATAATTAAAATGACCTGGAGTCTTTTGAAACTCACACTTATAAAATAGCGTTACGAGTAGCTCCATCCCTGTCTTTCAATTTAGTCGTGAATGATAAGATTGATAAGTGAAGGAGATGCGGCATCCGGGTTAAGAGTTTCCAGTGTTGCAAAAGTTCCCGATTTATCGGGAGATCTACCGATTTCGGCTCTTCCCTCCCGATATCCCGATTTAGCGACCCCGTCTCCCGAATTTCTACATTTAGAAATAAAGTAACAATTAAAACAGTATTTTTAAGACGCCAACACCAAAGGTACCCTGGTAACATTAAAACAATGCACGGGGATTTCCCAAAAGTTCACGCACGGCCTTTCAATAATGTAGTACCCACAAAATACATTAAATCTAAATGCCCTAAAATAGAGTTCATTATTGTATGGTGGGTGTATGTGGGAAATTCCCTAAAAATCAGGAAGACTACTCCGGAATACGAAATTTGAACTTCGTTTTAATACTGTCCCGCTTACACTAATAGTATTTTATAGCAGCGTAAGAGGGACCGTATGCTACGAAATTCTAATTTTAATAGTTTTTAAATTGAAGTAATTAGTGTAAAATACAGTTATTTTATTTTGACTAAAATCTCCCGAGTTCTCCCGATTTTTAGCTGGAAAATTTAACGAATTTTAAATTTTCACTTTTGAAACACTGAGAGTTTCGTTTAGTACCTTAGCACAGATTAGATTATATGCGCTGTTTTAAATTTATATGTGTACAAATTACTACAATAGATATGACCAAAATGTACATACTAATTTACCATTATTTTTATTACTCGTTATCACGAACCTTTGGAGATTCATTTTAAGTAAAAAGTGCCTTACCGGTTTTGTTAATAAAAATACTTTCGGTAATCAAGAGGATTGTGAAGCTAAAAATCTCCATGCAATATGCAAAAACGTTTCTCTCCCCTTAAACCTCGTCCGATTTTTGGATATGTTATAGATATCATGAAAAACTATGTCTGTACGTTTTCCTTTCCAATAAAATATTTCTTAGAACGAAACAAATTTAAAAAATAAAAAACAGAAACGTACAGACCTAGGTCTTTATAATAACTACAACATATTCAAAAATCGTGAAAATCGGACTTGATTTAGGGGGTGAGAAACGTTTTCGCCCGGAGCTAGTTTTGTATGGATTTTTTTTGACAGCTTTGCGATTTTAGTGGCGCTTCACAATCCTCTTAACCCGTTTGGTTAAAAAAACGCAATAATTTATTCCTTTGTTTTGGAATTATTTTAATATCATTGACATACGCGATACAGAGTTCATTGCCGCTTCGGTTCGCGTACGAGGAAACAAAAACAATATAATTGCAATAATTTCAGTAATACATTACACGGGGTTATCGGAAGTTGACGTCTCTGCGAATATTGCTCTCTGGAAACAAGCTGGGACTGTATTATATTCGGTAAAACCTCGGTATTTTTAATGTTATGATAGCTCGTATTTGCTAGAGATCAAGTTAAAAACAACGTTTGGTTTTTGATTTTGACATGTTATCGTAATAAAATGTCAGAAGCAATTGGTATGGTTTTACGGAGTAGAATAGAGCCCCCGTACATGTACATTTGCGCCGTTCTAAGAGGCCCGATTTGACAGCTGTCAACGCAATATGAAGTATAACCTCAAACACATATTTTGTACTGAGTTGACAGCTGTCAAATCGGGCCTTTAAGAACGGCGCGACTATAGTTACTGATGAACTCGGAAGCGTAGTAGATAACTATAGAAAACGAACTTGGAACCATTATAGTTCTGCGTTTTTCTGTATGTCTGTATTACCAATTAATAACTATTTCATAATCCAATGATTGCCCATAAAGGCCAATAATAAAATTACTGAAGAAAAAGATGATTTCCGGGTAATCACATGTTAATCAGAAGTGTTTTTTTTCTCTATTGAGAAAGTTTTTTGTCTTTGTAGTAACGGTGTCCGGGAACCTACTTTATTTTTCTGGTACTATAAAACTAGATAATGAGCTGGCCTCCACGGTCGAAAAATACCGGTTAATTATGGTTCTTAACCAGGTTTTTCGTAAATGCTCGCGATTCGAAAGCGTTATGATTGCTGGGAACCTGGAACATTTGATTCTTCCTGCAGTTGGATGGTGGGGCGACTAAAATGATAAGGCCGGCTTGACTTCAAGCTGAGCAAGTGAAAATGTAATTAACGATGGCTCGAACAAATTAGCGAGCGAAATTAAGAGGCCACCTATGCTAAAGTCTGTAGTGTTCCGAGATCTGGATCTCAATAACCATAACGCCTTTGTATTTGTTTTTTGGATATATTAAACTTGACCATATTTGCTTGAGACTGTCAAACGTGAAAACACGATTAGAAATAAAATCTTCGATACTTTTATTTTTCAAACATGACACTTTTTTTGCATGTTTTTGGTTGAATCTTCGAAACCCTATCATCTTTAACGATGATTTTCGATTCAATAGTTGAAGATGTGTAACTTCTTAATCCTGGTAAGCCATTTTTTCAATAAATATTGTGGTTTTAATGTAAACAGCAATTAATTGAATTTGACGCTGCCGTCAAGGCGCGCGCGAACTATCTCCATCTCACATGCTTCGCGCGGAAGCACATAAAGCCATCCCTTTTTATTCTTGTGGGGGCGTGGCACCTTAGGTGGCCTCTTAACCAATGTTTCAAGCAGGAACAGTTTTATTCGCTCTTTGATCAGAGCCGAAATAATATCGATTCTGTTCGAGCGGAATCGAAATGAAAATGCTCTGTTTGAAATGTATGGCGTTTCTGACCAGCTGGTTAAAAAAAAACAGGTTTCCGCGCGACCTGCTACCAAGCGCTGTTGACATGCTTTTAAAAGCGTGGCTTAAAAAGAGTATGACGCTGAAAGACATGGACTTACCTATGCCCTGGCATTGCTGGCGTTTGAGCGGTGGTGACCTTTTTGCAAGCAGGTGGACGTTGGCTCGTAGTTTAATAGCAATGTATAAAAATAAAAAAACTTTATCTTGTTAGCCTCTGTCCCTAAGTGTAGAGCCAATGAGACCTGTTGAAAAACCACTTATTGCTTTTTGTTTTTTTTTCTGTCTGTGAGTCTACTGGCTTGCGCATCGCAAGATGGCAGTCTCGTCTTTTTGTAAATTATAATCCGACACTCACGCATTCTCCACGAATTATCATCATTTGATAGTTGGGGCCCGTTTCACAATTTTTTATTGTTTTGTCATATTCGACCAGTTCGATTTCCGGTTCAGGAAGATAATTTGTTTAAAAAATTTAAAGTTAGTCTCAGTTTGCGTAGAATTTGCTATTTCCAATATTTAAGGTAGATGCCGTCGTGGCATTCGTTTTTTCCACCCTGTGTATATTTTGCACGGAAACACCTTAAAAAACCCGCCTTCAAAAGACCTACCTGACCTACCATTTTAAAAGAAGTTATTTGTTGCATTTTTGAAGGCGGGTTTTTGTTTTTTTAAACATTTATTTTATTTTATACTTTTTAGTGATCCTATTTATGCTGTTTCGTAGCTCCACTTCTAAATATTAATGAGACACTATAGAACATTTCAAGCTCGCCGCAGACATCATATTTAAACCTAAATGTGCTTCGTCATAGTCGCTCAACTACCTTAATCGAAATATCTTATCGCCACCCTTGAAATAGGTACCGTTAAGGAGTTCCGGTGGCCATCTGTGGTCTTCATCATCAGTTCCACTTCACCATATAGTACTTTTGAAAAGCAAATGCACGAGTTACAGTGAAAAATACCAAAATCGCTATAGGTGTCCCTATAATATTTGAGGAGTTCTCTTGATTTCTCCAAGATCCCATCATCAGATCCTGACGCGTTGACAATGGGACCAACAAGAAAGTATACCCATTCAAACAACGAAAAAATTTTTCAAATCGGTCCAGTGGTCTTCGTGTAATCGGGGAACATACATAAAAAAAAACCCGACGAACCCGGAGGAGGTTGTCAACCTCCTCCTTTTTTTGAAGTCGGTTAAAAACTCGGAATTAGTTCTTTCCGAATATACATTTGTCCGAATTTTATTTTTTCCGAACGCTATGTTACGCTGGTGCTATTTTAGATTAAATGCATAATTTAATCGTCATACTTAGGTTAGGTTAGGTTTGATTTATAAGCGATAACAAAAAGTTAAGTCTTCTATCAAAAAAATGCGTTCGGAATTATGAAAATTCGGAATTTTCATCAATTCGGAATTATGACTCTTTGGAATTATGTAGTGTACGGTCACGGAAGTTAATTTGCTACCCTTTTCAAAGAAAATCTGCTTGAAGATGTCATTGTCAATAGAGATGTCAAGTCATTTGTAATTGATAGGAAACTCAACCTTATTGCTGTAGAATGTCAGATTGACTTTGGACCTAAGGTGGGTCACAAATTAAATTCCTTGACTGTACCTACCCATTTTGCACTGTACAGCCGTTGTAAGTTAGGCTTATTCTTTTTCATAACACTTAATTGCTATATGTGATAACTTGTAATTGGCAATGTGTTGTTAGTCTCAAACCTTTTTTTTAAACTGTTGGTTTCCAAGGATTCATAAATAAATAAATCTCTTTCCAATAGTTGACAACAGGAAAATTTTCGTTTAAAGAACTTTCGCGTTTTTTCGTTCGGGGGTTTAACCGGTGAAATGACTAGCATAGAGGCATTCCATCTAAGCCCTCAGGATTGTCAATGACGCACTCTTGAGATTGCTATCGTAATAGTTCAAAAAGCGGCCAAGTGCGAGCCGGACTCGCCCATGAAGGGTTCCGTGAAAGGTAAATTGCGGGTTACGATTTATGACGTATTAAAAAAAAACTACTTACTAGATCTCGTTCAAACCATTTTTCGGAGAAAGTTTGCATGGTAATGTACATCATATATTTTTTTTTGTTTTATCATTCTGTTATTTTAGAAGTTACAGGGGGGTTTAGCAGTTACTCACATTTTACCACTTTGGAAGTCTCTCGCGCAAACTATTCAGTTTAGAAAAAAATTATATCAGAAACCTCAATATCATTTTTGAAGACCTATCCATAGATACCCCACACGTATGGGTACAGGAAATTTTTATTTTCAGTTCTAAGTATGGGGAATTCCCATTTTTTTTTTTTTTCTGTTTTTGTGTGAAAATCTTAATGCAGTTCACAGAATACATCTACTTACCAAGTTTCAACAGTATAGTTCTTATAGTTTCGGAAAAAAGTGGCTGTGACATACGGACAGACAGACAGACAGACATGACGAATCCATAAGGGTTCCGTTTTTTGCCATTTGGCTACGGAACCCTAAAAAAGCTATGGGCTTTAGAGTCCACTTACCGTCAGGCCTTCTCTATAACATAAAAACGAAAAATAAAAAAAGTAGAACATGTGTTGTTTGCCGACATTATACTTACCAAGGACTATTAAACTTTTATTTGGCACAGTTGGGGAAAAACTCTTGGACTACTTTGCTAAATCTTTTATTACCATACTAAATTAACTATTTCTTGGCTTACATACACTTTGTTCTTAATAAAATTGCCTATATTACACTCAATAGCAATGCAAACTGGTCACTGTACGTACAAAGTTACGAGCACCATGGCCCGTTTTGATTGCTCTTCAGTGTATTCCGGTTAGCTGCGTGGTCGCTATTAGCTTGACAGTTTTCTGAGTTACTACCTCAAGTACAGCCGGAGACGTGTAATGAACCCATTAAAGTCTAAATGAGTTTGTTTATTTTTATTTGAATTAGCGACTAAGGGGACATAATTTATTTATTGCGGTTTCCTCGGGTATGGTCCAATTTCTTGAGATAAAAAGTAGATTTCAATTTCCGACTGCCAAACTATCCTTCCTTCAACAAATCCTTTTGCATTTGTAATATTACGATACAATTTTATACGTATACTAGAGGACGCCCGCGACTTCGTACGCGTAGAATTAGTTTCCCGCTACTCCCCCTATTTCTTCCCGTTGGGGGTCGATTTTCGGAAAATCCTTTCTTAGTGCTCACTAACATCATGAAACGAACCCCTGTACCGAATTTCAAGTTTCTAGGTACAGTAGTTTCGTCTCTGCGTTGATATATAAGTCAGTGAGTCAGGTTTACCTTTTACCCCGTTAAAATAATACGCTGTGAAATAAATACTCGCTCTATGTCACTATCTACATCTATACTTCTATACTAATCTATAACTATGCTTAATATTATAAAGAGGTAAAGTTTGTGACGTTGTAGGGGGTAATCTCTGGATCTACTGAACCGATTTTGAAAATTCTTATACCAATAGAAAGCCACGTTATTTGTGATTGTCAAAGGCTATATATTAACCTAAAAAATGTTTATTGCCCAACGAAATTGGCACGGGAACAGCTGGTTATAACATAACTACAGACGTAATTAGGTTAGTCTAAAAACAATTAATTTTCGCAATGAATTCATTTATTTGAGGCTTTAGGCTTAATTAATGCTAAAAACGAGTTTTAGAATACAAGAACCTTCAACGGAAAAGCCACTATAGTTTAAACAAATACGTTTTTTCTAACGTAGGCGTGTAAAGTAATAAAATTCCATCTAAGAGACAAAATTTTACCATATTATATTATTCTGTCGAAAGCGGGGCGCCGTCGAATTTACATATTCTCGCCATAGACATTTTAACACTATGTTAGGGAAATGAGGCTTCTCTCAACATATATGTCACACCACATCATGCAACACAATGCGTTGTTTAACGTTTTCGTTATAGTCTGCAAACGTTTTAAATAATTACCTACCAAAATAGAAGCAACAGTATCAGTGGGCGCGTCTTGTACCCACTTTTGCACCTTATTCAATGGAATACATTTTAAAATACCAATATAATATACGGATATGTTTGATGCCTAGAGATTTTTGATGTTTGTAGTTCAGGAACTAGCTTTTTGTTCACTTACTTAGGGCCTGTTGTTTGATCAGTAGTTAAACTAACTAATTGATAAAATTCGAAAAAGGAATGGAGAATTTGACACATTTCCTTGAGATTTTAACCATAAGGCCCGGTTTTATAAAGGTCCGTTAGTAAATATGTCAGATTAAATTTTAGTAACTTCATACAAGTTTTGACATTCCTGACCGAAATTTGATCTAACGGATCTTTATAAAACCCAGCCTTACTAACCATTAGTTAGTTTAACTACCGATCAAATAACAGGCCATTACACTGTTAAATTCAATATCATGAAACGGGGTGAGTAGGGACACAACCTAAAATGAAGGATACCTATGTCACTAATTATAAGACTGACATTATTTCCAATAGACGTAACGTTATCGTCTATTTAATAATGGTTTTTATTTGTAACAAGTTATGACTTATTTTAGGTTGTGTCCCTACTCACCCTGTTATACGGTAGGTACCCTACTTTTACTTCTCGTAAATTAAAAATAATTGACACTCGGAACTTTTTTAAAAGGTGTTCTGAAAAAAAAAATGTTTATAGAGGCTGTTTTCAAAAACAAACATTTTTTAACATTATTTACTTACTGAGAAAATAAATAAACAAATTTCTGCAAATGCTAAAGAGCTTCAACGCCACATGGCCTTTTCCACGTCACAGCACTAGTGCTAGACTTAAAAAAACAAAACGCGGTTACAAACAAAATGACGTCATTCCGACCACTATTCCAAAGCGGGCGAAGGAAATACTGATAATATTGTATCTAAAAAATTGCAATAAATATGTATGCTTTTGAAACAGACCGCTCTGCATGGTTTTTAGCAGAATAACTTAACATTGTAAGGCCCACCATACTGCAAACAGGGAGTATTTTGTCAGTGGGACTTTGAACCTAACATCAAAGCAATAAAGTTCAATCACGATTGACCGATAATGCCATTTTCAGTTTATGAACATAGGAAAATAAACCTTATTCTTATAGCAACACAGTTCAAATTAAATTGCCTTGATTATGTACATCCTATTACACACTGGGCCTTACGAGGCTAAACTAGAGACTACAAAGTACATATTGTAATATAAAGGTACTGTGAGTACTATTTATTGGAGTGTTAACTAATTTAATAGAGCTATCGGCTCGCGGCCCCCGAGGTCGCATCGTGAATTGCCGTGATAATTGAATTTGCTCCAGGGATATCAGAGTACATATCGGTACACATAAGGCCAAAACTGATCCTTCGATGATAAGTGATTTATTGTTATTTGACTGCTTGTGATTTGTTACTGTGCCTAAAATAAATAAATATTTCGATACATTTCTTGTAGGAAGCATAGTAGAAGCTCATTTGCAACCATATACAATATAATATACAATGGTGGCCACACTGACAACATAATTAAGAATGCTTGGGGTTTTTCCATAAAATTGCCTACAAATATGACTTATCATATCATTTTGTCCATCAATCAAAAAGTGCTTGAAATTTTTTATTGCTTGTTATATAATTTACTCTAGAAACCTTGTTACTTAAATATTCTTTATTTTATAAAAAAATATTGTTTTATTTATTTATTTCCTAATTAATGTTATGACAACGTGCATTTTGCTTTAAGTTTACTAGCTGTTGATTGAGGTAAAAACATAGTAAAAGTTAAGGATATAGGAATTATAACGAAGAAATAATTAAATCTGTGAAGCAAATTTTCCAAGTAACTGAGGTTAAATCTCTTTTTTTTTTCAGATACGCCTTTTTATCAGTCATTTTTGGTCATATACCTTTTTTGCAGCAATTAAACTCTACAATGCTCCTATAAAAGAAAACACAGAACAACCAATCGCCCTGTACAAACATAGAACCTACTTAATATTTTACGAAGATCTTCAGCGTCTTAAAAGGCCTGTGGATTATCACCCTTAAACCCGGTTACTCTTATAAGGGTATCCCAAGAGCAGAACAAACAAACCCGTAAGTCCTTTAAGGGTCACGCGCACAGACATTGCGCTATTGTTGGAGTCTTAAATGGTATAATTGGGTTATAAATTGCAACCAGGGTCCAGTGACAAGCCGGCTAAGCCGAATAAAGGAAACACAAGAAAATACTGGAGATTTGGGCAGTTATGAGAGGATATTGGTATTTGGACGATTCGTACTCGAATTGGGGGAGACAATAGCTGCCTTTACACCTAAAGTTCGGACCGCGGGAATCGCCGCGCGCCATTCCAATCTTCGTTCCTAAACGTACGTGTAGATGCAACTCTAATAGTAATATAGTTAAAAATATACGGTTCGGAACGAAGATTGGAATGGCGCGTGGCGATTCCCGCGGTCCGAACTTTAGGTGTAAAGGCCGCTATTATCGTGACGGCGTACTGTTTACTGTATAAATCTTACTAATATTATAAATGCAAAAGTTTGAATGTTTGATACTTAATAATCAGTAAACACCCGAAACCAACATTCACTATTCTAACCAAAAACATAAAAGGAATAATTTTCTGGTAATGTATAGTTGGTTGTACAACGTAGCCATACGTACCAGAGGATCATTATATATATATTTTTTTTTTCTATCAAACTAGAAAACAGTTGAGGTATACAACTCAACTGTCTAATCATACAGTTTATTAGTGTACCTACCCGGGACAATAATCCATCATGAGTTCATGACAATCATCACCCGTGATTTATAAATGTACTTTTTATTAAATCTACGAGTTTAAAGCTTTGATACTCTTTTACGAATGTTTGTTATTAGTGTTACAAGTGTCGTGTGAGCCCGCTTTAAAACCATTAACGGCTCTTCTCAATTAAAAGTTTGGGAGTTAGAAAATAAGCCTTGTTTGGTTAACTCCAAGAACTTTGTTTATTGGTTTATTTATCGTTATAACTTTATTACGAAAATTTGTATTTACGCCGATTGAACATCGGTTTTATTGTAAGGTTCCTTATACTCTTTATATAGGGTGGGCCAAAAAATATTGCAAATTAGCAAGAGTAAAAGCTAGTAAAAATGCAAATATTTCTCGCCCACCCTATATTTCCTTAATAGGTATAGGTATAATTATATAATAGATATAGTTTTGGACTGGTTTGGCTGATTCTCTTTATCAAATTGTTCTTGAACTCGGCGTACCAAATATTAACTGGCGAGTTAAAGTTGTCACGTAGGTAAGACGGTAAAAAACACATTTAAGGGCGTGCATTCTCAGATTAACTGCTTTACCCGTCGAGTATGACTTCGCTCACTCAATCGACAACTCTGGTAAGCGCGTCATAGACACAGCTATCATAGACGTATAAATTAGGCGAGGTGACCTCCTTTTTATACGACTCGAAAACATGTATAGTCAAGGGCTTTAATTGTTATGCCAATATGGAACCCTGTCATAATGACAGCGTCAAACCGCATGACAGAAATTACGCTTAAATGAATGACTAACGTTATGCGACAGGGTTCCATAGTGGCATAACAATTAAAGTCCTTGACAGTACATGGTCTTCTCTAGCCTTTATTTGGCCGTCGGATTTAAAGTGCTCGTTTGTATGATACACGCATTGTCCTTATAAAATGCCGTACAAATTTATCTATCTCGGTGGAGAATATTGGAACTAATCGTCAGTGAAACTGCAAAATCGCGTAAGTAACATTTTTAATATGGAGCAAAATGCACCTTTTGTAGTGAGATACTAAGGTTTATTTTTCTGTATCATAAATTTGTCAGTTACGCGGTTTAGGAGTATCATCGAAGTAATGTCGACATCGTATAAGAAACGTCGCGGTCATACACTTAAGTCGACGAGAGCGACGCCGCCGCCGGGGCACGTAAGTTTGTGCTGTCGTCGGTTGAATGTCTGGTTGGTTGCTACTTGTTTCCTTTGTTACTTAATATTATATACTAGTTTTTACCAGCGGCTTTGTTTACGTGGTTATGGCGATTGAATAATAGTCGAAATTTGATACTTCCTCAATTTGACAGTGTTCATCACAGTGAACATACCATAATGTAAACTTTTTTGGTGGCATTTTTTTAGTGCTGAGTCAAAATCAAATAGAGTTTGAGTTGACGACTTTTTTATTTCTGCCAAATTATTTTAAACAATCTACGGAAGATCTAGTACTTTTCGGTTTTAACAACGACATCTAACGGATGATGGGGTGAATTAAAGCGCCATCTGTTGTCGAGTAGCAGTTATTATTTATTGATAAGTATTTATAATTTATGTTCATTCAGTATTTATTTAAAAAAAATAGTATAGTATGTGGTCTGTATAGTAACAGACTACATATACGCCAATTTTTATGGAAATCTGTTAAGCTCTTTGACCATGAATGGTGTGAAAACGAAACGAGAAAAAATACTTTTGCTATCATAATATTAGTAAAGATTAAGTGCCAAGGTTACTTATATCCATATAAAACTGACTCGATATGGGGACTTGTTGTATTTGGTATTGAACGGGCTAAAACCGCTGTCGAGGTTCAGGATCGTAATGACGCGAGAGAGTCAAATTGAGAGTAAAATTGTTAAATGAACCGATAGATTCGTTTATATTTGTAAGGCAAAGGCGTCGTTTGTTTTGACCAGGGATGTTGCGAATATTCGCATCCGCATCCGCAAATGCGGAGCTTCCGCATAGATTTGGACATCTGCATCCGCATCCGCAATAATCAATGCGGATGTTCATGCGGATGCGGATGTAATATAAGTTGCGACAAAAGAGAAATTGGGAGGTGCCGGCGAATGAAGCGTGCCGTTCGCACGTGACAATGACCAATGGGAGCGAAAAAATTGGTGACAAGATCCGACGCGTTTTTTGTGGTCCTATTACTAATATGAAAATTAGTAAGTCAAGTAAAAAAGATAGGAGCCTTATACTTTATACTAATTTTCATTAGTAAAAATGTTAAGAATTACTTTATCATTGTTTTAATTCTTCATTCATATACTATATTTATATAAGATCCTTAACATCCGCATACGCATCCGCACCCGCGGATATGAGTCTTCAAAAATCTGCATCCGCATTCACATCCGCGGATGTGAAAAAATCCGCATCCGCAACACCCCTGTTTTTGACCATTCCGTTTATTCTTCTAAGACCCATGTAATGCTTGCTTGCTTGGTTACTGCGGAAGACCGGCTCTGGCCTAAAAACCAGTAACATGCTTAGCAGGAACCATTTTGCTCCGTCTGGCACTGGTTCAGATGTTTTTTATTGTTGTTTTTGTTTGTTAATTTATTTTTCTGTACCTACTTGTGTTAGGTGTAAGCAAATAAACGTTTTTTCTTTCTTTATTTCTTTCGTTCTTTCTTGCGCTGCTTAGCAAGTAAGCTCGTTAATTGTCTCGTTATTTCCCCTTTTTTTGATTTTTTGAGTTCTGTTTGTAACGCCTTCACGGCTAAGCCTTTGAATATATTTATTTTTGTATGGAGATATCATAAGCCTCGGGTATGAACCTAAGGACATAGTAGATACTCTTTATCCCGTATTTTTTAGGTCCCAAAAAGAACGACGTAATATCAGTAGGGATATGTCGTAGCTAAGGCTAATCGTTGGTGAAACTTCAAAACCGCGTAAGTAAAATTTTTAATGAGGAGCAAAATGCACCTTTTTTTAAGATGTTAAGGTTTATTTTGCTTTATAATAAATTTGTTGGTTACGCGGTTTTGCAGTATCACCGACTAATGTATTCTCTCGTAAAGGTTCTATCAACAACAAGTTGTAGCTGAGTCCTTGTATTTTAGCGCCTCAACATTTCGCGCTTCTTGTATGCATAATCAATCAGTTCGCTTGCCAATGTTCCAGTTGTGGTGCAAATAGTAGAAGGATGTAAAAGAGTTATTTTTTCTACATGGCCGGAAAGTGGTAGATTATCTATACTAATATTTTTGTTTGTCCGTTTGCTTGAACGCGCTATACTCAGGAACTACTGGCCCGATTTGAAAAATTATTTCATTGTTAGATAGCCCATTTATCGAGGAAGGCTATAGGCTATATATCATCACGCTAAAACCAATAGGAGCGGAGCACCAATGAAGAATGTTTCAACCTTCTACGTTAACAAAGTCGCGGGTTAAAGTTAGCGTTAGCCCAAAGTAACTATTCCACGGGGACGAAGAAGCTAGTAAATTATATTGTCCGTGCAATAGTACCTAAACATATTTTTAACGAGTAAATGAGAAATATTACAATTAAGCAAATTATTAAAAATATGCTCATATTGGCACGAGGCAGGTGAAATTTCAGTGTACATGGCGCGACTGATATGAATCCCATTGTTGCAGGAACTTGTCACATTTGCAATGTATATTAAATAAATAGTTATCAGGGGACAATTTCACACAAATAAACCTAGTCCCGAACTAAGCTCTAGGCTTGTAATGATGGTACTATAGACAACGATAAACAAACATATTTAAATACATAGAAAACATCCAAGTCTCAGAAACAAATACACTCATCAAATAAATATTAGCCCTGATAGGGAATCGAACCCGGAACCGCTAGCTTCGTAGGCAGGAGCACTACCAACTAGGTTAACTGCGACGTCAAATTGTCACCTGTCACGGCTGTCACCTATCATTGTTAGTTTTTTGAAATAGGGGGCAGCTCTTTGCGCTCGTGGTACAGGGACGATTTGGACATGTTTGGACTTACCCTAATCTAGATTTTGAGATTGTTGGACATTATAGCCAAATATAATGAAAATTCAGTTTATCTATTTAATCTACTGTTAGTTTGACCTCTTGCACCCTTCATATCTTTAGCAATGTTTACTTACCCAGTATTGATATTTACATGTAATCGGTGCTAATGAGTACATTAGTAAATAACTGTGATGAAGTTCTCTATTATTCATTGGTTTGATAGTATTCTATCATTATATAATGGTCCAAAATAATGTACCTATATCAGTACCGTTTCTACACGTAAAGCTCTAAATTTTGTATGCGGGACCTTTTTAATGCCTTGAAAAAGCACACAGGTGATGGTAAATGGGATCTGTGACCCATCGGCATTTGAATCCTCAAGATTACAGTCGAGTGCATAATGTGCACACTTTAGTACCTTGTCTATTAAATGTCGTGTTTAAACTGCCGTATATGAATTGTCACAGCGATTAAAGTGAGAAGGTAGTAAGGTGTACACATATTTATGAACTTGACTGTACAATCTAGATAAGGTGGCTATCCTTAGACAGCAAATACGTTGTCAACCCGGAGGACTAAGACGTAATGTTTCTATGCTAGTAATTTCTCCGGTTGTTTTATCTCCACACCTTAAAAAATGATGGGCGAAAATGAGTGGAACCCAGCCCAATCACCAATACAATTATAACGTATGTAGGCTTACTGATCCCACTAGTTGCTGTAATTGTTATTATGAGGCTGGGCGAATCGAGATATTTTTTTAACCCCCGACGCAAAAAAGAGGGGTTTTATAAGTTTGACGTGTAAGTGTGTGTATGTGTGTGTTAGTTTAAACGGGGTAATCTCTGGAACTACCCGTCGGATTGGAATAAAATTTTTTTGTACATGATAGCCAGTTTCATGAGGAATAGTTTAGTCCAAAAAATCGTTCAAGCGTGAGTCGGATATACGGGAAATAGCATTGCAACGCATGCGGGGCACAGCTAGTGTAGTAATAAACATTGTGTGTGTGAATATTTGTAGGCTGATAACTCTCTTCTCCGGGGTTTTTGTAGTTTGTCCCTGTATTAGAAAATGTAGCTTATGTAACTAGCTTTCACGTGGTATACATGAGATTTGTATTGGTTATATGGGCCAATTTGCCCATCATTCTTTGGTACTTGCACATGTACAATACACATGGACATATATATTTTAATATATAAGAGAGGGAGGCAAACGAGGATGTGGGTTACCTGATTGGAAATAATCACCACCGACCATAAACACCAGCAACTCAAGGAGAGTTGTCGGTGCGTTGCCCGCCATTAGGGAAATGTACCTACCTAAGCTCTTTTCTTGAAGGCACCCATGTCATTACTGGTGGGAAATACCGCCGATAGGAGTTCGTTCCACAGTTCACATTTTCTACAATTAAAGCAGAATTAAAAAAAAAACACCGCGATTTTCTCTCACTTGGGCCACAAGTAATCCCTTTATTGACTCTGTTAATGGCGCTAATGAAGAGACCACGTTGTGTGGTTATTGTTTGCTAGCGAGAACTATTATTATATGTATTCTCTTAGTAAACCCTGCCGTCTCTTTCAGCTGACAATCGTAACCTGATCCCTGAGCTCATGAGTATACCAAGTGATTATAAAACCGCGATTATAATAGGATAGAGCGCATATGACGTTTTTGAATTAATACATGAAATGATATTTTCAATGGTAAAGTGTGCAGATAAATGAAAATACTTATTTCAGTGCGATGAAGTTCTAAACCGTGGTACAAATTATATTACTTAAGTAAAATACATGAACTTCAATTACTATAATATAATATTTTTTATGAAATAAGTGACACAACATTTACCAAGAATTTTAGAGTTGAAATATGCATTGACTGTTTATGGTAAAGCATACTTTGTAAATCTATTAAAATTGTAAAGAAAATTTTCATTTTCTTTTCATTTTCATTTTTATTTCATTTTCATTTTCATTTTTTTTACTTTGTAAATCTATTATCTTCATATATTAAGTGACTGTGGTTGAGCTACGTCAAAGTCCGTCCAAAAGCTCACTTCAAACTGGTTTTATTACGTTGACGAGCTCGCTGGCAATTAAGTTATTAAAGACTCGCTGCGCTCCGGTTTAAACAAAATCAAACATAGGGTTGACTCTTGTTTGGTCGACTCGACAATAATTTCTTAGAACGTGTGTTTGTAGAATTTTAATTTTATCGTAAAGCTTTTCTAGGCGCAGGAGTTTACATTTTGTCATAGTGACAAGTCTAACATATAATAACTTAACCTACGTAAATTAATGTTTAAGATAACCTAAAAACAGGGCCTCAGCAGAAAATAGCTTTATATGAAGTGAAATTCACCAAAGACACAAAAAAAAAAATAGAATAAAGTGCCTTTCAAACAGTATTTTTTTCCAAATAGTTTTCGTGGTTCCGGGGATTATATCTATCTTCTATCGGATAGATGTGAACTCGCAAATTTAACATTTAACATTACTGGATAACACAGAGGGTAACAAGTCGTTGCTCTTAGGGTTGCGCTTGAGTGGATGCTAGATGGATATCACGCTTGAGTGCGAAATAGATATGCACTTGCGTACGGTTTTCGACAGGACGCACGTACGGTTACGGGTACGGGTTACGTACCGTTTTGTATAAACTATTATAACAATGCTTAACATTTCTGTCTGAGGCACGTTTTATAAAGCTACAAGTAACAATTTCACAGGTCTAAACTGGCAACACTGCTGAAATGGCTGGTCGTCATTGGTCGAGGTTGTGTCAAATGGAAACTTATAACCGGTAAATGGTAATTTGTAGCTTTATAACGTCACGTTTATAATGTCATGACAAAATTTAAAGGCTTTATTTAGAACAAAACGACGCGACGCGACTTTGCATACAAATTTAACAAAGGACTGATTCTCGTACATGCGAAAATCTCTTTATAAAAATATCAATAGTATTCACGATTTCGTTATAAGAGATCAAAGGGCCTCAGCCAACTAAACGTTTCGTGTGACCTTGGACCACGCCCTTTATTGTATTATTCATCCGCTTGTAAATAAAAATATACATATAAAGGCCAAACAGAGCCGCGCGCAAATCTAAAAGCCAAATCTAATATTTTTAAACTAGCGTCCCGCCCTCGCTCCGCTTTCATTTACATAAATAAAAAATAGCCTATGTCCAATTGGAATAATTTACCTCTCAAATGGATAGATACGAGTAAACTCACCAAATTCGTACTTTCTCTTTGTAATATTAGTAGTAATATATAGTATATAATAGGATATTTGTAATAACGTTCTCAAAAACTGCTCTAACGATTTCGATGAAATGTGAAATACATAACGGGGACGAAAATTCGATCAGGGCCAAGATTCTACGCGGTAAAAACCATATCGTTATTGACTTGTTATCGTATTGTCAACGTTTTGATAGCTCTTATTTACTTGACAGTAAAGGCGGCCGAGTTAAAAACAAGAACATAACACGTATAAGACTATATGGTTTTTACCTCCTAGAATATAGGCCCTGTAAAGTTGACATCTTCGAGAAAATTCGTTTTCAACCCGAACGACGCTCGGCCTTCCGGTTATTAGCTAATCCGGTAAAGGATATTTAACCATAATTAATGATTAACCTATTTCTCTAAGTAGGCCACAACAGCCCTTTCACAAGTTAGAGGCTACCAGCGTTTCCCAGCTCCCCAAGGGATCAACCATGGGACACCTATTATTTTTTTGAAATACCATTCAGCGAACGTAGTACGCATTTTGGTTTCATCGAAAGGCATATTTCGCCAGTTGTCTTATCCACACCGGAACACAACAATGCGAACACTGCTGTTTGGCGGTAGGATAAAGCATAAGATTTATTAATTTCAAAAATGAAATAAATTCTTTAAAAAAAATGCTCACTGAATTAATCACTTTTTCCTTATTTTACATTCTTATCAAAATAGTGGAATCTCATAAATAAATATTTTAAAATAAGGTTTTGTTTTCGGAAATTTGGGCAAATTCTGGTATTTTGTGAATATTTTGTGAAGCGTTAAGTATACTCTTTATTGCACACAATAGCAAAACATACGCTGTTGGGTTAACCAGCCCGTTTTTTTGTAGGACTACTTATGCGATAAATTCCCTAGTTTAACATTTCCGGCACAAAATTGGTGTTGCTCGATTTCCGTGTATTACGTAATCTATTTTCACGCTCCACTGACTCCGCTATTACTTGACAGGGCCAAGGGATTTTCAACACAACGGTACAGAAGGGGCTCCCTTATGCCGTAATACTTACGCCAAGTTCTGGGACACGCTGTATAATATTTATCAATAGGAGAATAAAATGGTTGTGCTTTGTCCGCCACCAACGGGATTTATTATTTATTTATTTGTTCATCTTTATTGAAATAAAGGACAAAAGGCGGACTTAATGCCTAATGGCGTTCTCTACCAGTCAACCAAATGAATCATAATCATGTTGTGGACGTAAAAAAAAAACTAGATTACTAGCTGTTTCCCGCGACTTCCTCCGCTTAGAAGTCGTTTATCGCTCTTCCCTCGGGTGATGTCATATTTTCCGAGATAAAAAGTTTCAGAAAAAATGCCAATGGCAAATGAATATTCTGGTATAGTTCAAAAATATGATTTGGCCGCTTGTTATCTACCTTGCGATCTTTTTTTCTGCGTTAAGACTTACCGGACCTAACCTTAACCATAACCTTCCAACCCACTGTGCTGTTTGAATAACGAGGGCAGTTTCACGATTACCTACCTTTTGTTTGATATTAACAAAAAGATCTTAGTGAAGATTACATACGGCCAATTCATATTTACCGAACTATACCTAGTTTAAACTATAGCGCAGTTGTTTTGCGTTGTTCTCTTGGGAAAGTTTATATTTAAAAAAAAAAAGTAAAAAGAGGATCCTGTGTCCATCTCACTCTCTCTCGTATTTTTCTTTTTAAATATAATATTTTTTTCTTATTTTTTCTCATTATGATACATATAACTTCGCTTCAGAATGTAGGTTTGTAAAGATTACTATTACTAACAGCACTAACCATTTAAAGCTGCTCGGCTGGCTGACTCACAGACAGACGAACACCTTGATTAGAATTTATGCCTTTTGCTACTTAACGCCTCAACATCTTGGTCGTAAATACACCGTGCCCGGGACGTACCCGAAGGATTTTAACCATCGATTCTAGACCCTATTTGGAGTATATAATGCGGTATAACATGTATTCAAATATCGCATAATTTCCGAGATTTTTATTATTTAAAAAACAATTCCATAGTTAATTTAATTTGAACTCTGTCACCTTAACCTAAAGCATTATTTACTAAGAAAGATTCATGTTGTAAGTAGCAATATCATCAACGTACAACATAAATTAATTTAATCTATTTCTTAGTAAATAATCCTTAAGTTATGGTGACAGAGTTCAAATTAAATTAACTATGGAATTGTTTTTTAAATAATAAAAATCTCGGAAATACACAACCACATATTCGCTGTGATTACTGCATTTTGGTTTAAGTGTAGGTATTTTTATCAATAAAACTTACCCTAATATTACTGATTACACGAGTTCTCTTTCATATTTTTATGTTTTACATAATGTTAAAATAACGAAATAATCAAGATGGGAACTGTCAAATTTTGGTCTTTGATAAATGTCTGAATTCGAACGGTTAAAAATATACTGTTATTTGAATTTTAACCTCGTAAGGCCCACCATACTTCAAACAGGGAGTTTTTTGTTAGTGGGAATATGAATACACCATCAAGGCGATAAAGTTAATTACGTTTGTTCGATAATGCCATTTTCAGTTTATGAACATAGGAAAATAAGCCTTGTTCTCATTGCATAACAGTTCAAATTAAATTGCCTTCATTATGTACATGCTGTTGCACACTGGGCTTTACGAGGTTAAGAACGTATTCGTTTGTGTGGTTGCCGGGTTAGAATAGTGCCACTCCATGTCTTCCCGTGGATATCGTAAGAGGCGACTAAGGGCATAAAGGCTTGTAGTACTGTTAGGCGATGGGCTTGCAACCTGTCACTAATACGCTGGTAAACATCTTAGCCTAATTGTGCAAATTGTGGTTATAGAATTATCAACAAGTTCTTAGAGATGTTTGTAATTCTGTAGCTCTGCCTACCCCACTCTGGGAACGAAGGCGTGAGATTATGTATGTATGGATGAGAAAAATATTATCAGTGTTTCGTTCGCCCGCTTTGGACTAGTGGTCGAAATGACGTTATTTTGTTGACGTTGTAGAATAGAATGGAATAACTTTATTTCAGACAACAAGGCCCATATTTACAAATACCTAAAAATACATAACAATAGAACTATAACTATAAATTATCATGACTACTATAAACTATAATACACTCATTATTATAATACCTACACTAATACTAATACTTAATACTAGTAGTTATGCCCATAGCAACTCAAGTCCCGGTTTTGCTTTCATTGTTATCTGCCTAATTAGCACCTTCCTAATCACTGATGTAATAATATCATCTACATATAGCTTGTAAGATTGCGAGAGTTATCTAAATTGATTTGGTCAACGTAAAAAAAAGCTCACTTTTGATATAGGTACCTATGTTATCTTATCATGTAATGCATGTTAGTAATGCACGCTCAAATATACCAACAAAACTCAAACTCATAACATTTGAAAAAAACACACTGCAACACAACAGACAGTATGAAAAAAAACAAGAATAGTTACAGAAGAATTAGAAACGTTGCACTCTAGTGTGAAGTCAAATAGGAATTCATTTATCGATTGCATCCTTCTTTGGCTATTTTTTTTTATTCATTAAAGCATTCGGCTTTTTTTATGGCATAGAGAAGGCAAACGAGCACACAGGCAACCTGAAGTTAAGTGAGATCTGAGACCCATTTCATGATTCTGTGATTTGATTAGTTATGGAAAAACATTCAAAACGTTAAAAGACATCTATAACTTACAATTAAGATTACACAATTATTCCTCTTAAGATTAAATACAAATATAGACTATAATAACATTGATAATCTATTTAACTATTGCAGGGTGATGTCTATATTCGATAAAGTTGACTTAGCAATCGTAACAGAGCATAGCAACAAGTTAACTCATTTAAAAAAAAACAAACACCGGACAACCTACGGGAACTATCATATATTCCATCATTTCTATACCCAGAAGTAACAACGGGTACGGTAAAAGAGTGTGGACGCGTGCATTGCCAAATAGGTTTCCATTTCAACTAAATAAGTAAACTTGGAAATGCAACATGTAAACAGGTAAAGAACATACTGAAACCATATTTACATACATACATTAAGTGACGTCTGTTTCCCAGAGGGTTACGCAGAGACCACGTCTTTCCACCTGCTACGACTACTAATGGTTAATAAATAAAACGTATGATTAAAAAACCGTGGAACTCATGTACTAATAGGTACTCTTAACTGATAAAGTCTTTGATTAATTTAAGATTACAAGTTAAGATAAATTTATAATATATTTGTTTTTTGTGTAAGAAATAAACAGTTTTTTTTTCATTAACATTTTGCATTGTCAAGTCTGTAATCTTGAGACTGCAAATGCGTTTCTAACCCTGAGGACTAAGATGCCTTTATGCTAGTAATTTCACCGGTTGTCTTATCGCCACACCGGAACACAACAATGCGAAACTGCTGCTTGGCGGTAAATTAAAGAATAAGATGGTGGTAGCGATCCGGACTCTGCACAATCAGCACGGCTAGCACAAGTTGCCCGCGACTTGTTTGTCGCTGGGATCTCCCTTTCTATCTGGTCAGTAACGATAGAGACGCACTGAGCGACAAGCGAGAAAATACAACTTGTGCTACCCGTGCTGGTCCGAGGCATTCCATCTCAGTCCTCAGGGATGGCAAGTTTACGGTTTTGAGATTGTCATTGTAAATTTGGAAACTTGGAATTGCAAATGTCTATTACTCCATTAACTTTAGACATGAGTTTGCGTCAAATCCGGCAGTACTGATTTTTTGGGAAAATTGTCTCTGTAGACCCAATAGTTCTCGAGACAAAGCTTTAAAAAATTCATCATTATTTCGAACATTTTTTAACAACCTTGCCGAGCTGCGGTACCAACTATTCGCCAGGGCTGCCAGGAGAACCAGCTTCAATCTGGCCGGGTTACCTCCTACACGAGACTCTGGTAATCGACAAGGTTACTGGACTATATGGGATGCAGAAGCGACCGCTGAACTATTTCTATCTAAGTATACGGGGTGTCCTGTCTTTAGGCTGCGGCTCCACTGAGGCGGAGACGAGCGGAGCTGTGCCAATATTAACCAATAGAAGGCGCATGCGGTCACGTCGAGCGCGCCTTGCTGAACAACCTAACATGGGCTCAGTAAAGGTTTTAACGGTTTTCGAGATAATCGTAACTTCCTGAATTTTCGCCATTTTATTTATTTATTAAGAATTTGAATTCACTGTTCTATAGTTAATTATGCCTTACATTTAGGGCTGATTTTTCAATCTCCAGATAACACGATCTGTCAGGTAAACTGTCCTTTTCTTTGTCATAATAAAGATAAGGACGGACAATTTACCTGACAGATCGTGTTATCTGGAGATTGAAAAATCAGCCCTTAGTAGTTTATAAGCTAGAGGGTTACCATTCAATTTTTTTCACCGCACGCTTCAAATTTCGATCAAGTTTTTAGTTAAGTCCTAGAATGCAACTAATCATTTGTTTAAGAAAAAACTACAAAAGTTTTATTTAACACTAGAGGACGCCCGCGACTTCGTACGCGTAGGATTAGTTTCCCGATACTCCCCCTATTTCTTCCCGTTGCGGATGATTTTCGGAATATATGAGTCAGTCAGGTTTGCCTTTTATATATATAGATTGCGAAACAGATCTTACCGGGATCCAATTATCCCAGACCCGGGACCAGTACAGTAGCTTAGAAGGCATTGAAACACGAATCTCGGAGCACTGAGATGCTAAATAGACTATACAGAATTCAAACAGGTTCCGATTTCTAAAGTGCAAAGGTAAAATAATATACAGTAAGGGCTGCTACCAAATTAAAATAATTTATTCCGTAAATTGCCAACGGTTTTTTTTTGTAAAAAATACGTCAATAGTGTTTTACAGATGGGAGTTTGTTACTAGTGATCTATTTGGGAGGAGTTATTTAAAACCGTCCGGAAAAAACTGGAACACTGATACGCATTCGATTGAGCTATGATTGCGTGCGGAGCTTACCAAAAATTAAACAAATGACTTTAAAAATCTATTGACTAACGGCCGCTAAGGATTTAACAGTCTGTTAAATTGGTTGTTGAAATCCGATATGTATCGATCGATTCGGTAATCACGTCGAATGATGCTCGTTAGCTCGTTACTCGTTAGGAGGCAGCCACTCAGTCATAACAAGTAACCGCACTTTTAGTAGTAACATTGTTTTTTTCTTCGAGTTGCATGTAAATTTTAACTAAGGTTTATTTATAATTATTTTGCTCAAACTCATTCCGGAAAATATCCTTCATGCTTGAAAACGTTGAAAGTACCCAGAAGTAGCAAAGAGAATAGACGGTTGTTGTTGTTGTAAATATGAATGATTAACTCGGGAACACCTTCAAATCCGGTTTTTTCCAAATATTCATTTGTCCGAATTAAATTTTTCCGTATGCTATTATGCTGAAGCTATTAAAGATTAAATGCATAATTTTATTGCTATATACTGTAGGCCAGATTAGGTCTTATTTATTAGTGAAATCAAAAAACAAAGTCTTTTTTCAAAACATTGCCTTCGGAACTATAAAAAAACTTGGAATTTTGATTAATTCAGAAATATGACATCGGAATTATGTAGTGTACCCGTAAATAAAATATAAATGTAAGGCATATTCACACCATTGGCATTAAGATGTTTGATTCATTATATTTTTTTTACCTATAAATTAACCTAAAATTTCATCCCTTTAAATATGTATAGTTTATCGAGTACCGCCCTGTATATCTGCTGTATGTTTCCAATGCTATAAATAAATTTAAAAACATCTTTGTCGTAACTAAATGTCCGGTGGCTAAATTTTTATAAACGACAACCCTATCTAAAGTGCTTTGAATAAAGCGTCGCCTTTCTCGACTCTTTCCAATGTCCCGTAAGGGACACTTCCTGCCATTTTAAAAGACGTTTAACTCCTATAAGTAGTACTTCCAAAGTAAATGCATTCTTACTTCATATTGAACAGAGTCGTTATTGTTTCATAGCTTTTGTTGTATTTAATTGAGAACCGAGTGAATGCTCGGAAGAATGCAATGTAGTGCTTTCAAGGAAATGACATTGATCAATTCTAGTGTCGTTAGTAGTAGATAGTGGCGTAGTAGTTTATCATCTTGATGCCACAGAAAGACACAAATACACAAATACACACGTTAAACTTTATAACGTTACGACAACGCGTTTAGGCTAATTGGTAATTACGTTGCTAGGTAGTCCCGGGTTCGATTCTCTGTATGGGAATTTTTTTGCGTGAGCGCGTGTATATGTTCCAGAGTCTGGGATTTTTTAAATGTATTTAAGTTGTAAGTATTTCTCAATATAATTATGTTGTCATTGAAGGTATAAGTTCGCCTTTGTATATGTACGGTCGAGTTCATAAATTATGTGTAAACTTTAGTACCTTGTCACTTTAGTCGCTGTGACAATTCATACTTATATGGCAGTTTAAACGTGACATTAAATAGACAAGGTACTGAAGTGAACACATATTTATGAACTCGACAGTACATACCTTTCTGTGTTTCTGTCTATTTACATACATACGTACATACTAGTACCCATAGTATAAGCCTAGGCTTAGTTCAATTTGTGTGAGATTGTCCCTTGGTATTTATATACTAGCTTCTGCCCGCGACTTCGTCCCCGTGGAATAGTTACTTTGGGCTAACGCTAACTTTAACCCGCGACTTTGTTTACGTAGAACGTTGAAACATTCTTCATTGGTGCTGCGCTCCTATTGGTCTTAGCTTGATGATATATAGCCTATAGCCTTCCTCGATAAATGGGCTATCTAACACTGACAGAATTTTTCAAATCGGACCAGTAGTTCCTGAGATTAGCGCGTTCAAGCAAACAAACAAACTCTTCAGCTTTATAATATTAGTATTGATTTATTTACCGCTCCTCTTTTTTGGGGGTTAAAAAAAGGGGCTCAAGATATCTCCGTACTAATTTTGCTAGCCGACCAGACGCCTTAAAACCAGGGGTCACTGACCCTGAAATATATCTTGCCAATTCTTCGCCCTATCTTATCCCTATCTTATCCTTTATCTTTTAAATTAATGTCCGTGTTCTGATTATCCGCCGATAAGTGAGCGACACGTGAATTGGTATATGGAAATAGAGATGATATATTTATTAGGAAAATTCCGTAAGACTGATGTTAGAGAGTTCATCAACTAAGACTTCCATAGTGGCATTAAGTCCATCTTAGTCCTCAGGGTTGGCAACGCATTTGCAGTCTTTGAATTGCAGTGTTAAGATTGCAGTCTTGAGGATGAAAATGTCTATGTCTCAGATCCCACTTTCCATTAGGTGGCCTGTGTGGTTTTTTTTTGCCATAAAAAACCTTGAATTGGCTACCTTTTGACCTCGGGGCCATAAAATCTGCCTACGAAGCGGTCCCGGGTTCTATTCCCGGTCAGGGCGAATATTTGTATGATGAGCGTTTTTGTTTCCGAGTCTTGGGTGTTTTCTATGTATATGAATGTAGTATTTATTTCTCTATAAATGTATGATTATTATTGCTTAGTACCCATAGTACAAACCAACAGTGACTAGCTCAATTTGGGTGACATAGTCCCCAGATATGTATTTCTTTATTTAAGGTATAACACTTGTGCTTATAGCTGTGTCTATGCCTACTCGTTAACCTGTTTGTTGGGTAGTAAATAACCTTAATTGCCCCCCCCCGTTGGTTTCTGATCTTAACATATCGAGACTAGGCGAGACACATAATATTGGTGATATAATAGACTGGCTTTTCCCGCGACTCCGTTCGCGTAACAACCGGAAACTGTCTTATTTCCTACATGAAAAAGTATCCTATGTTATGTCCTTACCCGGGGTTCAAAATCGGTTTAGCAGTTTAGCTGGCAAAGCGTAACAAACAAACAAACTGGGCCTCGATTCTACTGGCTAAAACCATATTGCCTTTGACGTGTATGTATTGTCAACGTTACGATAGCTCTTATTTACTTGACATTAATGGCGACCTAATTAATTACAATACGATAACACGACAGAAGACTTAAAGAAATTATTTTTGTCCCGGACAAAATATGGTTTTGTAATTTTGTGTAATTCCAATAGCTAGGTAGATAGATAGATAGATAGATGGACCGATGACCTGAAGAAGGCAGCTGGCAGTGACTGGATGCAAAGGGCGGGAGATCGCGTGCTGTGGCGCTCCTTGGAGGAGGCCTATGTCCAGCAGTGGACTGCAACAGGCTGATATGATGATGATCAGTGATCGGAAATAGGTGAGCTAATTTGCCTAAACTTGATGCATGTTCATTCAATAATGTATTCCCATCTCTCTCACGCATGAATGAATATGCGTCAAGTTTAGGCAAATTAGCTCTACCTATTCCGATCACTGATGATGATGATGATGATGATGATGATGATGAATAGCCATTAAAAGTATAATTAATATACCTATTATGTTACGGTTTTGTCACCTTTAGGCTATGTTTGTTTATTAATTACTTTAAAATTTGTTTGATTCTTATGATTTATTTTCTTTGTTTCAGGTACCTAATAAAATGTCACCTAACATTTGTTACTAACTATCTTATCGAGGTAAAGTATGGAGTACCTATCTAATCGAGGTAAAATATTAAATATGAAAAAGACAACTTTTACTACCACTGGCGAGAGGTTTCTTTACTTTTAATGTACTACAGTCACGAGATTACATTTGGTACTCACCTTAGGTCCAAAGTCAATCTGACATTCTACAACAGTAAGGTTGAGTTTCCCAAAAGTTACAAATGACTTGACGTCTCTAATGACATTGACGACTTCAAGCATATTTTTCTTGAAATGGGTCCCAAATTAACGCTCGTGACCGTACCTAAGTAATTGCAAAAAAGACAAATAACAAAAATCAATCTGCTATTTAGCGAAATGCGGATAATTCCACCAAGCAGCAGTGTCGCGTTGTTGTGTTTCGGTATGGGGATAAAACAACTGGTGAAATTACTAGCAAAAGAGGCATACCATATTAGTCCTCAGGGTTGGCAATGCATTTGCAGTCTTAGAATTGCAGTCTAGTGTCATTAATATATATATATATATATATATATATATATATATATATATATATATATATATATATATACACTGTACCAATAAGGCGAACTTATCCCATATGGGATCTCTTCCTGTTAACCTTGGAGTAGAATAAGCAAGGACAATGCAGAGGATAAAACAAACAAACAAAACAAACGACAGAGTCGCAAAATACCAGATTTGCACCAAGCTTTACTAGGTACTGTTATAGTTCTTTATGCAACTGTCACATAATGGCAGCTCTTGTGATACGAGTGGCGAAGTCAAGTGTCATAATAACGCCAGTATCGCTAGAGATATTATCAAGAGGTATCACAAGCGTATTAAAAGATAACATATTCTGAACTAGGGTTTTTTTGTTATTGTGTTGAAAAAAATTATATAGGTCAGCGAGTCTAAATTATAACGTCTAACTTAACCCGTGTCGTCAAAGCGATTGGAATACATGCTCTTGTGCGTCTTCGATATTTGTCATTCGACGCTCAAGTTAAGTTATAATTGGCTGACCCTAAATTGTCGTACAAAGATGTCATACCGCGAACCCGTCAGTGTCCAAGTCGTTCATCGTTATCAAATGGAACTGTTATGAAACCGATTTTCGGGATTTAAAAGTAGGTAGGTACCCTATATGTTCGTCTTTGTACCAATGTAGATCGATATAGGCGATTTTTTTTACGTAGTAGCGCTCTGTGGCGTTTCCATAGTGATTTCACAATTGTGAAGTGAGTGAGAGTATCATCAGTGAAGAAAATAGATCGAAAGTAAAAACCGGACACTTTTCAATCCGCCATCTTCCCTCCCCGATGGCTACCAGAATCCATTGGATAAATTATCAGATGTCTTTTGTTGTTATGACACCAATGTCCTGTCACTAGATAACTTAAAAATAATTGGGGTCTGCTTACAGAGACCTGTCTGGGCGTTTGTTTATCTGTGAGATGTGACGACGGCCGGCGCCTGCGCGTC
Source organism: Acleris literana (assembly GCA_946894065.1). Taxonomy (NCBI): domain Eukaryota; kingdom Metazoa; phylum Arthropoda; class Insecta; order Lepidoptera; family Tortricidae; genus Acleris; species Acleris literana. Next base: position 3,078,762 of record OX335678.1, on the reverse strand, counting down.
CGTTGTCACTCGAAATTAGATGTCGTCAGGTCATATGGCACAATAACGCCCTAATTTAATGCCGTATTGTGCCGTTTGTTTAAATTGTTATTTGTGGTAACATTTTACATAAGAGCTAAATCTGAATTCCTTGCCCCTGATACAAAAATAGAGGTGTTGTGTTTGAACACTGTCTTTACGTCCCTTCGTGGCCGTGTCCTTAATTAGCGGCCTGCACACGTAAAGTTCGGACCGCGGGGCACGCCACGCGTCATTCCAATCTTCGTTCCGAACCGTACGTGTAAATGCAACTGTAATAGTAAAATAGTAAAAAAAATACGGTTCGGAACGTAGATTGGAATGGTGCGTGGCGTTTCCCGCGGTCCGAACTTTACGTTAAAGGCCGCTATAGAGAATGTCAGCCAGTTTCGATTTTTGGCTTACCGTATTATTCATTAAAAATTAAAAATTGCTGTAAAAAAATCATTTCGATACGTCAAATAGTTTTCGAGATATTAAATTTTAAACTTCGTATGCGGCGCTCGAAATCCGGCGGCTAGCGCTCACGGATGATGACGTCATCGCTTAACAGCGGTACGCGCCCTTATATGAAAAAGTAAGTTTACAGGGCTATAACTTTTTAACCGTTATAAATAGCCAGTTGAATTTTTCACAGAATACGTGTTATTATAAAATCTATCGTTTAAAATTGTACAATGAACAATAAATCAAATCCAAAGAGGGGTCCCCATACAAGAAATATGAAAATAAATCATTTTTTTTATCATTTTTATACGGATTGCAGTTTTATAATGGCTTCTTATTTTGATGCTATTTTAAGCTTAAATTGTAGTCTAATTTTCATAGTTTCCGACTAAATAGCAATCTCAAGTAAAACTGCTACAAATATGTGACAAAACTGATTTTATCAACACGATGTTTTAGGCGGTGACCCATCCTGTTATAGACTACGCTTGTACTTGCTTAACTTTGTAAGTCGTAATAAATATCAAGGGACGATCTCACACAAATTGACCTAGTCCCAAACTAAGCTCTAGGCTTGTACTATGGGTACTAGACAACGATATAAATACTTATATAGAGAAATATATACTTAAATACATAGAAAACATCCACGACTCGGGAACAAATACTCGTGCTCATCACACAAATATCTGCCCTTACCGGGATTTGAACCCAGGACCGCTAGCTTCGTAGGCAGGGTCACTACCAACTAGGCTAGCACGTCGTAATATTTTTACGAATTCGTTTTGATTTTACTATGGCAGCTATGTTTATGTATTATTTTGTATTACATAACTAACTGTCTATCACTGACCGGCTTTTCTATTTGTAATGTTTGTCGAATAAGTTGGTTAAATAATATTAGAATAATAATCAAGCACTTTAAATTTTGGGATCGTGGTAATAATGCCTAGACCTAGCAAAGCGAGAGTGTTGTAGGTATACAGGTAGGTACGTCTATCGACTTGGTAGCGCCCGCGCGCGAAATTTGAAATCGATGAAATGAATACACGAAGTATAAGAACTACTGCTAGGTCAATCAAAAATTCATGTTTTATAGTTCACTCTTTTATACAGTAGCGATATTAATTCTAAATTAACACGAAATTTGTAAAGAAAGGTTAAAGGCTAGCACCAAAGTTAAGCAACCACCGCTTACCTAAACATCGATCGTGTTGATTTAAAACAGGCACTTTTTAACATATTTGTAAGAGTTTTACTACAGTTTACTGTTTGGTCGTAAACTATATATGTTTGTATGGAGTTTTGATTATTATCTAAACTTAATGTGACAACGAAATAAAAAGCTATTATACAAATACAACCCGTACTTCGCCTTCCAAAGTTAAGCAACTACACGCGTAGTCTAAAACAGGATGGGTGACCGCTTAAAATATGGTGTTGATAAAATCAGTTTTGTCACATATTTGTAGCAGCTTTACTTGACATTGCTATTTAGTCGCAAACTACAAAAATTAGACTACAATTTAAGCTCAAAAAAGCATCAAAATAAGAAGCTATTATAAAAATACAATCCGTATAAAAATGCTAAATAAATTGATTTATTTTCATGTTTCTTGTATGGGGACCCCTCTTGGGATTTGAGTTATTGTTCATTGTACAATTTTAAACGATAGATTTTATAATAACACGTCTTTTGTGAAAAATTCAACTGGCTACTTATAACGGTTAAAAAGTTAAAGCCCTGTAAACTTACTTTTTCATATAAGGGCGCGTACCGCTGTTAAGCGATGACGTCACCCCAGCAAGATGGCCCCCGCGCGCTTTAATATTATTGACCCAAATTTTAAACGTTCATAGAATCAAAACTACTGAGTCTTTTTGAATAAAATAAAAAGTAGTATGTTTGTTTATTTATAAACTTTACTGTTACAAAGTTTCAAGCGATTTGGCGTACCTACTGACATTCTTCATTGTCTAGGTTAGGGGTTCCGAATCTTAACAGATGACACCCGCGTGACCTCATTATAGCAGCCTAAATGAATTTGTATCAATCCCATTGATGTAGGAACTCGTAACTATTCGCAATGCATATATGCATGCATATACAGAATTGTCAGCTGTCGCCTATAATTTTCAGGTTGATGACGTTGGTGTCCGACGACTAATAGGAGGCTGGTATGACTCATCATATGCATCGAAATTCTAAGATATACTTCGTATGAAAACTTTCCCTCGACATCTGCTACAATTCTCCTATCACGGCATCCTCTCGTGATAAAGTATTTAGATTAAATGACGTTAGTAGAGACCTATTAATAATAGATTAGTGTTTCTCACGGCACAGTATAAACAGTAGTTTGTCTTCAAACAAATATTTTATCGCGCGGTTTGGATTTGTGCGCTCTTTACACACGGACGGACGGACCGAGCCGGTTTAGTCGGCCGGGGCCGGGCGTTTAAGAATCAAGCGACGCGCATCAATGCAACCCTAGCGCCCGGTAACAGAAACAGGCAATAGGTAACAGAAACTGCTAAATGACTGGACACTACTTTTCGTAGGTACCTACTTTGCTCGCGGTGTCAAGTCAAGCGGCGCCCACGCATGAATTAACGCGACGTGATAAATATTTCCGATTGTTGACTCGTTATCAACGCTTTATCGAGTTTGTTACACATAATTAACGTTAAAAAGCAATGAATTATAAATCTGAAGTATTAAAAATTATATAAAAACTTAGAAAATAGTCAGAGTTAGAGTTTAAGGCCCAGCCACACCGGATGCGTGCGCGTAGACGTGTCGTGAGCGTGCGCTTTCCACTGCGTTGTATAGTGACATGTCGTATGAGAATTCATACTATACACCGCAGCGCAAAACGCACGCGTATGTCACGTCTACGCGCACGTATCCGGTGTGGCTGGGCCTTTAAAAGGAATTATCAAAAGTCGAATGTATTTTAAAACCTGAGGGCTCAAACAAGATGCACTACGCTTTCGAATCGCGAATCGAATAGAAACGTTAGTTACGTTTCTATTCGATTCGTTTTTAAACCAATCGCGTCACTGGTAGACCACGTGACTTTTCGTATCACGTCATCTTCAAGTGACGCGATTGGTTTGAAAACGAATCGAATAGAAACTTTAGTTAGCGTAGTGCATCTTGGCAGGGCCCTCTGTTCCGCGTAGAAGTGGTTTATCGCTTTTCTCTCTCTCTCTCTCTCTCGCTATTTTTGGCTAAAACGGCCGTTTTCTGGTGAGTAAACCAACTAGACACCACATTTTGCACTATTTTCACTATTTTGCACTATTTTCCCTATTATGACAAAATTGAAATTTTAGGGGAAAAACTATGAGATTATAAAAGTGTTTACTAAATAAGACAAGTCAGATGGTATAGAGTATAGATAGATTCTGAAATATCACAGCAGCGATTCAACGTTTTTAACGGCAGTACCATAAACAACTAAATTTTTGTTTGAATATTTCTCTTTGATAATGGCAATAATAGACAAACCTCAGGAATACTTATAATTACTTATAATTATTTTTTTGTTAAAGTCGTTACGTTTCTTCTTTTCTTCACAAAGCGATTCGAAGTGATATAAATAAAAGTACGAACGAAAATAAGTATTTGTTTTGTTGTCAAACAAAAACAGAGGCTCTATTCCGCCTGGCAATACCTAATTACTATTGACATGTTATCGTATTGTTTTTAACTCAGCCGCCATTACTGTCAAGTAAATGAGAGCTAGCAGAACGTTGGACAATATGATAACGTTTTTGATAGCAATTATTTCAGATAAAAAGTCAATCTGACATTGCAGAATTTAATAAACGTCTACTGTGTGGATTAGGTTAGGTTACGTTAGGTTAGGTTAGGTTAGGTTTAGGTTAGGTTAGGTTCCTGAACCCCCAGTAGGACCGTGGGGATAGGGTCCTACAATATGGTCCTTCACGTCTGACGCAGGTGCCCCAGCAATAGGCTGGGGCGGCCGGGGGGCACCCAGTGGTGAATAGTCATCAGCCCACGGTGCCCCCGCTAACAGCCCTTGGAGGTTAACACCGGAGAGGTTTTAGACGGTATGCTTCCACCTCGGCTCTCGTAGGAGAGTGAGGTGGTCGAGAGTCCGTCATACCCCCCCCCCCCATTTGGCTACATTAGCCGGGGGGGACGATGCGTAACGACATTTCCTCTTCATCAAAAAAAAAAGATTAGGTTAGGTTAGGACAAACGATTTTATGCGTTATTATGATACATTATGCGTAATAAACATCACGGATTCCGATATACCCTCAGAAACTTCATGGTTGTGCAATGTGTCAGGATTAACTTCTTATCTGTCTATTCTATAAGGTTTTACTGGGTAGAATACAGCTTAAAAATACCTCAAAGTCAAACGCAAACCGATACTTTGAGGTGATTTTGTCCTTTATGATGAAAATGACTTTGATGTTTCATAGCTTTGATGTTGAATCAATGGAAAAAATTATTTTGATTTTTATTGGCTTCAGAAATTTGTGGCGTGATTTTCATTCAATTTGATTAGAGAGGTAGGCAAGAAAAAAATCAAAAAGCCCTGTTTTGGAAAGTATATTTCTAAAGGTTACTCATGACATGAATTAAAAAAATATTTGTCTAATTATAATAGGTACTTATATTTCGCTGTATAAAAAACTCCGTGTGTTTTAACAATGATAAAAATAATTGACAAAGTATTCTTCTATTAATTAACAAAGTGATGTTGACCTCCCCTCGGAATACGACTTGCACCTGTCTCTATTCATAACGATCTAATCTGTCACGGCTCTGCGATATTTCTGTATGATGCGGCCAATCATTTTTGGATTTATCTTTTGCTCATCTTCCTCTCTACAGTTGAAATCATCAATATCTCCACAGCTATATTGCGTCAAATACATGTATACATAGACCTTATTGTTAGTGGCATAGGGGCGTGTAGAATTGTAGATATTTTTGGCGTCTTGGGAACGTGTATTTATGACTTTGGCTGTATCTACGCCTTCTCTAAAGTTACACGTTGCTATTTAGTACTTATTAGTACTTATAGTAGTATGTGTGTGGCAAAAATGGCAGTCCCTACCTACTAAGCATGCTCCTTTTGAATATTTCGAATATGCAAGACTCTTAACGCCAAAGTAAACAATTTTCGAAAACTGACAAAATGTTGACTTAAGGGCTCGACGCGACCGTTCGGCAGCTTACGTCAATCCTGTATATTTTCGATAGCGATAACGTTTGCCAAATGCATCTTATCTAGGACAGTTGTTTGATTTTCGATCATGCGTCAAGTTAATAAAAGCTGTGATAATGTTAACATACATACATTCATATAGAAGCTATATGTGCCAATACGATAAATAAATATCAGGGCCCAATCACACACAAATGTCCTAGTCCCGAATTAAGTTCTATTATGTAAACTATAGATGCGAGTAGCACAAAACCGGCCGTCGTGGATATCCTTGGGGAAGCTGCCGGCTAGCTGACACCGCGAAAGTGTGATAGAGGTATTAATAGACTGTAAATATCTTGCCTGATGTTAGGTTTCCTTTTATATCCATTCTAACGAGCATACTAATTTAAAGCATGTTATACGAGTATTAGCACCGTTATAAATTAGTCTAAATGTTGCACTCTGGATAATGGAATCGCCCTTGTATTTCTTTATGGTTTATAGCCCGTATTATCAAGTAAGTTCTTAAGAATTCTCCTTATGTATTCAAAAGTCTTTGCTGTAAACTTAAATCGTACCTCCCTCACACTTTCTATACCCTGTTGAAGTCCTACATGGAACAGGGATCTTCTAAGTTCAGAACGAATAGCATTCATCGAGACTACGTAGCATAGCATAGAAGCAGGCGTGCCGCAGGGACCTATCCTTGGCCCAGTACTGTACACTATACAGACATCTGACCTGCCGCAAAATGATGACAGCCTCCTCTACAACATATGCCCTAGTGGCCTACCATATGCTCAACCCTCTCTTTCTTTTTCTTCGTCATCTTTGTCTTTAACCATTTTTCGTGAGATAATAACTTACTCAGAAAGTGACAAAAATGAATGAAAATGAAAAGAAAACTTTTTACCCATCATAACAACATTACCGGAATATTCCCGGTATTTTTCCCTACAAAATCTTTCCCAAATGGGAAATTAGCCGCTCGCGTATCACTAGCATGCACCGTGTGTAATTTAATATGAACTTTAAGCTTTATCGCATCCAAAATACCCCTTGTTTACAAGTTTACAACACGTTCGCAAAATAGAAAGTACCTTTTAATATGTAGCAGTTCAGAAAACAACTTATACTAACAAATAGACTTGTATCCTTACTCTACTGGGAATATGGTACATTATCGTTTTGAATGCAGCTCGCACGCGGCTAACCCGACCTTGGCGCTACACGTGTGGGATGCATCAAATGCATCGTGTCAATGCAGCTCTGATGTTTACTCTGCGTTTTGTTTATCTTAGTGGACAAGACACGATCGCAGTACTAATACTGGCACATTATGTTTTAAATGTTTGTGTAAGATTATGTTTTAAAGTTAGTTTTGTAATTTTAACTACGTATATGTATACAGGTGTCCCATAAATCGACGTCAATGCGCCTAGGGCTGATCTTAGAGCAGCTAAAAAGCTATCGATTTAACTCCTATGTATGATCATCTATTTTTACTAGTTTCGGAGATATGGAGCATTATAAATTATTTTTTTGTAATGTTCCCTTATGTCCATAAGGGAACATTGTCACGATAAAAGAGTTACTATCCTTGGAGGTGTCGGCAAACTTTAACATTCGCACAATTGAAAAACCACCTTTATGTTTTTCTTCACTAATTTAATTTGATTTATTCAATTAATAAAATTTAATACATTTGTAGGACTAAATACAAAGCTTAAAATTAATTTAAGCGCCTTGTGTATTGTATAACGCATATCTAGACAATTAGGACTATAATTAGGTATTAAAAGAACTCTTCCTAAAGGCTATATTGATCGCTGCCGTTGGTAATTACACAAATTGTGTTAATTATAAGACGCCTACCGTTCTCTTGTATAGTCCAGATAAGCCGTTTTAGATCTGAATCTGCTATCACATTTCCCAGGCACGTGAACGATGAGTCCAATGCCAAAAAGTCTAACCACCCATAACTCCTGTTTACACCAAAGTAAACTCAGACCCGTGTCAACACTCACCGAAACACTCTGCAAACGAATTAGAAGAATAGCAACGGAATAATACTGAGTGCTTTGCTATTCCCTGTTGTAATAATAGGGGATTGTCCACTTTGTCTAAAGGTATAGGTATTGGTAAAACATTTGAGGGTTGACGTGACGACGTGGACAATGTTGACATCTTTGTCTGTGGTGGTTAAACTAACTTGTCCATGATTCGGAACAGGAATTATGCACACACATCGGTGATCGTGTAGGATTGGATTTCGGTTGGTATTGCTGTCTATATAAGCAGACAAACACCCGAATGGTAAGTAGGGACCGATGCCTATAGACGTCATTAAAAAGCCAGGCGCACAGCCAAGTCGTTGCTTCATTTTTTTTTTTGTAGTTACTCTATATCTTTTGAACAGCCTTATCGTGGCTCAGTACGGTCACAAATGTTAATTTGAGACCCATTTAAAAAAAATGCTTGAATGTCAATGTTATTAGGGATGCCAAGTCATTTGTAACTTATAGGAAACTCAACCTTACTGTTGTAAAATGTCAGATTGACTTTGGACCTAAGGTGGGTCACAATTAAGTCTTTGACTGTACATGATAAGTAGAGCGGGTACTTATTATCAGCTTAACTTTACATCTGTGGAATCCAAGGCCTTCTATACAGTGCTCGCCAGAAGACACCGAATATTCGAGTGGTGTGGACGTTGAGCCGAGCGTTACAAAGCTTACACACCACTCGATGTTCGCGCCGAATGGTCATTACACGCGAATGCTCTCAGTGGGGACGCTCCTATACGGACACTTCAAGTGACTCGCGAGTTCAAGGGTCAAGTTATTCTGAGCGGTCTAAGAGCTATTAGCGGCATCGTGACATAACTACTCTACAGCTTTCATTGGATTCAATGGGATACACCATCAATTTCGCGGGAATTTTGGCCCACGAAAATATGAAAAACTACATTAGACTAATTAGTTTCCCGCTACTCCCCCTATTTATTCCCGTTGGGGGTCGATTTTCGGAAAATCCTTTCTTAGTGCTCACTTACATCATGAAAGCAACCTCTGAACCAAATTTCAAGTTACTAGGTACAGTAGTTTCGGCTGTGCGTTGATATCTAAGTCAGTCAGTCAGTTTTGCCTTTTATATATATAGATAAATGACTTGTCAGTGTTTTTCTATAGGAGGGAAATATAAGAGAAACTTTCGCTACTTCCGCTACTTCCGCTAGCTTTTCTTTTCCACAAACAACCGATAAAAATGACAGGAAATTTCGCAAGAAAGTCCTGGTTTTTTCAGGAAATCTCATATTTGAATCGGGTAACCCTAGAAGGGTCACCTAGTCTATGACCTCGGGCATGATTGCTACGGATGCCAATGTCGGGTAAAGTGATTGTTTGCAATCGGTCGTGGAGTGACCATTCTCGCAGAATAAACGTGCCTCGTCCATTTATAGATTACTCCGATTGTTTGGATGGGTTATTCACACAGAACAAAAAAAACAGAAGTGTGATGTGGGCGTGTCACCTGTCTACCTTAGTTTGCCGCAATCGAATTGGATGCGAAAAGCACAAGATCGGTCTGAGTGGAGAGCCTTGGGGGAGGCCTATGTCCAGCAGTGGACGTCTTTCGGCTGACATGATGATGATGATGATGAATAATATTTCTAAAATACGAAATAAATCCAGAAGCATGTTTTATTGTGGTATTTTGGAATGTAAAAACGATAGCCGCACCAAAAACATTTTCCATGGTGGCGTGTTGTTTTTTAACCGACTTCATTTTTTTTTTTTTTTTTTTATGTATGTTCCCCGATTACTCGAAGACCACTGGACCGATTTGAAAAATTTTTTCGTTGTTCGAATGGGTATACTTTCTAGTTGGTCCCATTGTCACCACGTCAGGATCTGATGATGGGATCATGGAGAAATCAAGAGAACTCCTCAAATATTATAGGCACACCTATAGCGATTTTGGTATTTTTCACTGTAACTCATGCATTTGCTTTTGAAAAGTACTATATGGTGAAGTGGAACTGATGATGAAGACCACAGATGGCCACCGGAACTCCTTAACGGTACCTATTTCAAGGGTGGCGATAAGATATTTCGATAAAGGAAGTTGAGCGACTATGACGAAGCACATTTAGGTTTAAATATGACTATGACATTCCCGCGGCGTTGTCTGCGGCGAGCTTGAAATGTTATAGTTTCTTATTAATATTTAGAAGTGGAGCTACGTAACAGCATAAATAGGATCACTAAAAAGTATAAAATAAAATAAATGTTTAAAAAAACAAAAAACCGCCTTCAAAAAGCAAAAAATAACTTCTTTAAAATGATAGGTAAATAGGTCAGTCCAACTGAAGTCGGCGTCCAACAATATTTTAACCAAAAGCAGACTTCAGTTGGACTGACCTATTTACCTATCATTTTAAAGAAGTTATTTTTATCATAGAGTGAGTATTGGCTACAGGTCTGATACTAAGCGAACCTCATGGCGCTTCCACTGTTTTTTCCATTCCGTGGTTATTCAGCATGCCTTTAAGCTGAAAGCGGTAGCGGCGCGACGCGACACCGTGGCTTGATCTTCTTTATCTTTACACAGTATAAAACAAAGTCGGTTCCCGCCGGCCGTCTGCTCTGTGTACGCTTAGATTTTTCAAACTACGCAACGGGTTAATGCGGTTTTACTCAATAGAAAGTGATTCAAGAGGAAGGTTTTACCCTTACTAGCGCCCGAGCGGTTACGCTGAAAAAAAAAGATTTGCTAACAGTAGCAAATTTTTTAGCTGCTTGTAACATAACTTGAGTGATTACAAAACTAAGGCCTACTAGTAGCTAAAACCACTTCAGTAAAATAAGTTAAATAACAAAACTAGTTCGTGATGTCCTCCAAATCAGTTTTGCAATATTAACATAGTTTGGTTCCTAAGTATTAAAGTTTGGCTAAACGTCAAGTAGCCGAACTAGTTTAGTTAATTTTTTTTTTCAGTGTATAGGTAACAGAAACTCCTAGAGGGTTCGAGATGACCTACCTTTCTTTTTATATTATGTCAGTGGCGTCGAATGGCCGCTCTCACAGATTAACACGCCATTTAGATCCTCGTGCCCTTTATAAATTAATGTGATTGCTCAGATGGCACGCCTCTGATGATGCTTGAAATGGTTTGATAGGTATAATTAAGAGTTGATCGCGAGGACGGTCTACTCCCACTGGTTAAGCTATATATGGTACTGACAATAGAACCAGTGGGAGTAGACCCCCAGAACGAATTCTTCCGTAAAGTAGAAATTTTCATTCGAGATACCGTTTTGACAACTCAAATGCGTAAATTTAGCCACAGTAAGGGTAGTGATATTCATATCGATATTATAAAAAAATACACTTATTTATAAAACTGAATACACAATCGAGCGCGCCATTATAATTATTATTATAGTAGGAAAAATCGCGCGGTACATAACTGATAGAGAATTCCTTACGCCATTAAGTTCGCCGTTAGTTTACTAAGGTTGCATTCGACCACACTGTAGGCCTAGTATGTCTGCGTCTATATCGCGTGTCAAATGTGGATAAAGCATCCGTCACTCTCGTACTTATTTACGTGTCAGAAGGTGACGGATGCCTTATCTAAACTTTATCACGCGATAAACGCAGCGATATTAGGGCCTCTGGAATAAGGTTTTATACCTAGATTTCGCGCCGAATTTGTATAACTATAGACTAATCTCGGAGTAAGTCTTATTCCAGTTTGTTGAAATGCGGCCTAAGTGTACCTATTCTTTTGTGCAATAAAGATAAAATAAATGAAGTAAATACTGCATATTAAGGTGGATCCACAAAGGGTATTTAATCGCATTTTATACCTTTCATGCATCATGATTGTTTTTTATTCTTATCCAAGCAAGGTACAATGTCACAGTACATAAGTATATTTGATCCTAGAGCCTGTAAAGTCTATGTTGACGGGTGCTACTTATTCAAACTGTAGTTACGCAAGCTTATTTAATTATTGGGTAGAGGCAGGCAGCCAATAGTGTCGATTCTGAAACCTCTACATTTTCATATCGCTAAATTTCATTCAAATCTGGCAACACTCTCTGTAGAACAAGTGTCTCTAAAATGTCTACTTTAATTTTAAATTGGAGAAAATTCGGAAGGTCAGCAGTGATGGGGAGTTATGGGCGGTCTTTAATCTCTAGTCCGTTTTCCCTTTAAGCAACCAAACGGTCCGTTGGCATGCCTTGTATGCCCGAGGGGCTAAAACTATTAACTAAAGACGTCTTAGATATTTATTTTGAACTTCTTGCTAAGAAACTCAGTCACTAATCATTTATTCAAATGAAAAAGCTATATCTTGTCTAGGGGACACCGTTGATGTAGGAAAACATATCGAAACGTTTATGTGGTCGTCTTGCACCGTCTTATATACATATACACATAAATAGGTGTTTTTTTTTCCTTTTCTCCCTCTGTCTCTCTCGTAAGATTTTTGGCATGTTTTCCTGCTGAACTACGCATATTATTTTTATAAGTATAATATTTAATTTAATATTTATTGCTTTATATAATGCTAAGTACTAACCATTGTAATATGTTTTACTAAGTAGTAACCATTGTAATATGTTTAAAAAATGACTGACTGCTGAGTTTCTTGCGGCGTTTCTTCTCAGCAGTGGTCTCCTCTTGGGAAGCGCTGGTAGATTCTTGACGTGTAAAAGTGCCCGTGCGGCCTACTTAGTGAATAAATATCTTTTATCTTTTGTATTACGCTATTCAAACGTTTGTCGAAACTTAAGCGGATCCAAACAAATTAAATGAATTATTACCTGCAACTGTTTGTTTTGTCAACTTCAGTTCATATTAAGTTTATTGTTTAATTCCCTGAAACCTTGTTAGAGCAAAGATTTTCCTCTGTTTACTGTGATCAAATAACAAGGGATGAATAAAATTACAGTTGTTTTATTGTCAAGCGCTCGAGGCTCTGTAGGTGGGGTGTGGTGGGCATAAGCATCGCGGATTAATCAACGTTGTAATGAAAGTGAATTGCGACTGGGTGGAAATGAACAAAATAAACTGGATTACTTTCAGACCTTTATTTTTGAGGTGAAAACTGCTATTGTGATTTAAAACTGGATGAAAAGAAAAGGCGACACTAGGCAGTCCTAGTCTTGTCGAGCGTCGGTGGCCTAGGGTCGACTCGAGATCGTAAGGTACCGAGTTCGAACCCCCGTTCGGTCACCGTGTACCAATGAGTTTTTCTAACTTAAGTGTATTACCCGATGGTCTTACGGTGAAGGAAAAACATCGTGAGGAAACCATTCCAACATGCCCAACAACCAACATTCGAACAGCTGAGTGTGTAAGAGGGTAATCGCACAAAATATCCTAAAGGGACGAAGTGAATCTGAAAGGGCCAATCTTTAAGATTAAATAAGATAAGATAAGGTAGTCCTAGTAACGTATAAACAGTGCCCATAGCGTCGTCAATAGCAACCTACACGCTTAAAATGGCAGCTCTTCTAGGTACAACTTTGTTGTAGGTAACATAGTTTGGTGTATTTCGCCTAGTCTTAAACTATACTTACTAGACAACGGTATAACTACTTATATAGATAAATAAATACTTAAATACATAGAAACCATCCTAAGCTCTGACTGAAACAAATACTTGCGCTTATCACACGCTTATTACCTATATCGCGAATTGAACCCGGGCCACAACCGACGAGACCAATGCTTCGTTAACTAAAGATAATTGGAGTTGTTCCTGACACCACATCACGTTGAAGTGTGCAAAGTTATTCATGATATCTATGATAATACAGTCAAACAGCAGGCCCGATGAACCAAAGCACCTAGAAATAGAAACGCCGACGTTATAAGCTCGGTCGACTCTGAAATATTATTTTAAAATGGGACTAGTTGCGACACAGTATACGATAGAGGAATAACACGGTAAAAACTGTAGGTATGCTGGAAAAACGTAACTACTTATTTAGAAGTAAATATTTCAGTTAATTGTTTTCTGACGACGCAGTTAGACTTCATTTTAAGTTAGCAGTCCCAGGATCGATCCTTGGGCTAATATTTTATTGATAAACATGATTGTGTTAGTTTCTGAGTATTTGTAGTTTTCTATGAAGCTCAGCAGTATGGTATTCCTCCATGTAAGTTATGGTATCGTTGCCAAGTACCCATAGTACAAGCTTAGAACTTAGTTTGAGAGTAGGTCAATTTGTATGAGATGTTCCCATGATATTTATAAAATCAAAAAAAAAAACAGTAAATTGGCCACATACGGGCTCTTTTACACGTCGTTAAAATAGAGTGAATCTACTAGCGCTTCGGACAAGACCATCATTGCGGAGAAGAAGCGCCGCAAGAAACTCCAGCAGAAGGTCATTTTTTCAAACATAAAATACAATAATAGGTACATTACAAATATAAATTATTAGAACTAGCACAAATAAAACATTACTAATGTAAAAATTATATAATGTACTAGAGGACGCCGGCGACTTCGTACTCGTAGAATTAGTTCCCCGCTACTCCCCCTATTTTAACCCCTTATTTGTTTAGTAATTTCTGCGAAAAGTATCAGTGAGTCGTAATGGATAATCTATTGGTGAAGAGTTTGTTTACTCGGGTTCCATCCGTTCCCTTGGGGTTAATTTAGGAAACGAGATTAATCAGGTTTAAACTGATAAGTCGCGGATCCAAATGTTTTCTGATTGATTAATACTGATAGTGTCAAAGTTAGCAAACGCATATATTTGCTTGTAGCTCTAGGTTATTAATATAACTTTGTGCTCAGGCTTAATAATGTCATGTGCGTTTTCGCGTGACTTCTTTTGTATACAACTCGTTTAACGTTATTCCCCCGGGAACGATTTCATTTTAAGGACCTTTCGTTTATAGGTACACCTCCTGCTACGAGACTCAAGGTTACTTTACAAAATCGGTTTAGCAAGTTAGCTCTGAAAGCGTATCAAATAGATAGAAAGACAAAAACACTTATTTTCACTAGACTTTTTTGACTTATTAAGCTTTAAACTGTTTACAGATGTAGTGAAATATCCTTTCACATCGTATTTTCTTGGAAATTTTCGTATTTGTCATGCTACTTCAGTCTGGCTCAGTACCCATCAAGACAACGTGGGGGAATGTCGCATCGCGAGAGTGATAATCGATATAGAGTAGTTAATACGACATAAGATATACGAGATAAGACGACGCGCTAGCCTAGTTGGTAGTGACCCTGCCTATGAAACTAGCGGTCCTGGGTTCAAATCCCAGTACGGGCAGATACTTGTGTGATGAGCACGAGTATTTGTTTCCGGTTCTTGGATGTGTTCTTTGTATTTAAGTATTTATTTCTCTAAATAAGTATTTATATCGTTGTCTAGTACCCATAGTACAAGCCTAGAGCTTAGTTTGGGAGTAGGTCAATTTGTGTGAGATTGTCCCTTGATATTTATTTATTTGATATTTTATTTTAATACCAGAGTATTTTTTTGTTAATTAAGATTAAGTTTGTTTTCAGTTCTTTTTAATAGTCATACCGAAAGCATTAAGACCTGGGAAACGTTTAGATCGACAAGCCTGTGAAATTATTTTCAACATTTATTTATATTTCTTCTGTTTTACCTACACCTAATTTCTATATATTTGATCGTGGTGGTTTTAACATCTCGGTGTGATATACCTACTTCAAACTTGTGGTTTGACATTTGACACTGATAACTAAAGTACTCTATTTATTTAATACAAACATGTCACTTAATAATTCAATAATTCATAGACAAGTCGGCATCATTCGGAAGTAGACGTGAGTTCCGAGTTTTCACGATGTGAAAGGATTATTCACTAGATCTGTAAATTGTATGTAATTAGTAATTACGATTCAGTTAATTACGATTACATTATACGTCGTCGCCCTTAGATTTTATGATCCAATTTAAATCGATCTCGCTTAACTAACGTTTTAAGCATATTATAATTCCTATTGTTGCCAATTATGTTCGATCATTAGAAGTATAGTAACACTCGTTCCCTACCCATGTCTCCTTATAGTGTCAAAGTATAAAAAAACAGTTACATATTCACCGCCACCAAATAGCAGTTGTGTGTAATTTTTATACGCGAGGTGTGTTGCCGGCACTCAACGAATAAGCCCTGTAACGCTGTAACGTTATCGATAATTCTTCGTGTGCTCGCTTCACTCGTTGTCTCGAGATGTGTTGCTAACTACCTACATTGCGCACGGGATTATTAGGGTGCGGCTCCACTGAGGCGGCCACTCAGTGGAGCCACAGCCTTAGGGCTGGCAAAGTTAAAACTAAAAATTTAATTTAATGGGATAGAATTATTTATTAGCAAAAATATGGTCATTTCAGTTCATAATTAACATAAAAGTTGCTATGGTTACATGGTTTAACGGCCTGCGCAAACCGGCGGACGGGACGGAAGAGGATATTAAATTTATCAATGTATATTTAATGCTATTTCAATTGAAATAAGGTATAAATTTCAATGCTTTGAGACCGACCTCGTAGCATCGCAGCGGATTGCCGAGGAAAATACCGCCCAAGTGTAATTGTACCGACAATACAGTGCGCAAATGTTAGCGTGGTTTCTTTAAAACTTGTGCAAAATTATTAACACTGAATGTTGAACGGTGGAGTGAACTAACAGTACCCCCAGGGCCTAGGCAAGATGCATAACGCATCATTTCAATTCTGAACGTTAACAAGTTTCGAAAGTTGTCAAGATTTTAACGGATTGACATAAGTTGACGATCTATCGCGTTGGCTGCTTATGTTAATTCCATACATGTCAGTTATTACATAGTTAAATAAATTATTTAAATAAGCCGCTCCTATATCAACTTAGCTTTTTTCAAGATTACGGTTAACTTTTTAAAAATTATCTCCAGAAAAATATGCTAGAAGTCGTCAATGTCATTAGAGATGTCAAGTCATTGGTAAACTTTTTGGAAACTCAACCTTATTGTTGTAGAATGTCAGGTTGAGTTTCGACCGAAGGTGGGTACTAAATTTAATCTCGTGACTGTACCTAGTAACCCTAGTAATGCGTAAGCGCAGTCAGCTCAATTACGCGTCTAACAGATCGCGCTGATTACGACGCGATGAAAGTATCGGTGCAGCGCGTTAAATTTAGACGGCACTCATTGTTGAATGCTCCTTTGTGATCCATTCAGTATAGGGTGTCTCGATGTGAGATACCTAAAATTCCATCGGAGACTGAAATAAATATCAGGGGTCAATGTTACACAAATTGACCTAGTCGCAAACTAAGTTCTAAATCTGTAGAGATCTTCTCATTTCAAACTGAATGTCCCACTACTAATTCACGTATGAAAAATGCATCCAAATTGAATAGTAGTTTACGTGACTGAGGCGTAATGCTAATTACGCAGAGTCGCGTACAATACTTTATCTACACACATATTATCAGTATTCTAAGATGGGTTCAGAAGCCGAAAAGCAAATGACCAGCATTACCTTACCTGTGATAGTAAGTGACAGCGATGACAGCTGTAACGTAATTTTGAAATTACGTTATCGAATATTGTAAGGTAATGAGATCCAAATTTGGAACATCTTCTAAAATTAACAGCTGTCATCGCTGTCACCTACTACCACAGGTAATGCTGGTCATTGCCTACGGGTTTTGAACGCATAATAGAGGACTTATGATATGAGTGTAGATAAAAAAGTTTAAAGTTGTTTATTCAGTAAGTAGGCCGCGCGGCCCTTTAAGTGTTTCCCAAGAGGAAGTGCGGCAAGCAAGTGTTTCAAAAGTTTCTAAGTGTAAACATATTGTAGGATGTGCAGGGTGGGCGTTCAGATATCGAACACAGTATAACATAACAATGTTATCTTTCCTATGAATTAGGTCGAATTTTTAAACTGTACTTGTGGGATGACTTGGATTTGACGTGTTTCGATTGTTTCGAAGCGAGCGGCGGGAGCATGCACTTAATAGAGACGAATGGCGTAAAAGAGGGGAGGCAGCAGCAGTGCCAGTGAGCCATTAATACAGGCTAAAAAACCATTTACATACTTATATAGACAAGCAAACAGTCACATATGTGTAAAGAAAACATGTAACACTTAGAAACAAATACTCTTGCTCATCACACAAATATTTGAGGAGTATAGAATCAAAGACAGCTAAATCCAACATGAATTATGTGGATGTAGCTGTCTTTGATTCTATACACCTCCTTTATCTCTACCGAAAATCTATCCCGACAGTTAGTCACCTACTAACTAAACTGAACACGATGTTAATGGAGCACGATGGCCCTTTTGGTCCCATACCCCACACAAAGTAAATAATTTTCCCAATTGAACCCACTAAAATAGCCTGTACGTTCCAGATCCTGCCTTACATCGACGGCTTCAACCACGTGTCCAAGATCGCGGCGCTGACGGACGTGGAGATCAGCCTGGTGCGCGCCTGCGTGCAGAACCTCGTCTACTACGGCGTGGTCACGCTGGTGCCCATCTTCCAGTACTGCGCGGTTAGTACCTTGGAACTATACCTTAGAGTCCAAAGCAGACTGCGCCGACTTGCCCATCTAGAACAATTATTAGGGCAATCCAACAGGGTGACGTCGGTCGTCGGTCGCCCCAGATATCGGTTGTGTGTAGTAAACGCAGATCTGCGCGAGAGTATTTTTTTATTTATTATTCAAAGAACATCTCTGACTGAATAACAGCTGTGTGCCAAAGCGTCAGGGACGGAATTACACAAAGAAGTACTTAAAAATAAGCCACACAATATTATTATATACACATCGCAAACAAAGAGGAAAACACGATACTACAAAAAATACTTAAGTAAAAAGTAAATTATTTTGAACTACAATCTAACGGAACAATAGCGGATCAGTAACGACATTAGCATCTTGAACTGTGTCAAGGGAGTGGGTGTAGAGAAGACCATTGGTGGTCTTAGATTGAGGGCCGTATTACTGATGAATTCATCTTGACGGAGATCGCGTCTTAAGATACGTCATAGAAAATTGTAATTTCGCACAGAAATGACAGAAAACTGACATTTTATGACGCATCTTGAGAGGGCTATCTGTATCTTTTGCACGTAAGTAATCTGTTGGGCTAAAGTAGAACTCAAAACTGTTGGTCTGCCACGCCTGACGTTGGCGGGTCCCGCGGGCAGACCAAAAAGACACAGCTAACAGCTGTATCCCTCATCGAATAACCGAATGAAACCTACTGCTTATAGATCAGTCTTAATTGTTTTGTTTTCCAAAATATGTTGTCTACCATCACATAACTTGTCGTTTTTCTGTGTATGTATAACCCGCGTCCTTGCCTCACAGCTGCGTTTTAGTTTGTTTTTACCTTCCGATATTTCCGTGTTATGAGGACAGGTGTGTGTAAGATCGTCATTGCTGTGTGATTAAAATGTCATTGCTGTGTGAATATTGAAAGCCCACACGCCACCGCGTCTATTTTTTTTGCCAAGCTATGCATAATTCAGATGTCTTAATACGAGTAATGTATGCAGCATTATACCCGACAATATGCACCTGTATTCTATGGAGAATGCGATGCGTTCAATGAATTGAGATGAGAAAAAATACTTTAATAAGGCCGTTTCTTTCTCCATAGAAGAAAACAAACAAAATTATCCTACATATTTTTTTCATTCTTTCTAGCTTCATGCCAAAGTCTCCATTGCAATTGCAGTGTCCAGTGTAGCTTCTCGGTTGAACGATTTATAGTTTTTTACTGCCTACCTAAAACATGGCGTAATAAATTTCCAGGTGTACAGTGCAACACCTAAGTTGAGGCAGCTGACGAGGTGCGCCGGCCTCCAGAGACAATGTGTCGAGTTCTGCGCAAGATCATGTAAGTTGTTATCATTACTAGTGACCCGCCCTCGTTTCGCTTCGGTTTATATGAGTTTTCTGTAACACCCGTACATATCTAGAATTTAACTTCGTCTTGAATCACTCTATCCACAAAAATCCACACATTTATTGAAGATCTATGTAAAACATAGGATTGCAAAAAATTATTGAGTATTGAGTATTGAGACGGCAGGAAGCGACTTTGTTTTATACTATATGTCAAGTTGATATGACTAAATAAGAATAGCGCTTGTTTTTTTGCCGAATTTGTTTGTAGCATTATATACGATGTCTCGCTTAATTTTTAAACGACATGTTTATTAATGTCGTATGTTGATTCTGTCAAAATGAATTTCCGAGAATCATATATACGTCCCTTGTTGAATCGTGAACGTAAAGGCTTATTTAAGTACACAGGGTCTAGTTTTTACTTTTATATTAAGTGGTATCTTCTGTTTTTTATTTTATTTTATTTTAATTTTTCCAGCCCGGCAGCTGCCGAAGGTATCGGACCTGTTCCGCATGTACGCCGGCATGACGTACGGTAGCACGGTGCGCGACCTCTGCCGGCGCGCGCGCCCCCAGGAGCTCGCCGTCGACGAGCGCCGCCTCGTGCTCTTCGGCGTGCTCGAGGGGCTCATCCGGAGAGTATACAAGGTAGGTTTTGCTACATACATAATTAAATAAATAGTAAATATCAGGGGACAATGTCACACCAATTAAACTAGTCCCAAATTAGGCTTGTACTATGGGTACTAAACCCTGTTCAGACTTACTTGTCTTATATGGTAAACAACTTTCTAACCTCAAAATGATTTTTTTTTGGCTAAAACAGCTCTTTTATCGTAAATAAAGTAAACTGAGAAAACATTTTGGACATCACTTGGCCAATATATTGTCCGTGATTTCTTTAGTTTATTTAAAACAGCTGTTTCATACAAAAACGTTGCATTTTGAGGTAAGAAAGTTGTTTACTACTTAAGACAAGTAAGTCTGAATACATATTTGCCCTTACCGGGATTTGAACCCAGGAGCAGGGTCACTACTAACTAGGCCAGCGCGTCGTCAAAACATACATACATACTAGTACCTTCACGCCTGTCTCCCAATGGGGTAGGCAGACTATGGAACGCCAGGTGCTCCGGTCTAAACATACAACTTTCGCTTCCTGTAAATTCATCACCCTCTTCATGCACGTACGTCATTTTCGGGTGGTTTTGATTAGGCCCTTATTCAGTACATCGCGAATCTGATCACTGTATGTACGTCTAGGGCGTCCCCTACCGACATCTCCACTCACTCTCGCTCACCACCGAGCTGTGTTCTGAATAATTGAGATGGTTTAATGGAAGCGGTATTCTTTAAGAGTATAAAACGACTAATGGACGAGCGTCTGTGACGCTGTGATGTGGGGAATACGGCTGTAAAATTTTAACGATTGAAGTTCAATCCATGTCTTTCTCCTTAGTGAGTTAAAGGTGAAAAGCTATCATAACATCTATCAACATCACCTTGATGAATGGCGTTCTTCCACCGTGCGTTTCACTAGGCACTTTTTGCCTCGTACAGTGAAATTGTGGAACGAACTCCCTTCGGCGGTATTTCCAACATACATGTTACAAGTTATGACAAGGGTACCTTCAAGAAAAGAGCTTTCATTTCTCTAATTGGCCGGCATCGGACCGTCAACTCATCTTGAGTTGTTGGTGTTTATAGGCGGCGGTGGTTGCTTCCCATCAGCTAACCCGCACGCACGTTTGCATCTCTCTCTAATAAAAAATAAACCTTTGAACATTGTTTTACTGATCATACGTATTTATTCCCCCCACAGTACCCCATAACGATGCACAACGACGACGCGTCATCCGTGTCGAGCGAGCACAGCCAGCCCCTCGTCCGCACGTACAACGGGCTGGTGTGCCTCGACGAGCTCTGCTGCTCCGGCGGGCTCACGGCGCAGCAGCTGGAGGAACAGCTGGAGCGGGACAGCAACGTCGTGTTCATCGTCAAGTGATCCAGGTGGGAGAGGAGCAGGGTCTTTGCAGGTGGTCAACGGCACCCTACCGATTAGCACAAGAGGCCGTAGCCTGTCGAATTGATAGCCGGTTAAAATGAGAGACGTATATAACTTTCTCTTTCAAACAAATAGCTGCGTCCCTTTCGGCTTGTCCGATTGTTAAAGCCATATTTCTACACGTAAAAGTGGTGTGATAAAAACGCTTCAGTGCCATATCTTGCAGCCCAGGAGTCGTGACGTAGCCAAGATGCAAACGCTACTGACGTTTTTCTTTTCCATCACTCAAAATGTATGGGACGTTTCTTTCATTCTAACGCGTTGCGATAAACCACGTGGTCAACTCTCATCCCATACATTTTGACTGATAGAAAAGAAAAACATTAGTAGTGTGTGCATTTTGGCTACGGCCCCTGAACTGCAAGGTAAGGCCGTCGAGCGTTTTTATCGCGCCAGTTTGACGTGTAGAAATATGTCTATATGGCTCTTAACAGTCAGACAGGCCTAGAGGGACGCAGCTATTTGTTGGAAAGAGAAAGTTATATACCTGTGTCATTTTAACCGGCTGTCAGTGCGGCTGTGGGAGTCCCTAGCCACTAATATGATGCCTCGAAAATAAATGTTTCTTGTTATGTTCAGCAAAAGAAGAGTGTATGCTAAGATATTTTTTTCGTAAACTGAACGGTTCGAAAGCTCCGCGGCATTACCCACTAAAAAAAATATTTCAAGTTGAAAAACGAAATCTGAGTGACGCTATGGAAAAACGTGGTTTTAACAATGTTCATGCCGGTGTCCAATACGCTGTTTTAACCGCCGTAGGTTCTCAGAGATATTTTAAAGACAATTAACTCGTTCCTTTTTTCAAGCTTGTAAAGTGTATGATAATGATGATTACCTGACTCTGTGTGCAGCCGTAAATGTTCCAATCACGTAAATAAAAATGTGCTCCCTAACATTCCCATAACAGGTCGCCAGCCCCCCTTCCCACAAAACTTTACTAGTGTACAATTTGAAAACTTATTTTTCAAAGAGAGGTTTAGATTTAGATTTCCAAACAACCTACACACTTGTAAAGTTTTGTGGGATACGGCTTGGTATCGTTGGAGACACTTTTTTGATTGAAATATATATATTTGTTACTTTTTTAAATTGTTATTTGTCGTTCTGTTGCTAATCCTTCTTTACCATTAACTATATACTTACGAATATAAGAGGACAATGCAATGTATTTAAAGAATAGTTAACGTTTTCAGAATATGGAGAACGAATTGTAATATATAATGATAATATTTTGTCCTGATTCTTTGTTAACACTTTCGCTGTCAAGATTATTTTCCACATGTTCAAAGTTTAGTGCGTATAATGTAATAATAATAATTTACAGTGTTAACAAAAAGGACATTTCTACAACTCTTAGCGCTTTCATAGACGGACTGCACGGCATGTTGTCCGCGACTTGTTTGTCGCTCGGATCTCCCTTTCTATCTAGTCCGTAACGATAGAGACGCATTGAGCGACACGTCAGAGAATACAACTTGTGCTACCCGTGTGTTGGTTGGAGCAGTTAGGGCAGGGGGTTACAATACGAGAACCGCTAAAGCAGTTAGTAGAAAGTCGCTACAAAAAAAATAGCGTGCATCCTGCTATGCAACTCTAAAGCCTCATATGCACTAGCTAATATGTCCTGCAATACGTGTCGGTGGCGACGTCAAACGAAGCGTCGCAACATTGCCTAACTTAGCCCGATATGTTAATTGCCAATCTCCGTGGCCAAGGTCGTGATATCTAGCGAATAATTTCAACGTCATAATCTCGCGACGTCGCCCGTTTTGTCGAGCGAAGTGGCGCGATTTTGTCTGACATCGATGACATTTGTTCCATAGTGAATAAGAGGTTTTACTCCAATCGGACGCCATTATGAAATAACGAATTAACCAACTATTTGTTTAGTAATAAAACGCATAACGGCTTCCAATTGAAACTCAACTGCTGTAAACAGTCCGTCTACAGAGTCACTTACTTAGTTGTGTAGGTAGTCATCTGATGTGAATATGCATTTGGGTTTGGGACACTAGTCTGGTTCAGAGCGACGATGATCAATATACATTTAGGCTTCATCCACTGGGTCGGAATCGGAGCGTACGGAGCGGACGGATTTGTTGCTTTGTATTAAATTCTATATATACAGTTACGCGATCCAGTTCACACTATAGAAGCATACCATAGAAGTCAATACACAGCAACAGATCCGTCCGCTGCATATAGAGTTGCCACCTTTTATTTAACAGAGTAAAGTATTACTTACCAAAAGAGGAAGAAAAATAAAGTACGCAGCAGTAATGTAAAGTATTGTTTGAATATTTCTTATCGAGTTATCACTCATCAGACCTTGCTTTCTAACACCGTTTTTGGCAACAATAAAAGTACCTATCAATCGCGTTCAAACATGGCAAAACAAAGTTTATGTCGAGGGTTTTTGACGGTTGCGTTGAGGTACACTTTCGTTTAAATTTATTAATTATTAGAAAACAATATCCATTAAAAACCGAATGTCATAAATAAAGTACTTTGCCGTACTTTATGTGTTGCGTAAAATATACCGTACGGGAAGCTAAAATAGAGCACAATACTTTATAATAAAGTACGGGTGGCAACCCTAGCTGCATGCCCTAGGATTCAGACCCAGTGCACGCGCAGCTTTAGATTTCTTGTTAAGTCGCAGAGAGGAACGGGGTCCATATTGTACACCAAAGGGAAATATATACGTAGAATATAAGCGTAAGAGATACGTATCACTTTTGCACGTTTACTCGTTGCGATGCGATCATTGATTATAATTATAAAAGAAAATTATCAAGAGACATTTGTTTGTTTTTTTATTGTATGGGCCTCGTAGGTTTCAAAGGGGAAATTGTATATAGTTTAGCGCCAGTAAATGCAATTGTAAATATAATATAAATATGTAAGTAGATCTTGTACGTAAGATCATTTTGTATTTGTTTTTCAGAATATACGAATGTTTCCACTTAGTTTTATACGACTATAGCTGCCTATTTTATAAGTACATTTTTGAAGATTACTTCGCATTGCCGCACAATCAAGGGACATTTTGTTAGTTGTAGACTCAAAAAGATCGGACATAGATGGATGTTTTATTAACGTAATAACTACACTTACGAGCAAAACGATTGCATCACTGCATTTTTTGATGTCCACCGATTATCTTTGTAAATCAACTTTTCTTTCCGAAATATTTAAATGAATTCATGTTTCTTGTAATCTAAGCTTTGCAAGAAGTAAACAAACATGGAAATCAACGAAACATTATTTTATTGAAATATTTCAGAAAGAAAAGCCGGTTTACAAAGATAATGGGTGGACATGAAAAAATGAAAAGTGATGCAATTGTTTTGCTCGTAAGTGTACAGTAAGGTTAACGTAAATAAACTGTGTTAACCATCTTTGTTCTTGTATACATTTGTAGACTTGTTTCCATTAAAAAAAAATCTCCTAAACTTAGGACCGTGTTTCTTTATGTAACGTTAAGTCATAGCGAATAGAAAACTGTTATTTTAGGCGTCTTAACTCCTTAAGTCTTTCTTACTTGAGACGAATAGTCTAAAAAAACAATTTATCTCCGATCTTTTTGCGTGCCTTGTAATGTTTATAAAATAAATAAATAAATACTATGATAACTGTATAGTGCAAAAATCTGCTCAATATTTCTAGTTGTATATAACATTTTGTATCGCATATTTTAACTAAAGTACATATTAAATGTTGTTCATAATGGTGCTATAACGCTCGTTTGTAAGGATTTTTTATAAGCTAGACGTTTAAAAGCAAACGACTTCCCACCGAGTTTTGTCAGCAACAATATTTAGCATCGATTTGATCAAAATAAGGAAAACTTTCCTATCGTTGGCACCCCTACTGGTTTATTGGCATCATGAACTTTATTACATGTTACATAGGGCTGATAATTCTCCAATCACTTGGTGCCAAGAACTGGATGTTATTGCACTAACGGTAAAGAGTTTGATGAAACTGAAAACGCTGTTCGGAGTGTGGCAACATTATTATAAACTCGGTGGCAAAGAAAACGGCCACTCACTATTGTTACGAAAGTGACCGTTTTTTTTTTCAAGAGGATATTTTGACCATATTTCTGCTTCTAAATGCAATGCAAGGTAGGTCCACCTTCCACCACGTCAAACTCTTGTTGCCACACTAGTTGACACTCTAGAAATCGCCATCTTTGAGGACCAAAGTGTATGAATCACATAGGTACAGATGCTCCAAGTAAAAACCATGCAAAAGGTGGTAAAACAGTACCTTGTAGTTTATGGAATAGGTCCCTGAGGCTTTATTCCAATTTGTTTTAGGCCAAATTGTTTCTTTACGTAATCATATTGTGGAAATTATACTAATTCTCAGTCAAGTGATTAAACATTATACCATACCCTCAAAAATACAATTAAAAAAGCGAAATGGACTTAAACAATGTGAAATAGAATGCCCAGGTTTCTCAACAGTAGTACCAAGGTGTGATGAGTTTGTTATATAAAAATTGCCAAATATTTAGAGGACTGTATATTTTTTGTAAATGTGTTTAAGGATTTTTTTATAAGTCATTTTTTTGTATGAACGGTTCGCTTGGCCGAGCCCGAGCGCTAGCAGTGCCGTCTAGTCACAAGAACGTCTATTATTTTGATTAGATTTCTCGACTAGTCAGGATTTCTTTGTGCCTTATTTCCAGAGACCGGACAAATGGGCGTCATTACTCGCAATAATGTGGACATGACTCCAAAGATTTTAATTAAACAAATTAAATAAAAATAGTTAATTAATTTCTTACCTCGATCTTATCTTGATCCTTTGCAGAATAATAATACCTAAATAAAAAATACAAAGACGCGAAGAGTGGCCATTATAATTATATAAATCTACTCAAGTTTGCTCCATTAACATTTGTAGATTGCAAAAGGAGCTTTTCACCTCATAAGTTTATTTTAACCGTGAAAAGGAATAAACTAACCACGGAAAAATTATAATAAATACTGTTTATTTGCTTTAATAAATCTACACAATAAGACTTTGTATTATTTATTTGCCTTGCAAAGGATCAAAATTATTTTCAGGGTAAGTAATAAATTAATGTAATTTAATTTGTTTAATTAAAATCTTTGGAGTCATGTCCACATTATTGCGAGTAATGACGCCCATTTGTCCGTTCTCTGCTTATTTCATATCATATTTTTAATAAATTGATTAGTTTACATTATTATAATTTGGAAATGTTGATTTGTAATGTTACAGTACGAAATATTGTTGATTTTATTAAGTGAAGAGATTATGACGTAGTCATCGTTATATTATGTAATAACTTTGATGTAAAAAATAATGTATCAATGTTTATACTTGTTAAAATTGTTTATTTTCATAATCTGACTCATTAAAGTACTGATTTCTTATCCTTGTATTTCTTTCACGTACCTACATTCCTCTTTACTTGGGTGAGGACCAAAAAGAGGTTTAGGCACGGGAGATCCGTTTCTTAGAACATTCAAATTCTAAAAGATCCATTTTCCACAACTTTCAAATCCTAGAAGACCCGTTTCCTAAGATATCCAAATCCCAGAAGATCCGTATCCCACAGCATCCAAATTCTAGTAGACACGTTTCCAGTAATAACCAAATCCTAGAAGATCAGTTCCCGTTATATCTAAATCCTAGAAGACCCCGATTCCGTAATATCCAAATCTCATGGCACCCCTATTCCAGTAAAAACCAAAGCCTAGAAGGTCCATTCCCGAAATATCCTTATCACAGAAGACGTGTTTCCCGTCATATTCAAATCCTAAAAGATCTATTTAATAAAATATCCAAATCCTAGAATACCCATTTCCTAAATATCTGAAATTTTGTCTCTCACGTTAAGTCTATGCCATTGGACAAAACTAATGTTATACGTAGGAATGTGGACGTTTTAGAAAATGGGTATTTAGGGTACGGATATTTAAAAAAAGTTACGTTTTTGGAAATATATATTATATTGTAAAGAATGTTTTGGGAAATTTACTTTATGTTGAAACTGACGTTTTGGGAATTGGATGCTCTGGGAAAATTATGTTTTTTACCCAAACGGACGTTTCGGGAAGTTTATTTTATATGGCAACGGGCGTTTTCGGAAATGAAAGTTCTGGGAAAGTTATGTATTTAGCTAAATTGATGTTTTGGGAAATGTATCTAATAGGGAAATTGATGTTTCGGTAAATGGGTTTTCTGGGAAACAGAGGTTTTAGGCATATGATTTTTTGGGAAGTTGATGTTACTTATAGAATATGGATGTTTCAGTACATGGGGGTTTTAGGAATGAGATTTTTGTAACCAAACGGATATTTTAGGAAACTGATCTCTCGTGCCTAAACGCAAAAAGGCATGCTAACTCACGCAATTGAATTTTTTTGTGAAACTTTTCGTTGTGCGACAAAAATTAGCCATAGGTACAAATTGTGAGGCAACTTTTCGTCGCAGAACGAAACTTTTTCATTGTTTGTATGGTTAACTCCGCTTAACTACGTCCAACTTTTTGGTGCTCACCCACTTAATTTGGCTTATTCCACTATGCTCCCACTCTCATGATCTCAGTGGGACCATACAGTTCCTTATGATCTGTATGATCATGACCAGACCTAGGAATATACGGGGCAAAATTAAATGACAGCTAGGGATTGCCTTTATCGATAAAACTCAATTATCGATGCTTTTCCCATACACTAGTGATCGCTCT
Organism: Acleris literana; assembly: GCA_946894065.1. Taxonomy (NCBI): domain Eukaryota; kingdom Metazoa; phylum Arthropoda; class Insecta; order Lepidoptera; family Tortricidae; genus Acleris; species Acleris literana. Next base: position 3,050,377 of record OX335678.1, on the reverse strand, counting down.
AAGTTTTGTTCGTAAAAATATTTTTTTATTGAAAGTATGCAAATGAAACAAAATAGCGTCATAATTCTGGTTCTTTATTTTAAAAGGATTTTTTAACCTTGACTCATCATAATCATATTTTTTTTCCATACTGTGTATTTCAGAACGACTGTCCCCATTTACTATTGTTAAAATAAACGATCAGAATTTGTTAGGAGTAAAAAAAATATGATGATGCTGAGTGAAGGTTAAAAAATCCTTTTAAAATAAACAATAACCTGAATTATGTTGCTATTTTGTTTCATTTGCATACTTTCAATAAAAAAAATTTTTACGCGCAAAGCTTGGAGCGATCGTTAGTGTATGGGAAAAGCATCGATAATTGAGTTTATCGATAAAGGCAATCCCTAGCTGTCATTTAATTTTGCCGCGTATATTCCTAGGTCTGATCATGACAGTGGGAGCATAATGGAATAAGCCCTTAATTTCTAAAATGACAATGAAGGGAAATAATAAAACATCATCTGGTTTCAATGACCGTACCGCTTTAATACATTCTTATATAACATCATATAAGTTACAAAATACATAAACAGTTTATATAGGTAACAAAACTCGTGACTAGCGTTTGAGAGAAATAGTATAGTGTGAAACCTTTTCGATATATTTAGATGCCTCGATAATATAAAATAAACGTTTACAAAACTGATATTATGGTAAATACAATACGATCGTACATAGTCAAAACCGTCAAGACAAAAAATATGTCAAGATTTCTTACAAATGATTTGTTCCCGAATAGAAATACAACCAGACAGACGAATAGCGAGGGAGACTGAGTCCAGAGGCGTTCGGCACCCAAGGCTCGTTTTGGCTCCAGTTGGTATGGAAGACCACGAGCCCGGCACCGAACGCGATAACTACTTGACAGTCCAGGACAACTGGCACAAGTTCGCGACTTGGTTGTCGCACGGATATCCCTTTCTCACTAGTCTGTAACGATAGACACACAAGATGTACTAGGCGCTCAGATCGCAAAGGAGTGTTACTATAAATTTGAACCTTATGGATACTGTCAATGGAGGCTCCAGGATTCGGTCCAGGGTGGGTACCTAACGAACATACGACCTTTTTGTAGCACAGATCAAAAAGGTAATAGTCGCCAGGTATGGGGTGCATTGACCCTGCTGTAATTTTACAATGGACGCATTACTACGGATACCATGGTACTCAAAGACTGTCAAGTATTTAATGTGACCCGGTCGTACGTTTGGCACGGCTTGTGTAGAAAAGTAGAATTCCATTATTAATACTTAGCCAACGTTATGTAAAAAATAAATAATCCTATCATTGTAACATTTACTCGGGTAGTTTCGACCATAGTATCTGACTACAGGTAACAAATAAGTAGGGAAGGTTTTGTACAATATATCGAATCCTGCAATAAATAATCGATTGCTAGAATAGTTTTAGTACCCGTTGTTTGATCAGTAGTTAAAGTAACTAATCCTTAAAAATCATAACTAATGGTTAAATCTCTAAAGAAATGTGTCAAATTTTCGATACCTTTTTCGAATTTTAATAATTAGTTTAGTTAACTACTGATCAAACAACAGGCTATTAGATGCACATTGGTTGATTACTATGATCGAATCTAATAGCTATTACAAAATAAGTTACATTTCCTTAAAGGGATTCTCTCCATTTACAATACCTTATTTTAGGTAATTCATTCATTCCACTTAGTTCTATTATAACTCACGGCCCACACAGACTATTATACCATATAGCAGCACAGAATAGCAAATAGTAAAGTATATCTACAATGCAAAATTTGAATGTGTACGTCTCGTCAAAATAATTGTGAATTACCATTTTGATTTGAATCTTTGTAAAAATATATATTAGGTACAATTTCGTATTATAATGGTTAAGGGTCATACACAGATTTAGGTTACCGTCTCTCCTGTGGACATACCCGAAGTTAACGTTTTTAAGGCCTAATTTGCTGGCTGAACCCGCATCCCCATAAACGGCGTCTGGTCTACTTTAGTCCTAGCAAATAAAAACATAACTTATATGCACACAAGCCCTTAACTATTGACCACAGGAGAGACAACTTTTGTTTTTGCGAGTGTGTATGACCCTTAAGTAAGATTCATCTGTACATTATATAATGTTACGTAGAAAGGGTTGAAAATTCAATTCAACAAATATGACACCCTTTATAAAAAGTTGCAATAAAAAATCATTCAATATCAAGTTTATCTCAGATAACGCATTCGCTGCCGGCAACACAAGAGTTTTTCTGTCTTTCACCAACTACCTTGAACGCGGTGATTTTTTACAGTATGCGAGTTTAAATATGTGGCACCCGGGTAAAGGCCTTGGCAAAGACAGTAGTAGTTGGTCTTGCGGTCGATATATCGCTTGCTTGTACAGTCAAGGAATTTAATTTGTGACCCACCTTAGGTCCAAAGTCAATCTGACATTCTACAGCAATAAGGTTGAGATTCCTATCAAATACAAATGACTTGGCATCTTTATTAAGAATGACATCTTCAAGCAGATTTTTTTTAAATGGGTAGCAAATTAACTTCCGTGACCGTATGTGTGCGTGCCTCGATCGTACGCGCCGCGAGCTAACACAAGCAAACTCAACAGGGCATGCCAAGTCGGTTTAGTCGGTGCCGCGCCATCGCCGTGTTTGGTTGCGTGGGTATTAAATATCGAGCGGCGCGCATCGACGCAATCATAGCGCCCGAGCGGCAATAGGTATCAGAAACTCCTAACGGCCCGGAACGACTTTTTTATTTATACTATGGCAAAGACGACAGCGAATGCGTTAGTTACTTAGACAGTTACTAATTAGCTAGAAAACCTACAAATAAAGATTAAGGAGTAACTCACTCCGCCCTTATGCCACAGTCTATGAAAGCCTATCTTAGCCACTACTTTACATATATATCTTCCTTGGGGCTGAAAACTTTGTTATCCTTTAAGTAGTTCAAAATAATCAGACCACACTACACTAAACTATGCAAAATAGCAGAGTTTCAAACAATGAAAATGTTTACTATAACCAGGAAGACATTTATAAAATTATTAAGTATTATGGATTGGTTGGTGTTCACTGTTCAGTTACATTGCATAGTGTACGCAAACGACTTGGCATATAATACGGTCGAGTAATTCGACAATAATGGTCATGCATTGTTAAATCACTGGACCATTGCCGTCAAAGATACAGTATCTGGAATAGGAGCAAATTATAAATTTGGTTCCTAAACAACAGAAATGGCAGAGAATGCTTACCAAACAGAAAGTTCCAAACGTGTCATTCAAAGATGTAAAGTTCGTATTCATTTGTAACATTAATTCTAGGAAGAGTAGCCAATAACGATTATTAAGCATTACCAGTACAGATGGTTGCAACGAATAAGCTAGCAAGGTTCAAAATGCAACTTTGCGTGGTTATTCGATGCCGCCCTCAGCTATATTGTATGCGCCACCTAGAGATGTTTGATCAGTAGTTAACTGAACTGATGGTTAAAATTCGAAGATCAAATCGAAAATGTGACATATTTTGGTTCAAATTTAAGGTTTGGTTGAGATTTTTAATTATTAGTATGTTTAAAAACTTCTCCCACTGCCAACGATGAGCGGGAAGCGAGTGGAGCCAGCGATCAACTATTAATATACGTCTCTTTTATTGACACGGGTTCTATATCTTTTGTTTCGAGAAACTAGTGGAGAGTTCTCGCCGGCAGTGTGAACAGCAAGAGATCAACTATTAATATATGTGTCTCTTTTATTGACACAGGATCTATTTTGTTCGATTCTTGAGAGAGAAAATAGTCGATAGCTAATCGCTTCCTCACCGGCAGTGTGACAATTGCCTTAACTACAGATCAAACAATGTCCTTAGATTTTTAAGGTGGGAATTTAGACCCCTACATTGAGAGTAATAGGCTACGCAAATGAAATAAGTCGTACTTGTGTAAAAACAATCAGTTTCATTATCTGCCCCAGTTTTTTGTTTTTTATATTGTAAATACATATTTCTAGGGTTCCTACCGGCTGCCAGCGTTATTATCGACCTATCACGGGCGTTTCTGAATTATGCCGTTTCTGTGTATAAGGCACGGTAAATAAAGGCTTGGAAGCTGCCACGAGTCGGCCACCATTAACCAGGACATCTATCGGGGGTGGGAAACTACTATGTATTGCTAACTCTTCATTAAATACAGCTAATTATTCACTCTTCTTAAGATGTACAATCTCACACTTTAAATGTATTGGGATCTTAACAAAATATATGATTTTTGTGGTTGACAGGTCTCTAAACCTTTTGAGAAGTAGCGCCAACGTCTTATGGTAGTTTAAAATAAATAAATATCAGGGGCAACCTCACACAAATTGACCTAGTCCCGAATAGGTAATGCAAATAACCGGTTATAACCGGTTTTAACCGGTTATTTTCATACAAAAATGGCTAATAACCGGTAAAATTGCTAGTCCCAAACTAAGCTCTAGGCTATGATATAAATACATAGAAGTCAGCCAAGACTCACAAATACCGCCCATACTAGGACTTCAAGCCAGGAAAAAAAATCGCCACTAGCGTTGAAAATGACTTTTAAAATACATGTATCTTTCAAACGCCGTATTTTCCAATAAAATACAGGATCTCTCCTTGCGGATTTTCTGTTGAATCTTGCGCAAGTTTTAAGTTTTTTAAGTGTATTTTACGATGTATTTTTCGCATTATTATATCAATCGAGACATTGCTTCGATTACATAAAGAACATTTCTGTGTCATTAATATTAATAAGCAAGAATTCCCTTTGATTGTTACTATGAAAAATACACAGTATGAAACAAGTATTATACGTGTATGATTGTATTTTTCAGAGAACCTCTAATTTGTTTTTTTCGAAAATTACATGTATCTTATAGGAAATATACAAAGCTTCGAAAAAAAACGTATCTTTCGCGATTCTCATCACTAATCGACACCAGAAAGACATCCAATGCAGGAGTAGCCCTTTCTCACGGATGAGGGTCAGTTTTGTGCTACTAACATCTATCGGCTTTAAACTAAATGAATAAAGATGATTCTCGGGGCGTAGTTCTGTCCTATACTAATTGATTTGACTGTGTCATTGAACGGCATAATTCAAACCGCATTCATATAATATTTGATAATATTTACATTCATAAATAACATTCATTGTATGTCTATTCTAATCGCTACGACATAGCTTAAATTATTTTATACATAATTTCCAATACATAAGGAATGACCTTAATGATAGTGGGATCATTATTGTATAATTATGATAAACAGTACCTAAGTTTCATTGACTTCAAAAATTGAAATAAAAAAAATATGGTAAAGTGAAAAACTTACAATTACTCGATTGAATTTCACATATTTGTCAGGAACTTTGTATTTAAAATACAACTGATTATTTGAGACATCTTGAAAGCCGCGGATTTGTTCACAACCTTGCATTGTGATAGAATCGAGACGATTTAAATTATGAATTATTATGCTGTTTGGGGAACAGAAATCATACTTTAGAACAGTAATATAATATAAAAAGAGTTTGCAAAGCTGCAGTGAAATAGTAACACATTCCGTGGCAGCAGTGCTACGAGTGCTACGGTGTAGCCTGTAGCAGCATTTTCCCGCTACGTAGCGAAAATCTGCTACGAACAGTGGACCCGACATCGGGTCGTTGGCACTAAATGTGTTAAATCAACCTTCGGGTTTGTCCTTCCCTCTTGCTTGCTCTCATACCCTCTAATGCAGGTTTAACACCCGAAAGACTGAGAGATATCGCCCTAAATTCACCACAGCTCTGCTATTATTAATAATATAGTACCTGGAAGACCGAGCGTCACTCGGGTTGAAAACGAATTTTGCCGAAGATGACAACTTGATAGATCGATTTTTCGCTCCCGTGAACCCCATATTGCAAATTTCATCAAAATCGTTAGAGCCGTTTTCGAGAATGTGATACAAATATATTATATACATATATATATTACATTTATTGCTTTTTTAATAGTATAAGATATTCATGGTAATAGTAATGTTGTACCACTACTTTGGAAGGTGTAACTTTTCAGTTACAAAGTGACTATTGCTACACAAATGACAATGACAACGACATATCACATATACCGAGTACACGCAGTTGTATACCGCTACATACATATTTGCAAACTAAAGACTGTACACGATAAAATCCGGCCATGCATGCTCTGGTGTATCTTTGCAATGAATGCATATTTTAAAGCTGTTTTTTTTTAATAACTTATATAATTATAATACTATATAATAAAATAAAATCGTATCATAATGTATGGGTATGTGTGAGTTTTCGCCGAATATATTCTATCATACCTTTCATCTCCTGTCCAGCGTTATTTGACAATCTTCACTGGCTTCCTGCTACAATGTCACAACTGTATTTATATTTTTACAAGCTGTTTTACGCACATTAGAATGTCGTCTTACCAAAAAAATACCTTTTGAAACTCATTTCTATTTGTAGTAGTCAGGAAGACTTTTTACTCCATGCACTGAAAGTTATTTTTGTATGGGAGGCATTTATTTGTCAAAAAGTCAAATTCACCAAAGTTAAAAAACCTCAGAACTATCTCAATCTTAATACAATTAGAAAAGTTTTAACTATTGTGAAAAGATAATGTAATAAGGTATAATTTGGCTTGTATAATTAAAAATAATAAAATGTTTATAACAGGAGAATTTGGTAAAGACTGTCAGTAGACCGTGTACAAAAAAATATTGGAACTGTGGATTATATAACGGTCTAAGTCACAGACGCCCTAACATTTTATTATGATTGTATTATTACTATGAAGTTTCATAACCACTGACTATTACAAAAAAGGGCTGCTTGAAAATTAGCATTCATTAAAAAAATACACCAGAGCATGCATGGCCGGATTTTATCGTGTACAGTCTTTAATATGTGTTAAAAATAGTTAAATCATTGATAGACACTGTAGTCGGAATATTAGGCGACTTCTAATCATGTCACAATACAATTCATATTGTATTGTTTTTATTATAAATGAAGAAAATATTTGACTGAGAACCTATAGGACACTTAATTAGGTTTTAAAGTATTAGGGTTGATCAGTTGACTACGGCTGTAGACAGATTTGTACATATCGTACCGAAAAGCACACGTATGGTGGTAAAACAGAAAATCTTTGCACACTATGAGTTTGAGAAAAGAAGGTTTTTGTAATGCACAGACATAGGATTCTTTAGGGCAAATTTTCTTCACAGGAAGGGACTTCCTACTTCGATAAACTGAATTATCGATAGTAGTTCCATATACTAGCGATCACTCGAAAGGTTTTCTTATAAAAATATGTTTTTATTAAAAGTGTAAAAATCAAATTAAATAAAAACTCTTCTTGTTTCAAAACGATTTTGAAATTTTACTCGTTAACATTTTGTTCTTCATGAATGTCCCATCTACTATTGTTAAAGTAAACGACCAGAATTTGTTCCATATTGACAAGTAGTGTTTAATATTGAGTGTCTAAGTAGGTAAGCTCCTTCTATTTATTTATCTAAAGAGGTTGAAATATTAAACACCTATTTTATAGTGCAATGGGTATTACTCCCTACCTTTATAATAACCTATCGATTATTAAAAAAATGCTATGTTGAACAATAGTTACAAAAACACACAATGTTAGGGGCGAACTACTATCGATGATTCAGTTTATCGATATAGGAAGTCCCTACCTGTGAAGAAATCCTATGTCTGGTAATGCACTATAGTCTGCCAATGATATTTATATTTCAGTGTATTTGTGTTTATAAATGGCGGTAGTCTATAGTCGATAACATACTGAACGCTAGGGGCAGTTGTGATCTCTTGTTTCTGCGTGGCCGTAATGTTGTTTTATTTTCAATACGGAGGCTTTATACAAATACAATAGCATTAATTCGTTTAAGTGGATACGGCTAAACTAATCACGAAAGACTATAACCCCATGACACGACTGATATTCCGGCCAGCGTTGTCTCATTCCGCCACATTATAAGTAATGTGAACCTTAACACCAAACGACAAGGTTTATAATGTTTTATTCAAGTAGCTTAGAATAATACACATAGATTTATAGTTTCATACAGACGCGTCAAACTTTAAGCCACATGGTAGAATTTTGGCGTAATCTTCTCGTACGACATACACACATGTAATTTATGTAATGTGTATGTAAATGTATGTAATGTATGTGTATGATGTATGTGTGTATGTAATGTATGTGTATGTAAGCAGACCAAATTTGGTCTAGTTTAAGTAGCATCACATTTGTTCGTGGACTATATTTCTATGTGTTATCATCAAAGATCGGACAAATGGGCGTCATTACTCGCAATAATGTGGACATGACTCCAAAGATGTTATTTAAACAATTTAAATTACATTAATTGATTACTTACCCTAAAAATAATTTTGATCCTTCGCAAGACAGTAATAAATAAATAATACAAGACTTGTTATTATGTAGATAGCAAATAAACAGTATTTTTATAAATTTTCCTTGGGTACTTTGTCCTTTTCACAGTTAAAATGAACTTATGAGGTGAAAAGCTCCTTTCGCAATCCACGGATGATAATGAAGTTAAGTATAGTAATGTTAACGGCCACTCCCCACGTCTTTGTATTATTTATTTATTGCTGCCCCGCAAAGGATCAAGATAAGAAAATCAATTAATGTAATTTAATTTCTTTAATTAAAATGTTTGGAGTCATGTCCACATTATTCCGAACTCTGGTTATTATTCTAAGTTAATCCATAGGCTAGCACTTCAAATTGTCAGTCTTTAAAAATAATCGGGTCCAATTCAATGTCAAAAAAGAAATGTACAACTGGTACTCACTGAAAAAAAAACCTACATCTAAAAGGCCGAATAGCGTACCGCGCTACTCGCAGACCAAGCTTTAATGTCGCAGCATGTCACTACAACAAAAAACGCCTAAAACTAGTTAGGTATGATGCAGCTATTAATAAATAACACCCATAGTTTATATGATTTGATTTCGAAATATTTCAGCGATGAAGTAGCATCGTTGGAACTGGAGATTCGTCGTTTCTACTGTTATAAGGCATCGTGTCTCACTCGAGCGCCGGCCGCCGCGAGCTCTAGCCGGAGCACATCTCCGAGTGGTCGTCCCAGGCCGCCACCTGCGGAAGGAAACGTTTGATTAAGGCGATAAATTTTGTGGTCCTAGTAAAGAAGGATAAAAAACTTCCAAAGTGAAAATTGGTATAAGTTTAGTATACTTTGTATGCAGAGGTACAGTCAGCTTTATAAAAAAAATAATTACGGTACCGTAAATTGAGGTGAATAGTTTCGCGGGGTGAAGAGAAATACAGCCTAAATAAAGCATATTCCACTAATTATAAGACTGAGATTTTATTGTAATTTTCCAATTTAGTATTAATTTAATAGCAATACAATTGGTCAACTAGTTCTTGATTGGTTGGCAATTTTGGTGAGTCATTTTTGTAGGTAATCGTATGAGATGTACGTACAAAGGTGATATATTAGTGGCCGGAACTGTAGCTATAGCTTGAATACCGTCGAGCCTACAAAAAATACATATAACCTTTTCTTTTTAGAATTCAATAAAGAACATTTTTGTCATTGAATCTTTTTCGTATCTATTATAGTTGTCCCAAGAATGTTAAAAAACCGTTAACGGGGACACATTTCACGGTGGGGGGTGGAGCGTGAGGAGGAGGGGGGGAGAGTAGTGATCTTTAAACACCAGACCTAAATGTATCATGTCACACAAGTTATAAAACTTTATTAATTTTTTTCGATATTCTCATACATTGAATACATAGAATTACTGAGCTATATGTACAGTCAAGGAATTTAATTTGTGACCCACCTTAGGTCCTAAGTCAATCTGACATTCTACAACAATAAGGTTGAGTTTCCTGTCAATTACAAATGACTTGACATCTCTATTGACAATGACATCTTCAAGCAGATTTTCTTTGAAAAGGGTAGCAAATTAACTTCCGTGACCGTATGTCCACTGAATTTAATGTGTATATATGTACAATAAATATTTTTGTATTTGTATTTTGTTTAGCACACCCAGCTTTTTGGAGCCAAGTTTTGCCAAGCCTTCCAGGTAACCCCGAAACTGCACGTAGCTCGCTAGCAATAGCAACACTAAGGAGCCCAATACTGTTGGAAATGGAAAAGGGAGTTCCTTGGAACTTTGGTGCTGGACAGAATGGGGCTTTCTTGGTAGAGAAAGCGCAGACCCGTGTCTTCGATGGGTTGAATTGGAGATTTCGTGGACCTCATTCGGAAGCTCGCTCAAAGGATGCCTCTATTTCAGACACAAGTTTTACCCGATTCTCTTCAACAACTCACCGAAGGATATTCGCACGGCCGGTATATCGTGCGTCACCGGTACTCCGTACTGTCGTCCGCATAGCAATGAATGTTGTCTTTTAACAACAAATCATTAATATGCAGGATGAACCGCGTAGGTGACAGTACACAGCCTTGAGGAACACCAGCGTTGATTGGCGTAGTGTTGGAGCAGTAACCGTCTACGGCGACCTTAATGCTGGGCCTTTGAGAAAGCTGGATAGCCACGTGCAGAGTTCCTTAGAAATCCTGTTAGAAGGTAGCTTCGAGAGAAGGGTCCGATGCCAGACCCGATCGAAGGCCTTAGCGACGTTCAGGCTGACAGCCAAAGCTTCTCCTTTGCTCTCCATGGCTTCAGCCCAAAGGTGCGTGAGATACACCAGTAGATCACCAGCTGAACGACCATGACGGAAGTCATATTGGCAGACATAGACATACTTTTAAAATAACACAGTTCCTGCGAGCATAGCAAGAAGCCACTATAGTACTATACTCGAAAACGTAATTAAAGACCAACGTGGGTTGCCACTAAAAAACGAAATATTTGCGTTAGTATATTTCCACTTTTTAAAAGACCGCACTAAGAATATTTATTTGTTGGTAGTTTTAAACCTTCGATTTAAATAAACAAGTTAATTCAAGTTATTTACACAAATACACGATGGCCTATTAAATATTTAACCATAGAAGATTTTTGGTAGCAAAACTGTTATTGCACTTGTAATATTTCAGGTATTAATAACATTTTGTACCATAAATAAACAATAGTTGTAAACAACGTTAGATGCAATTTAAATATTACATACGTTTAGCTATTTGACAAAATAACAGGCCAAAAGTGTGTAGCTCACTTTATAATGACAATCATCGGGCATTTTACCAGCCATGACACCATGGGGTCCATGGGTAACTGTCAAGTGTAAATCAAGCATAAGTGTAAGGCATCCGAATTTAGCTTGTCATTTTGTTGTAGCTGATAAAAAAATCGCCATTGAACACACACACCCGCCATTTAATGACTTAACACACTATATGAGAGAATATTTGTTTTGGGATATTTTTATGTTTTGAATATCGGGTAGAAACGATATTCCCTATTGTTAAATATAACTTTTGATATTAAAAATGTTAGAATTATCTACAAATATTTAGAACAATTTGATTATCAATGCAAAAAGGTTGGCTAACTCCGAAATGTTCCATTGACACTGACATAAGTGACTTTGACACTTATGAAAGTGACGTATCTGTCGTAGTTTTTTTGGTCTTAAATTACAGTTTCAAGTATAGGCAGATAGGAAGTCATTCCTGATACTTGCAAACAGCTTCAAACCTAATCAACCCTACCCTACTACTGTATTTAGTTTACATTATTTATTATAGGAAAAAAAATACAATATAAGTAAATACAGTAGACACGTACCTGGCAGTCCCTTGAACAGTACCACTGGTTGGCGCAGCCGGCGCAGACGAACTGCGCGGCGCGGCGGCGGCAGCCCTGGCAGGAGGGCGCCTCGTCGCCCGCCTCGTCGATCACGAGCCGCCCCGAGCCCGAGCCGGCCGGCGACGCCGCCGCCGAGCCCGACGAGCCCGGCGACGGGGACGAGTCCTGCCGACCGCCCCAGTTACTCGCACCACACCGACACACCGGGCCCCTCTTCTGGCCGGTAAAAACCCCATCGTCTTTGACTCGGCAGTGTTTTTAACTCGGCCGCTATTACTGTCAAGTAACTAAGAGCTATCAAAACGTTGACAAAGACGATGTGATTTTTATCGCCCGGAATAGAGAGGCCCAGTTTACCTGGCAATGCTACAAGTATTCTCTACCAGTCAAAGATTAGGTTTTAAGAAGAGAGAAAAGTTATCCCAAATTGCATTTTTTTAGCTTCACAAGTCTCTTAATAGGTATTTGACCGATTCGAAATTGCTTCTCCAGGGATGGAATTACTGTCCGAACAGAAGAGATGAAAAATGGTGCTATATATTGTTGATACAAACTCACCAACTGCACGACTTCCTCCGCCTTCTCCCGCTCTGCCGGCGCGTCGGGCGGCGTCGGCGTCGGCTGCACCGGTGTTATTGTAATCTCGCCGCAATTCTAAACGACACACGGGTCACGTTAGCTTGGCAACTTGAGCGTTCAACGCCGTAACATCCATATCGGGTCGAATTTGTACGGGAAGCCGCCCCTTTCCAACTACATGAGTTGGACAGAGGCGGATCTAAGATTCTTCAAAAAAGGTAGATCTGTGTTTGTTTTAATTCCAACTATAGAGTCGGCACCAATTTGCCATACAAATCTAACGTGGCATGAGCAAAAAAGGATTAAAATTGACCATTCAAAAAATTTACAAGCTCATGACAATCGATAGTCAAATTGATGTCATGAAAATTATGCCGCGACCACCTCTGGCGGATACAGCAAAGATTTGTATTGGCGTCTTAATCTTTTGGTTTTGAGTTTACGCAACGATTTAAAACACCCACAAACTATCCTTTACTACTCTTTTAAAAACCTAGACCTGGGGCGAAAATAAATTACAAACAAATATTTTAATTAAAATTCTGTGTAACACTGCTGATAATATTAGTGTGTAACTTATTATAAATTTATATGGTCAAAACTAGACCAGGAACAACCGTTTTTTAAAAACGCACGCTTATCTCATGTAGTGCAATGACTATGAAGTGGCACACGTGATTTTTAAATGAGTATTGCCATCCTTATAAATATTTACAATTAAATTAAACACTTAGACTTTGTCCAATTTGCTTTTTAAATAGTTGATATGCATTCTAGCATGCATTTTATACGTGAAAATTATATGAAATGAAGCTCTGCAGTGTTACTTTATAATAAATAACTACCGAACACGTCATTTTATAATTATACACTGCTGATTTTATTTAAAAATAGTACTGTGTTGCCGACCAACAAAAATAGAAATGGAAAATTCTTAATTTGATTTGCGTTTTCGGGAAGCGGTTAATGAATTTGTATGCATAAAGTCACCAAACTCCATTTTCACGGCAAAAGCTATCAACTAAATAAAAAGTCATCTTAAAATCTAAATTTTGAATTTGGAATGATCAAGGCCAATTGTCACACCGATAGGTTGTCGTACGTTAAGGTACCTTGGCCTGACCGAACGCGGGCAGATTGGGCGCGCACTGCTTCCGTTCCGGAGACGTGAGCAGTTTAGCCAACGTCGGCGAGTAACTCTGTGCAGGGGGCGCCTGCTGCAACGTTGGCAACACCCATTCAACCATTTAAAATGGGAAGTTGGTTTGAAAATAGAATATCGAATGTGGATTACGGTTTTGTGTCGCGCTGTGTTTATGGCCAGTTATAGTTGTGGTTTTCTGCACCGGTTGTTGCATCTTTAGCGCTTCTTATCTTTGAGCCTTTAATTAACTACCGTGCTTAGAGACATTTTAGAGACAATTAACTCGTTCCTTTTTCAAACTTGTGTACGAAAAGTCGCCTTTAAGGAAAGACTTAATCGTTATTAACTGACTCTTGAATGCGGTTTTAAAAGTAAAAGAAGAGAAACTTTGTCTAATGTATATTATGTACGCGTGTCTCTAGTTTCACGTGCCAAGTTTTCGTTTGATTCGACGAATTTTCATATCTTGTAACGCAGGGCCCTTAATCCATTTTTGAAACATATTAATAACATTTTGTTCATATTATGGTAGCTTGTACAATACGTTAGCTGTAGGTCTTATACTCAATGAAAGAAAGGCCGAGGTCTGTTTTTGCAAAATGATAATTAATCACAACTCGAAAACAATTGAGTAGCATTCCACTCTTGGAACAAATATAACGGCCAACAAGTCATCATCTTAGGCAGGCTTTAGCAGAGGCTGTATTAGTAACTATCAGAAGACATCCAGAAAAGTTCCAGGTAGCGAAAGGAACAGATATATGGCTCCTATAGCACTATTCCGTTCGCTGAATGGTAATTGGCACGTTTTAACAACTTACAAAACGCTTCCGAGCGCGAAACAAAACCGTAACCGCATTATACAACAATGATATTAAGCAGAAAGTGAGCTGAGTATGAATGAACATCACAGTATCACTGAATATTAATAAAATGGCTTTTAAATACCTTGGTCAAAATTCCGTGGAGTAAAGAATTCTGCTGCGTTGTAGGTGTATCCTGGCTAGTGGTTACAGGTAATAAGGAGATCTCTGGGTATGGTGGCGGAGGAGGTAGCCGAGGGCTAGGGGAAGCCATCCTTTCCGCTTGCTTCTGAACTTCTTCGTGGTTCCTCTCGGGCCGTCTCCTACTCTCTGGCCTGATGTGGTGCTCCGGAGGCCGTTGGGTGACAGTTTCTGGGGGTCTGGTGGGCATCATGCCAGGGCCTTGCTGCATGTTGGCGAATTGTACCAGCACGTCTTTGAAGGAGAGGCCGTTGGGGAGGGAGCCGGCTTGGATTTGTTGCAGCCTATCTAGCATTGCTTTTTGATTCTGAAATTAAAAGGTTAGTGTTGTAAAGGAACATTTTGAGTGAGTTGGCCGTAAAAATGAGAAATGGTTGGCGCAGACATAACCGCTCTGCACCGGAACAGCTCAAAGTGACACATTGAAAAGTGAGCTTTGATTTGTGTTAGTAGGATACATTTTTCAGTGGACGACGCGAGGCTCGCGCCCGGCGATTGTTTTCACTTTAACATTAAAAAATGTACCATACTTACACAAATCAAAGCTCACTTTTCAATGTCTCACTTTGAGCCGGTCCGGTGATGAGCGGTTATGTCTGCGCCAGGCTTTAATCGTATCATGGAATAATCACTTTATTGTATAGAACGAGAATAAAATTGTGGACTGTGGAAGTTACAGTTGTTTTATATTATAGATGTCGATTTTACCGTCACAGTAACAAAAGGCTATAAATGTTCTGTAGGTGATGGAGCCACAAACTTATCGCACCATCAGAACAATAGTGACCTAATTCAAAATTTCAGCTTTCAAACTTCACGTCGTAAATTTATTATTATAGAGACCTAACTCGAAATTCAAAATTTCTGGATTAGGTCACTATTGTTCTGAAGGTGCGTTATGTTTGTGGAGTCTATCCAGTTAACAAACTTCGACTGTCAACATTGTAAACCCTTGACCTTTCATAGCATTCAGAATAATGGGGAATACAGTTGTAAGCATACGATAAATAATATTGCAAGTGTATTTAATTAGTATAATTGCAAATGACACCCTGGCCTGGTTCATATAATTTAAAATAAATTGATCCAAATTGGCAAAAGTAACAAGATTGCAATTGCCGGTATTATAGTTATGCAAACCATCGAATAGATTGTTTAGCCAAGGACAAACAGCGTACCGGCCAGTCTTAGGCCCGCTTGCACGTAAATGTTAACCCTAGGTTAACAGGTTAATTAGTTAAAATTGACAGTTCTGAGGGCGCGTACACATAGAACGTCCGTTTTTACAGGATCCGTTTTAACGGATCTTTTCACCTTGTAATCTTCTTTTTTACTGGATCCAGAATACTGTTTTGGGTGTGAACTCGCTCATACAACTACATGCGCCATCAAATAACGGACCTGTAAACGGATCGCTATGTGTACGCGGCCTTATATGAATCTGACATTCGTAAATAATTTAATCTGGGGTTAACCTAGGGTTAAATTTACGTGGGAGTGGGCCTTAAAAATAATTATGTGCTTGCGATACACAATATTACATTATGCAGGGTAATCAATAGATATGGAGCATTCGGAACAAAAACTGCCTTTAAAGATTTTAAAAAATCATAGGTCCCGTTTAGTATCTAAATAAAATCTAAAACCGAACAAAGTAGTTTTTCCCGAATAAGTACACGTCAATTTACTCTGTAATAGATGGTGTAAGTTGTAAGGAAGGTTTTGCATTGGAGCTCTGTGTAAAAATAATTTTGATCCTTTGCAAGACAGTAATAAATAAATAATACAAAGACTTGTTATTTTGTAGATTTATTAAAGCAAATAACTTTTTTTTTTTGAGTCACTTCCATATTATTGCGAAAAATGACAACCATTTGTCCGATCTCTGCTTATCACCCAGTATACCGTGTATGACATCCATACGAACATATATTTTGACAACGGTTAATATTTATCCTAATTAACATAAAAATGTGTGTCGCCACGCAATGTATCAAAAATAGTACAATTATCCCTCAATTAACTTGCAATTAACTTAGACTTAATGTCATACATTGCTGTCGATGGACCCTTTAAAATTGAATTACACTAAATTTATTAGAGCTATTAACTTAATTCCTTCTAAGGTTCACAACACTTAAGCTATTGTTACTTAAAAATATTCTTATGGATGTCACACACTGTATTGTGTAAAACTTTCTTCGTTACCACAAATTCGCCCTTGAAGTACGTCCATGCGATTATTTACTCTAGTGTAAATAAATTGGCTTCAGCCTAAGGTCGCGCGGGTCGCCAAGTGTTTTTTATTTAATGCAAGTAGCAAGGTCAAAATGTTTGAGAAACAACGACACGGGCAAGAACTGACAAGATTAAACGAAGCTATTTGAAATGGAGTTGGTGAGTTCTATTAAAACAATTGGGGAACCAAACCAAATGTATTGAAAACGGTCAGGGACATTTTATTAAACTGAATTAATACATAATATGAAAAAGTTTGTCTAAAAATTAAGTTTTGGGACAAACTTTTGTTGCCGTCTATTATTTTTTTGCAAACTCATTATTTAAGACCAAACTAATGAGTCCTAACACGGTGGGTTTACGTTAATTACTGCGACGAGAGAGAGAGAGAGAGGGAAAGAGACGGACAGAGAGACGAGAGAGAGAGAGAGAGAGAGAGAGAGAGAGAGAGAGAGAGAGAGAGAGAGAGAGAGAGAGAGGAGAGAGAGCGAGCGAGAGAGAGAGAGAGAGAGAGGATGCTAAGCCAATCAGTTCGTTACAAACCATCTTGATTCTGATTAGGTTAGTTTTAAGAATCACCGTACTTGGAGTCATTTTAGAGACAAAAAAATACAGTTTTTAACAATTAAAATCGTCACTAGGGAACGACTTCATCATCATCACTACTTTATTATAAAGCAAAGACCCCGCTGCGTCTGTTGACGCGTTCATACAAATCTCGCAAATTTAGTATGAACGCATTGGCAATGGTTTTTTAAATACTAAACTCGTTTAAACTACGGTATGCACAAACATTAATTTATTATATACCATTTTGAACCTTATTTAATCAGCTAAAGAATTGAATAATAACAATTGGTCAACTAGTTCTTGATTGGTTGTCAATTTTGGTTAGTCATATTTTTAGGTAATCGTATGAGATGTAAGTACAAAGGTGATATTATTATATCATCGGCCCATACTGTATTTCAATATGCATTTCTCTACATAAGTGTTTTTATCGTTGTCTAGTACCCATAGTACAAGCCTAGAGCTTAGTTTGGGACTAGGTCAATACGTGAGAGATCTTCCTCTTATATTTATTCATTTTATTTATTTTAAAGCTTTTTATTAGAGAATGGAGTCATATTTCAGGATAAAATGTAGCATACCCTTTGTCAGAGTTATTGTTTACTCTAGACAGGGTCGGCTTTATGGGGAGCGATCCGGCCGCCGTATAACAAACAAGGCAACTGCAAATTAGTAGTCAAAGCATTGTATACTCTATTAGTAACTGCATTAAATTGAAAATGCTATAATATTACTATGCAGTTAGCCACCTTTGGTAACAGGACAGCTGGGCGGTCGCCTTCAAATTTCATTGAAAACTAGTTTTTTTAGGGTGCCCAATGAATGGGTCGCCCGGGGCGCTTGCATGGTCAAGGCCGACCCTAACTTTATATCGATATTCGTTAGATATTATATTTTGAATAGTTAGATAAGGAAAATTATAATTCGATTGCCAATACTAACTAAAACAAACAAATAATGAAAAACAATGAAGCGGAAACGTACAAACTTAGTCTTTATAATAAATACAACATATTCATAAATCGTGAAAATCGAACTTGATTTAGGGGGTGAGAAATTTTATCGCTTCGCTTCGGGTCGCTTCGCAATCTTTATGTTAGATATGTCTTCCTATTAAACAATGTTGTGTATTGGGCATAGCCAAACTGCCGTAACAGCTTTAATCGAATTGTCGTGTAACAATTTCATGATAGGTATATAGTTAAGTATATTTATTTGCCACAGCGTGTAAATGCAAATGGTAGCGCGGCGTAGGAGAATTGGGGCCAAGGATCGTGAATTAAGAGCAACGATCGGGCTCGAGGCCCGCGGTTCAAATGTTGAATGTCACTTATTGACACTGTTGCTACGGCCGGGTGTAGGAACTGGTGCATCTTTACATAGTACCTTAAAACGGGGTGAGTAGGGATTAAGGGGTGAGTAGGGACACAACCTAAAATAAGTCATAACTTGTTACAAATAAGAACAAGTGTTAAATGGACAATAACGTTACGTCTATTGGAAATAATTTCAGTCTTATAGTTAGTAACATATGCTTCATTTTAGATTGTGCCCCTACGCCGTCCGTCCCTCTGTGACGCTTAGATCTCTCAAACTACGCAACGGATTTGAATGCGGTGTTCGTCAATAGATAGAGTGATTCAAGAGGGAGGTTTATATGTATAAAACATGCTGGATTATGTACCGGTGTTACAGAGATTAAACAGAAAAAATTGCTCTTAAAATTTTAATATTTCACAAATTTAATCGAAAAATTGTTTGCATAAACCCGCAACATTTTTGAAAAAACTGTCCAAAGACACCATGACAAGACATGAGGTAGGTGAGAAAAAGAAACATCGCCACGTTAGAGCCTCGACCTCGCGGAGGCGCTGCGGGGGCGTTATTGAGACGCTGACGTTCGAAAAACGCCGCTACGACGCGGCGGCGCTGCGAGAACGTCGCGTCGACACTGCGCGGGTGTTAATGAAACGCTGACGTTCGAAAGACGCTAGGTTTGAGGGGGCTCTTATGTGTAGGGGAGGTACCCTACTTTTTTTAAAGATTTTATTTTATCACTTTGTCGGCGTGACTAATATGTATATTCATGGCATATAACAGTTTTCCAGAGCTAAGCTGCGGACGAACGGACATTGCGAAACTATCCACAATCGTGAAAAAGGTATCATGTTTGAAAAAAAAAAGCTATCAAGGATTTTGTTGTGAAATCTTGTTTCACGTTTAGCAGTCTCGTGGAAATCTTAAAAACTGTGTTCCGGACAGTTTATGTGCATAATTATGTACATATAAATCCCAACCAGACGAAGCCAGGGTAGGTAACTAAATGAAATATAGCACACAGATTGTATGTTGATCCTGGAAAATCTGACATGTTTCTGATGATAAAATAAACAATTTCAGAGGGCAAGTCTACTCTAGTTTAAAACGCAAAGTTACTTACCATATCCAAATTGTTAAAAAGCATGTTCAAATTGTTGAGATTGTTATAACTATTCATGCCATCCATGATCTTGGGAGCGATCGCCCTGGGATTGTTCATCATGTTCTGATTCAGAATAGACTTCATCCTTCTCCCTCTTCTCGGGGTTATATCAGGATTCCTTTGCCTATAATCTGCTATGATTGATTTAACATCTTTCGTTGGCCCTTGCCGACCCATAGGCATGCCATAACTAGTAGGTATCTGGCCGTTCATGTCTCTGGGGAAGCAAGGCATAGTAGGGCCTGGCAGCATGAGGGGTTGAGGGAATATTGGCTTAGGCATAGACTGCATATGAGCTGCTTTATCGTACGGAGGGGGTAACCCTACCATAGGATTAAAATGACTCGTAACCGGCATCACAGGTGCTTGCATCATTGGATTCATGGGAGAGACCGGCGGTTTCAGGGATAATGACAACCCTGAAATCTCATCACTCTTGTCTATCGCAAAATTCTTAGCTTGGTTTAAGTAGTCAAAGGGATCCGTGCGTTCAGCACCATTAATGTCAGCTGCCTTTTCGAAGGATAGCACCTGTTTTCGTCGTAGTAACCTGAGCAGAATCTCTTCCTTGACTTTCTTCAGATGAAGAATGTTATTCCACTCGTGTTCTTTCTTTTGAGCCAGTTCGCGTAAAGTTTGTATCTCAGAGAGTAGCTGCTCAGTATGCCTTTGTAATTCGTCGACGTTGTTTTTGGTGGCTGTTTGAATGTAGTCATTGATCATGGTGTCGTGATGAGGGTATGTCTTCTCAACTTCCTGACAGAGCCTCTTGAGAGGGGATTCAGTTTCTATTTCTTCACTGGATCGCCTTTTTGTTCCTTGCTCCTCCTGTAATTAATATCTTGGTACAGTCATCATAATAGAATAGAATAACATTATTTCAGGCAACAAGGCCCATATAATAACACATGAGGAAGACCTCAGAGTTGATCAGACAGGGTTGAGTGGAAACCTGTTTCTCATTTCTGCTTAGACTTGATCAATAACATAACAAAGGCTATTACATAAATGGGGTCAAATTAAAAATCTAAGCCAAACGGCAATTTCGTTGAAATTACCCCTGTATTCAATGTAGAAGTACTTTCAATAATAATTTGTTATATCATTCATTACCATACCAGTTTTACAACATCTACCTTTATAACATCTCCATTGACAGCTTGCACTACAGGTTTCTGTACAAATTTATCTTCAATCTTGACTTTAACTGGAACTTCATCAATCTCCACAGCCGGTTCTGCCACTTTTTCTACCACATTCACTTCTTTAACCTCTTTTTCAGGCACTATAGGTACTACAGGCGCTAAAGGCACTACAGGCACTAGAGGCACTACAGGTACTTTGGGTACCAAAGGCACCTCAGGTACCAAACAAACTTCTTTAACAGGACTTGGCTCCCTTACTTCAGGAACAACAGTGACTTCTGTGACCTCTTTGGAGTCAGCCACCTGTGGAACCTCTATTGCCTCTACAACAGGAGTGGGTTCAATTTTTGCAGGGCCTGGATCAGGGATTGGTTCAGGATCTGGCTGGGTTGTGGGATCAGATTCTGTGCCATTTTTAACAGCTTCTGTTATTTCTCTCGGGTCTTCAACAGCTTCTGTTATTTCACTATCATCTTCAATTGTACTTCCTATGGATATAGTATCTTCTATATGGAGCTCATCTGAAATTAAATTAAAATGATAACGGACTAGTTTGAGCAGTTGAGTAATGAATTTTGTAATGAGAGTAAAATTGGAATAACCCAATATATAGAATAGAATAGCAAAACATATTTTCGATAGATAAATCAACACAAGGGTAAAAAAACAGGTACTAAAACTTGGTCGTTCTTATCCCCTAACAAGCAACACTATTTGATGAATAAGTTACTACAAAGATGATGTGTGCTGAAATGGTCTCCACTCAGCAAAATAGTCCACATGGGGATATCAACCTGGCTGGTTTTCAGGAAAGCCACCCCTACTACCCTTGTTTGGTATACTGTGACACTTATACTCATTTATTGATAACATAATAAAATATTACATGTCAATGGAAGGTATTGCATGTCTTATGATATAACTTATATGTGTGGCACGTCTGTAAATATAAGTTTGTTAATAAATAAATAATATCTTTTATATTTAAAAAGAAACAAAAATGCATTCAAAGATTTTCTAAAATTTACTTGTCTCACCTGGATTCGAACCAGCTAAAAATTAAATAAAAATAAACAAAAAACCCGACAGCAATAAAAAAATAACTGAAAAGCGAAAAACAAGCTCTATAATCTATAGAAAATTGCAAGAGTATGTAGTAAGAAATAGCCTTTGCAATTCATTGCTAGTCCCCGCCTGCAATACCTTTTCCGATATTCAAGTTAAATTTAAATTGTTATAAATATCAATAAGTACATGCTCTTACAATTTTCTATAGATTATAGAGCTTGTTTTTCGCTTTTCAGTTATTTTTTTATTGCTGTCGGGTTTTTTGTTTATTTTTAATAATTTAATTTATTTAACTCTTTTTAGTTTTTATTAATAAAATAGTGGTTGAATTAATTATTACTACAACATATGAGCTCTGGAGCTTAAATTTTTAATGTCACGAAGCTACAAGTGACAAATTACAAGCGAAACTCTCTTTCTAGCGAAAGAAGTTTATTACTTAACATTTACGTTTTTTTTTTTACTTTCCTGTCAAAATAGGAGCATAAAAGTATTACAATGTATATATATTTGGAATGGGCTATTTAATAGCTTTCATTTGATACCCATATTGTTATAATAAAAAATATATTTTCTATTCCCCCTCCATATTTTTTCAGCAGACGCCATATTGAAATATTGTATACCCGAATGAAACCTCGTATGTTAAAATCCGTCAAGCCGTTTAGGCTGCAGAGCGTGGCCAGAAATAGACATACATACATACATACGCTCGAAAAACATAACCCTCCTTCTGACGCAGTCGGGTAAAAAATACACTCACTATTAATACTATTAGATTTCACTATTTTTTTTTTTTCTAAGACCAAAAGTTTATTACAGCTCAGATGTTTTATCCCAAACAATATTAAATAGAAAAATAGTGTGTGTTCATTATATGAATTTTTAGCCAGTTCAATTCCCGGGTGAGGCAAGTGAAATTACGAAAATCTTTAAATTGAGTTTTTTTTAATGGCACGGAGAAGGCACGCGGGCACTCAGGCAACCTGATGATAAGTGGGATCTGAGACCCATAGACATTTGTAATCTGACGACTACAATCACAAAACTGGAATCCTAAGATATCATAAAATGCCTCTATGCTAGTCATTTCACTGGTTGTCTTATCCCCACACTGAAACACAGCAATGCGAACACTACTGCTTGGCGGTTAATCGATAAGATGGTGGTAGCAATCCGGATTGACCCTGCACAAGGTCCTACCACTACTTGTTTTGTTTCTTTATAAAAATGAAATAGTTTTGTTTAAGTAAATTGATCTTACTTTAGGATTTAAGGCAGTTCCCCTACAGGGCCCATAATTTTTTCCACCTTGTATACCACAAAAACTTGAGAATGACTCGACAGATTTGACCAAAAAATATTGTGTTTGTAATGGTCAGGACAAGGTTTGTATAAAATAAACATTATAATAAAAATGAACTTAGTGATCCTAGAATTTACATCATGTTTATATATTGTTTAATTCAAAAGTATTACTGATATGTTTTTATGGTACAAAATGATACTAGGCATAATAAAATACTGTGATTTACATAATAATGTATATACATTCCATTTTCTATCACTTTCAAATCAATGTTAATATTCAGATTGAAGAAATAAAATAAAACATTATCTTTGTTAACAAAACAATAAAATAATTCATGGCTCTGCTTCCCTGGAATAACCCAATTAACCTCTTATATGTGTTTATTTTATATAGATCTCTACCAAATTTCAATACAATTTTTTATTGATTGTGATTAGGTAGCATAAATAAACTACTTTTTTTTTTATCTTGCACTAGCAACTTGTGCCCACTTTACCCTGGTTAAATGATATACATCATATTCATAATATATAGAATGATATACGTATATACAGTGGTGGTCACATAATTAGGGACACTTGTTTTTTTCCCATACAATAGCCTACAAATATGGCTTTTCAATTTTGACAACCATTCAAAAAGTTCTTAACCAATTATATTTTTAGTTACACTTATCGTTTACTAATAAAGTAAAGTTTAAATGTATGTACAATTTATCTCTGTTGAGATCGGATCTTTCATTTTATAAGGATTTGAAAAAATAAATATTCGACGCTCATACAAAGTTGTAGAATTTTGTATGGACGCGTCAGCACTTAGTTTTTAAATCCTTGTAAAATATAAGGTCCGTTTTTAATAGTAGTTCACTGTACATCAGTTTACACCTTAGTTAATTATGTAAAGTAAAATGTATTTAGCAATAAAATTGGTTGCGAACTTTTTGATTTGTGGTCAAAATTGAAAAGTCATATTTGTAGGCAATTGTATTGGAAAAAAACAAGTATTCCTTATTATGTGGCCACCACTGTATAGCTTATCAGTACATTATTCCATAATGATAAATATTTTCTGGTACAGTTGTTTCAGAGATTAACCTCCAAACAACATACATTAACCTTTAATTGACGACCTGGTTTCAGAGCACGCTGAAAGTAACACTTGGGCTACGGCGACATAAATTTCAAAATAATTATCATGACGTCCGAGAGACGTATACCACGTCAGTTAAACATTAACATACTTCAAACTTTTAGTAGTTTAGTATCTATATAATAATAATTATTTATTTCAAGTAACAAGACTCATAGGTACATTAATAAATTACATTGTTAAATAAAATAAAATTGAACTAACCTAAACTAAACTGTCAAATCAAAAAATAATTGTAAAATAAAATCATGTCATGGATGTCAAAAACAATAATAATAATAATTTAATAATAATTAATTAATGAAATAAAATCATAATATATTAAAATTTCGACTGACACAATTTTATTTTAACATTTTACCGTACGATACCATTTGAAATCACATGGCAGTAGTTCATGTCCGGGCAATCTAACCTATTAGAGATCATGAAGGGTTAACCCATTTAATGCCAGAAGTATTGATCTGATTGAAATTCATGGCCAACATGCAAATGCTCATCTACGATATATTGCGGAAGTCAGCGCTAAGAACCTTTCAGTATCTGATGAACCCAATATGCAGTATTACATAAGTATAATCTCATTTTTATAGATGCCGACCAATGGTTGATGTGGGCCTGCTTTAGCGACCAACTGATCCACAGTGGAACAATATTGTCCTAATTCATTTATTATATTGAACTAACTGACACGGTTTTAAGATTAATATTATTAACAATATATGGACTGTAAGAGTGAATTGTTTATATAAAAAGGTTTTAACAGTATTTTATTAACTATTGTTAATAAGACCGATACCATGTTACTGCAAAAACATAGACAACCATAAAACATTATTGTCAGGTTAATTTCATCTAATGAGAAAGCAGACACAAAAGTCTCCAAAAGTTGGTAAGTGGATTCAGGACAACATATATTGCATAAACTGTCATAAATACTGGACTGAACTGAATATGTAATTCACTAACAGTCTTACGAAATAGTTTTTTTTTTCATTAATTTATATATTATCAACCATTTCCCCTAGGTAAAATTGAACCTCCACAAGACTAACCTAACTATAATAGCCTTCTCTCACCCGCTTTTGCCTTAAGCTATACCTTGAGTACTAAATACCTTTTACTTGTTCGGTGTCCAATTTTAAATCATTTCCTATGTCCTGATTTAGACTTATATTCTCATCTTTGGCATTCTGATCACAGCTATCCGCCTTTTCTACCGGTTCCGGTTTTATTTCAGGCGCTTCAATTCGTTCGATCGTTTCCGGTACTTCCTTGACCTTTGCTTCCTCTATCGCCAGTGGATCGACTTCATTGTTGGCCACTGGGTCCGCCGCGGGCACAATCTCAATCCCCGCCTGTTCCTTTCCAAAATCCACTATTTTCACGCTTATATCGTTCATGTTTATTTACATATTTTCGATTCACAATGTCACAGTATCACCATGCCGTCTAGACGTTCGATGACTTCGAAATGAAGGTATAATTTAACATATCACCAAATATATTTCACAGAACGATCATTAGTTCAATGTTTAAGACGGAAACAACATCTATGACATCTAGAATGTTTGTAATATTTTTCTCATGATGGTTGGTTAAATATCACGATGCGCTAGCAACTGCAGCCGTGAACTCAGGGGTCATTGCAACGGATTAAATAACTTTACAAAGTCCGCGACGACACGAAGGGACACTGCACCTTATAAATTACCAAATTGCACTATATTCTAGTGGATTTATTTACAGGTAATGTGATTATTTCTTTTTGAGAAAAACTGCAGCAGCGCTATGGACGCAAATCAAATCGCATCGCAACCGCAACTAGCATATGTTGCCATTAATAAATAATTTCCCTCTAAATCCTACCTCAGTACATACATGAACCTATAATACTCGCTGTTTAATTCAATGAATACAAGATGAAATCATTTTAATATTTCCAAAGTCAAGTAAAAACTAATAACCGAGCGAATTAGATATTTTAACAAATGTAAAAAAAGTGTATGAACAATGGCAATACTGAATAAACTTCACCCAACGCACAGTTCGTTTATAAGTAAGGTATGAAAATTGTGTTTATTTTAGTCCTTTATTTTAGCAACTTCATCCAAATGTAAGGATATCTAAATAAATAGAGAATTAAGAAAATACTTTGCTCCAACTTTAAAATAAACGTATTGTTTTGTATTAGTATAATTACGTGTAATGTAACCATACGTACAAAATCAATTCCGGCGGAAACAGATGGTCATAGTTTTCGATTCCTGGTATTTATATAAGTTTTATGAATTTACTAAGCACGATTAATTTATGTTATAGTTATATTGATGTTACATATTTTCAAGATAATATTTAGATAATGAACAGTTTTAAACTGGTATAAATACGCTTTTATATTATTTCAAATGTATAATTTCATACCTTTTTAAATTCGCGCCTTTACTGATACCATAGAGAATGAACAACTTTATTCTATTCACGTTCACGTTCACGTTCACGATAGATGATGAAATGAAAAAGCAAATGGCTACTACGACTACGAATCAACGTACTAAAATCCTAATAAAAAGAATCCGATGTAATTAGATGATATATGCGCTCTTTAGGATCATGCTTATCGAAATAAGGCTCTAAAGCCAACAGAGAATTAAGATATTACTATATTCCTGAGTAAAATTTGCCACAACCAGAAAAATACTAATATATCAAAATCCCATCAAACACAATTTTAGAAATTTCTTTAATACAGTCTTTGTGTGTGAAGCTGACTCACGTACGTTTTATGATTAGGTAAGTCACTTTGTTATTGTTTTTGTATATTTGCATGCGTGTTATGGTGTTTTTCGTATTGAACCTACTGTCTCCATTACGGAAATTGCAAGTGCTCAAAGTGATTTATTTTTAGATAAATGCAATCAATATTGATATAGTTAGCTGTCTAATTAAACCAATGTTGGTTTGTTAACAAAATAAAGCTGTATATAATTGTAAGGGTTATTATTAAAAGTTAAAAATTATAGTTTGTTAGTGGTTATCTCTTATCAGTGTGATGGTGTTGACAGCCTCTGGAGTTAACCGACTGCTTGTTTCAGTTGATGTAATGTGAAGCGTCACCCAGGTAGGGGCGCCGCTCCGACGGCCATGGAGCGGTACGAGAAGAGACATGGAAAACATCACAAGGAAAAACACAAAAAGCGAATGCACAAGAAGCACCGGAGCCACTCCAGCGGTACTCATGACCAATCTTACGGTACATCTAATTCCCACAAGCCCCTGGTGGAGTACTCCGATGTCAGCTCGGAGGCGCTCTCGGCCCCGGAGGCCGGTGAGATCGAGAGCGAGGCCAGCTCCATCAGCCGGCATATCGCTGACGACCTTGACAGGACGCGCAAGTCTCACTCCATCCGCACATTTGTCGACGACAAGACTATATCTGTTACGACGACGAGCCGGCGCGCGGTCGATGAGTATGGTCTCTCACGTGATTCTTCTTCGGCAGCATCTAAGAAGAGGCGCGGCTTAGACTATGTGGATGCTGCCATGGAGTTAGAAGACCATAGGTACAAGAAGAAAAAGGATAAGCGAAAGAAGGAGAAAAAGCGAAGGAAAAAGAAGAGTAAACACACTTCCAGGTCGGCTAGCTTGGAGAGTGTTTCACCTGATGATAATTTGCCTGCGGCTACTCCTGGGAGGCCGCCTAGTCCCCTTCGATATACTCAGGTTCCAGTGAGTGAGTGGGAAAAGGCGTCATCCCCTTTGCAAAATGGCTCCTGCTCCCCTGTGTCTCCTACAACACCACCTCCACTCAGGGAGATACGTCATGAGGCTTCTCCAAGGCATCGTGCTCCGATAATGGTTGAAACATTGCATCCACTGCCATACTCCCCACACCGGGAAAGATCTCCTGGGATCAGGTAAGAAAACCTTTAATTTTAGCGTGGTTCTAGCATTTTTTTGTATTATTGCTAGTTTAAATTAAAGTTATTCTTTGGCTGAGACTTACAGAGCTATTTTACTAACAGTTCTTCAACGATTCTTAATCTCTAATAATTGGTAGTGAAATTATCAAAATCAGTTTTCAATGTTTTAGGCATTACATAACATGTTATGTTATGTTCCTGTAAGATTGTCTATTATGACATTTATGGCATGACATAACAATATTATAATTTACATCGTTTTTACTTATTATACAAATACCAAATCATTCATACTTACTTAGTATCAATACCTTCAATAAATAAAATCAAGACTGTTTATTTCATGTGATTGTCTCAAGCTGGTTGTTTCGTTTAAATGTAAAATAAATATCATAGGACAATCTCACACAAATTGACCTAGTCCTAATTCAATTGTAAGCTCAAGGCTTGTACTATGGGTACTAGACAACGAAAATATACTTATTATAGAGAAATACAAAAAAAACATAGACTGAGGAACAAATACTCGAACTCATCAGATCATCACACAAAAATTCGCCCATACCAAACAATACCATATTTGTAAAGTAATAAAGAGATGGCAACGCAGGTCAAGGTCCAAAAGTCTAAAACCCCACTGCAATGAGCATACTAAACAGTTTTTTTAATGTTCCAATCTCAATCCAGGAATTCTTATGGTTTAATACTTTATATCTGTTAAAGATAAGCAGCTAAAGTAACTCCTTGATATTGTCACATCACCATTATTCATAGAACTTAGTGTACAATGTAAAATACAAAATATTTATGTTATGATTTGAATATATTTTCAAGTAAGTAACTTATTCAGTGTTAGGATTTAATACTACCCATTACCTTTAATACTAAGTTCTGGGACTTTCCAATCCCCATGAATTTCCTATTACCTGGCTAACGTTCATGGCTAAATGCATTTGACTTGCATTTGTGAAGTCTCACACCCACTGACAGAAAACATAATTGTGTTATCATCTTGGTTATATTACTGGCCTAATTTGGTATTTCACAACAAAGAAAAAAACTGGAATCATTATCTCTGTTGTTTTAATTTGTGAAATAATTGTCAATTCTTAAGTCTTTGTTTATAAACTCAATGAAAGACATTTTATTTATTTTCTTTTTTTATGGCCATCATGCATAACAATTGGGGCAATTTTCAAAAAAGTGTATATAATTAAGGACTAAAATTAATAAATGGTAACTTTAGTCAGTTGATTAGAGAAATTAACACCATTACCAACAAATCCCATTATAAACAAATTGTGGTATCTCAGACAAAACTGTATCAAGTGTGATCATATTATTATTGGTCGAAGATTGAATCTGCTTCATTTATTGAATTTGAGATACCTATCGGCTTATTAGGGCAGTATATAAATGAATGGTTAATATTCGAGACTCACCTGACTAAAATTACAGTCTATACATCTATTTTTAGATTTTAATATTGATAGATACATAAAACAATGCAATTAGTGAATGTAGGGATTAAATAATTATCTCTTAAAGGCATATTTCATATCAAAACATAATATTACATCGTAGGCAGATAAGTACTCAATCATGACACATTGCACAAATATGAAGATCTTGTATATGGAGAATGTTGACAGCAGTAAAGGAATGCTAAACTTATTTGTTGCATGTGAAGGAATAGTAGTAATAGTAGGAACAGCATTGTTTTACAGCTGTCAACATCATCCATATTCAGGAACCTAAAGGTTGTGCAAAGTGCCTGGATTGACTTCTCATCTGATAGGTATGAATTTATCTATCTATCTATATATATAAAAGGTAAACCTGACTCACTGACTTATATATCAACACACAGCCGTAACTACCTTACCTAGAAACTTGAAATTTGGTACAGGGGTTCCTTTCATGATGTAAGTGAGCACTAAGAAAGGATTTTTGAAAATTCATCTCCTAAGGGGTTAAAATAGGGGGAGTAGCTGGAACCTAATTCTACGCGTACGAAGTCGCTGGCGTCCTCTAGTTATAAATATAAATGTGTTTTTTTCTGAGGATATTTAGATGTTTCTGTCTATCATGCATAAAAGCCTAAATGGATTTGGATTTTTAATTTGGCTGGTCTAGTTGGTAGAGACCCTGCCTACGAAGCTAGCGGTCCTGGGTTCAAATCCCGGTAAGGGCAGATATTTGTGTGATGAGCGCAAATATTTGTTTCTGAGTCATGAATGTTTTCTATGTATTTAAGTATATATTTCTCTATATAAGTATTTATATCGTTGTCTAGTACCCATAGTACAAGCCTAGAGCTTAGTTTGGGACTAGGTCAATTGGTGTGACATTGTCCCCTGATATTTATTTATTTATATTTAGTCTATGTACTGGTCAAAAAGAATGATTGAAATATATAAGGCAGATTAGAACAGCTAAATTATCACCAAAAAAACCAACCGGCATAAGTTGTTTAAGAAGACAATGCAAGAAAGTTACAGTTAATTCATACTGATAATATAAATGCGAAAGTAACTCTGTATGTCTCTCTCTGTCAGTCTGTTACGCTCTCAGAGCAGCTAAACTGCTGAACCTATTTCGATGAAATTTGGTACGAAGATAGGTTCCACCCCAAGGAAGGTACTTTTTAAACGCGATAAACTCCTTCTATGCGATCGGAGTCGCGGGGAACAGCTAGTGTTCCTATAAATTAACATTGCAATGACACATGCAGTTGTATTAATTAATGTTAATATATACGGCTGTTGCCATACGCAATGTATTTTTTTTTTCAAATTGTATTTGGAGGGTTCTGTCAATGGAAAAGGTATTTAAGCGCCGTATTAATAAACTGATCTCAACTCTAATGCCCGTCTCAAGATGCGTCAACAATGACAGTTTCCTATGGCTTAACGTTAACTTTGACGTATCTTGTGACGGGCATCTCGCTCAAGATGAGTTTATTAAATATGGTCAAAAATATACCTACCACAAAGTTTGAATTGGCTATTCGTGGCAATGAGAATTTTGAGATTTGACCAACATTACTATCATTGTGTACATTTTATTGATAACTAGAAAAACCTGCGACTTTGTACGCCTAGAATTAGTTTACCGCTACCCCCCTATTTTAACCCCTTAGGGGATGAATTTCCAAAAATCCCTTAGTGCACCTCTATGATGTCCAAGGAATATTCCCACTAAATTTAAAGTAGGTCTAGCGGTTTCGGCTGTGCGTTGATCGATCAGTCAAGTTTGTTCTTCTTTTATATACATCGATACATATATCAAGGCAGGCTTGGTGATCCAGGATCCCTCCTGAGGGCTCAGACAAGATGCACTACGCTAACTAACGTTTCTATTCTATTCGTTTTTAAACCAATCGCGTCACTGGAAGATGACGTGATACGAAAAGTCACGAGGTCTACCAGTGACGCGATTGGTTTAAAAACGAATCGAATAGAAACGTTAGTTAGCGTAGTGCATCTTGTCTGAGCCCTCTGACCAGATAATATTCATACTTCATTTGTTGCACAACCATGAAGTTTCAGAATATTGATAATTTTGACAAATAAATGAAAAATACTAGGCTGTTACTATAGGCTGTGCCAATTGATATTGCCAAAGATGTAAACACAACCAAACAAACCAATTTACCATTATTATTCGATAATCACCTACTTTTAAAGAGCAAGACGAGGCCTTAGCAATGATTTATACACTTGATATTTACTTTCTCATTAAGTTTATCCTCGTAAGTCCCCGCGTACTTGTACAAGTACAAATTAATGATAATTGTTTAGACCTGTCTACTTACTATCATACAAAATATTTTTAACTCTAAAGCACTAATTAATAGACTCTAAAACACTATTCTTAATATGTACTTGGTATAGTACATTCGGTAGTTAGGACTACTGCTATTAAGAAAACATAGGGCTTACAGGGTTAAGATTAAATAACTATTAATTATACATTATAGCTTTTAGAGTTGTTGGCAATTCTGTAGCTCTGCCTACCCCAAACTGGGAATAAAGGCGTGAGTTTATGTATGTATGTATTTTAAATAAAAACATGCTTGATGGATATTTGAGGTTATCTGTCAAACAGTCATAAACATTTATTTCAATTGACACAGACTATACTCCTTTGCACGCAACAAATAAGTTTAGCATTGTATTACTGCTGTCAACATTATCAATATGTAGAAACTTCATAGTTGTGTGATGTGTCAGGATTGGCTTATCATGTTAAATATCATTGCTTGCCTGTACAAACTATTCATTATTCTAACATGTTTGTTTTCATTTCAAAGCTGCATTCCTGGACTCAGGTATTTTTTAATTTATTCACTTTTTTTTGTCATAAATATGTTGAGGGTCACTTATTCAGTAGTTAGTTCAAAAGTAATATTAATTTTAGATTAATAGCTTTATAAGGGCCGGTGCGCATAGCGAAGCGCAGTGCAGATAAGTTTTCACTGCCACCGCATCATCGTCTTTGGATGTGTTCACATAAGATCGAAATTAACTAACACCACAAATTCTCCGCAAACGTCTCCTCGTATGTGAGGTTTTCACTAATTTCGCTCTTATTTCAACACATTCTAAAACTATTATGCTTTGGCAAGGAAAAAATATCTCCGCTACGGTTCGCGGTATGTGCGCCGGCCCTGAGGCTGCGTTTACAACTGCAATAACAACATTGTTGAAAAATGAACACTTTCTGCATAAATATTAAGTTTATTTTAAAATGGGACAACGAACTTTTTAACCTTCTGTATGCATGGAAGGGTCAGTTTCCTATAATTTTGTCATAGAATATGAGTAAGGCAGGGCGCGGCTATTTCGACTGAGGGGTAATTTATAGCTAACTAGCGACCCGCCCTCGGTTCGCTTCGGTTTATGTGAGCTTTCTCTTTTCTGAGAAAATAAATAAACAAATTTATGCTAATAATGGCTAAAGAGCTTAAACAAAAGGTATTTTCTACGTTACAGCTAGTGCTAAACTCTGGGGTCCTAGTGACATAGGGTATAAGTCGTCTGAAGATCAAGTGAAAAAGGGATTAAGTCTAGTATACTTCATGTATAGGTATACCCTTTTTTATTACGAGTTAAGTCGACTTGTACCCTTTTTCACTAGGACCCCAGAACTAAGGCCTATTGTCCACGTAAACCGCACGTCATGCGCACTCTTTCATCAATTGACGATTGCAAGACGAACGCTTGCATCTTGCGTAGAAACCTTTAAAACTGTGTCCACGGAGCGGCAACGTCGCGTCAGCCGCTCGTCATGCGTTCGTCATGCGACGTTGCCGCTCCGTGGACACAGTTTTGAAGGTTTCTACGCAAGATGCAAGCGTTCGTCTTGCAATCGTCAATTGACTAAAGCGTGCGCATGACGTGCGGCTTACGTGGACAATAGGCCTTAAAAACCAAAATGACGTCATTTCGACCACTAGTCTTAAGCGGGCGTAGCAAACACTGTTATTTTTGTTTCTTATTAATAATAATAAAAATGTGTTGAAGAAACACATTTCATTTTTTTTACAACGGATGGGTTTTATTCATTTGATTCGAATCGACTGTGTTGGGCGACATGTGTCGTGTTGTACCCTCTTAAATGTTCAAAGTGTTGTTTTTCTGAACTGAGGCTTGTACAATTGCAATACAGTATTATTTTTAATGAACCATGCCGTAATAAACGTCTTTGAATTTAGGCCTCCAAAGAACCCAGCTGTTTCCATATTACGTTTAACAATGTTGAATTCTGGCCCGTGCATATACATCTTGTTTAATTTTATCATGTCCCAGAGTCCGTTTTGAATAGTGGCGTTGTTATGGTAACTAGTTTTTGTTGACATGAAGCGACACTCTTTTCGATCGAAGTATTTTTTAACTCATTTCTCGTGTGCTGAGTATAATGAGAAATTTAAATGTAAATCAGAATCGTTCCACAATGTTAGTTAAATTGTAAGTGTTGTAAATTCAGCTAATCAAAGTATGTATATTATTGAGATCCACTTTCAACCTCGTTTGGTATGCATGCAAACTATTTAAATTAAAACGTGTATGTTCGAAACAGTTCAGATACAATTTTGGAATGATCATTTATTACCTGATTGATTAATTTTATTATGAGACCAGTTTTAATTGATTTTTGCAAGTTACAGTATGATGTTGTCTTGTGTCAAAATCGAAACACGTTCCAATTCGTGTATTTATTGTACTTTTCAAATTATGGCTAAATAAAAAAAAAACAATAAAAATGGTCAATCACTGAATACTGGCTGTTCTCAAAAGTAATTCTGGCGTAGCGTTTGTATAATTAGCATGTACCCAATGAGTTTGTAAGTCAGTAGTACCTATGTAGATTGCCTAAACATTCTGATTGTTTTTTATGGTGCTGTGTGTTTTGGTGAAGATAGGGCCTAGCCACGACTTTGGGCGGCGGCGACTAAGAGAACATAAAAAGCAGTATAAAAAACGATCGAAAACCCGAGCCAAGTTCGGAAACTAAGCGAATCAACCGACTCGACCATTTTTATTTATTATCTATTTTTATTTATTTTTATTTATACATTTCAAGCTATTTCACAACCCTCCATAATTCAAAACCTATTTAATCTGTTTTTTTATTGACTTACGAAGTCTGTTAGGTGCTATTTCGTGCGGACTGAGAAGGGCGTGCCCTAATGGAGCAAAAACGCTTCTAATAGATCTGTAATTTTATATACCAATGAAGGACATAAAAAAATGACATTTCATTTCCTTTAAAGAAGTTCTGTAATTGGCAAAACTGACCATCCTGTAAGTATAGATGAATTACCGAGAGCGTGGAATTGCATACGTAGTGGTTATGTGTTTACAGGCATTCTATATTTAAATTCCCTCTACTTCTCATACCATCAGCATAAAAAGAGTATTGTTATATATTAAATAAGTAAGTACAAAAATAATGTCAGCGTCAAATTCTAAATACTTTACTTTACAATGGACTAAAATATACGTCTTATTTTATTGTATCCTCACAATTTTCACTGGGCTTATTTTAACTGGGCACGTACGACTGTAAGTTACACAGTTTGCAAAAATTAGGCAGAGGGTAGAAGTCATTTTGGTCCGATTGAGAGCCAACGTAAACAAATATTTTTAACTGTCATAAATACTTTGAACTCGAACTAATGAAAAATTTAAATTCACCTTACACCGCTGCCCAATTAGTTGAAAAAGCTACAGGGGTTTCTCTCTCGACTATTTATAAAATTATGACTGAGAGTAAGAGTGACAAATTAAAAGCAACGAAAAATTCTCCTCCCCGAGTAAGAAAAAGTTACGAACCTACTTGTCCGTCGGCAGTAGATGATTTTGATCAAGAAGTCATCAGGAGAACTATATTTATATAATTTTCATCTGTCCCGTATTTAAACAATTTCCACCCTCGAGATGAAAATTTAAATAAATGATAGCGACTAAAAGCAAAAAAAGTACTTACTTATTCCACTTGTTAAGGGTAATCTCATTAAAATAGGAAAAATACTTAAATGGTTTTCCTTTTCATTCGAACGGTACAACCACTACATATGCAATTCCACGCTCTCGCTAATTCATCTATAATTCACTTTGCCGAACTTGGCCCGTTTTTCACATGCGTGTATTTAGTAACATGTTGTTTAGTATATATAGTGTCATTTAACCTTTTAAATGCCACAGACAGCTCTAGTCGTCAACTGAAAGTCTGCCACTGACGCCACCGTCGACGACAGCCGACACAAGTTGAAGATTAACAGACTTTATTTCGTATGAATTAAGTTGTAATTTGCATAGCATAGCAAACATGTTTGGCGTGTAAGTGACACATTTTGACTTAAGACGTTTAAAAGGTTAAAGGTAGTGTTTGATAATCCATCCAAGTTCCCACTTTATCCTTATAACTTCAGTTGTACAAAAGTTTTGTCACTGTTTTAGAAGGAGACAGAAGTCCACGACGCCACACACGCCGGTGGCGCCTCCGTACCACGAGACGGTCACGATAGATTCGGGCGATGACCAGGATTACGAGCGAGGCCGCCGGGACTACTGGCCAGAGCAGCACAGGCCCCAGTCGCCCATTATGATCATATCTGGTACAGTACATTGTTGTAGGGGTCGGAAAGTAGGCTCTTTTGCTTTAGGTCATTTTTGTCTTTGCCGCCGAGGCAGACAGTGTCTTTCACGACTACTGCGAAGAAATAAATCAAGAACTATTCACGTAGTAACTTTTAACCCTAACCACTAGTGAGCCTTATTTTAACGCATTCACTGCCAGTACTGTTTTTCGAACTTTCGCCAGGTGCCACATCTTTTGTTTTATACGGAGCTTGCCTACTGTAAGAACGCACATATGCGTTGAGGGCACTGGGTGGAAGTCACGGTGACGCATATATGCGTCGGTGGCAGTGAATGCGTTAAGGAGAGAAGATTCATTAAATGTCATTTAATTGTATTGCTGAAAGTGCATTAGATAAAATAATAGCAATATCTGGCCATGCTTCTTTTATTTTTAAGCGTGTCTGCATTCTCGTGTCACTTGAGACGTTTTATTTTATTAAAGATGAGAATGTCAACATATTAAATTTATGTATCGACATATGATCTATCAGGTGTCATGTCACTTAATAAAGTAGTTGTTTCTTATAAGAGAGGGAGGCAAACGAACATGCCGGTTACTCAGGAAGCACTCGTAAAGACCAGCAACTCGAGAAGAGTTCTCGGTTCATTGCCGGCCAATTATACAATTGTTCGACCATCTTTACTTGGAAAAATCCAATGATCCTTGGAGGATGCGAATGGTTTACTAGACATTCCTTTTTTTTAAAATTATGTGTGATATCAGACTCGCCGGTGCGGTCGGGGTCGCGCGGGCGCGAGTACAGCCCGCGCCGCGCGCCGCGCCGCCGCCGCGCCTCGCCGCGCCGCCGCCACCGCAGCCGCGAGCGCGAGCGGCACCGCGACCCGCGCGCGCACAGGTACACTACTGCCCACCCAGCCTTACTACCGCGGGCCCGAGTCGCTTGCGACACAAACACGCACCCACTCACAGCCATAAAAACACCAGCGGGCCTAATATAGCTGCGTTGACAAAATGTTTTTTTTTTCAATTTTTTTTTGAGTAATCATTAGAGATCGGAATAGGTAGAGCTAATTTGCCTAAACTTGACGCATATTCATTCATGCGTGAGAGAGATGGGAATACATTATTGAATGAACATGCATCAAGTTTAGGCAAATTAGCTCTACCTATTCCGATCTCTGGTAATCACATATATTTTGGTTCTCCATACTAGGTGTCCCAATGTTTGCTTTTCACTTTGTATGGAAAAAACAACTAGGTGATTACTTAAAAAAAAATCTGAAAAAAAAACGGGCAAATAGGTTTAAAAACTTCACTGATTCGTAATTGTTCTAATTATGTAAGATACCACTGAAAACATATGAAATAAAACTTGTAATTAACGATTTAAAAAAAATATCAGTAAATTGGCCACATACGGGCTCTTTTACACGTCGGTAATATAAAGTGAATCTACTAGCGCTTCGGACAAGACCGTCACTGCGGAGAAGAAGCGCCGCAAGAAACTCCAGCAGAAGATCATTTTTTCAAACATAAAATACAATAATTTCGAGGCATGGACGGACATAAGGGAAAATTACAAAAAATTAGATTAAAAATAATCAATATGCCCGAAAGTAGTAAAAATCGCTGAACATACATACGGGTTAAATCGATGGCTTTTAGCTGCTCTATCAGCCCTATGCGGGTTGACGTCGGTTTCTTGGACACCCTGTATACATTGTGAAATTTGAATGACCGGCCAAATTTTAGGGACTAACTCTGTTGGTCATACTGATCGACTTTTATTATGGGACGAACATGCAAATCGCGAAAAAAAAACAGCTGTTCCATACATTTCGGCTGTTTAGCTCTCGAAGTTTGTATGGAACAGCTGTTTTTTTTTGTCGAGATTTGTATGTTGGTCCCATAATAAAAGTTGATTAGCATGACCAACAGAGTTAGTCCCTAAAATTTCATCCCTGTATAAAGAGAGTGACGGATGCTTTATCCACATTTTGTCATGCGATAAACCCAACCATACTAGGCCCGCAGGACTGAGATTCTACACTGGAGAACCTTATTGCTTTTGTCGTGTTTCCGTCTAGTCATGGGAATCTGTAGTATTGGGTTTATCCTTGAATCACCGACACTCATTTCCAGAGCCCGGAATTTTCGTAGCACTTTTGAGCTGTCATAGGGACTTCTCGTCTATTAACTTCCGATATACAATATGTATATCGATAAAAACATAATACAATATTTAAGATATGATTACGAGTAGAAGTAAACAACAGGCAGTCTAAGAGCGAATGAGCGATCTCTTCGAGATAATCTTTAAATGGCAAATTTCGGAAATTATAAATAGGAATTAAAATAATATATTATTGTTTTAAATAAAATAAAAAATGGATTTCCTATGCCTTTTAAACATTTTTCGATAGAAATTGAAACGAGAATTGCTATCGATAAGTTTTCATTGCAAATCTCTATTTCATATTTTCAAGTACTCAAAAGTTATCTGAAAGACATCGCTCTTTAGCGATAAGGCCGCCCGTTATTTACCTCTACTTTTAAACTTCTTTAATATATTGTATTCTATAATGTATCGATAAAATATGTATATCGGAAGTCGATACACGAGAAGTCCCTATGACAGCTCAAAAATGCTACGAAAATTCCGAGCTCTGCTTATTTCATAGAATGTGTTAATTCATCAAATTTTCATTTCATCGACAAACATTTACACGTGCAGGAGTTATAATATTTTAGTTGTCACAGGTCTAACCTAATCTAAAGGTGTAAACAAGTCAGTACCGTTTGTCACATTTTTCATCGACCTTGTTTTTATTATTAAAACTTAGAATTAATAGTTATTCATTCTTAAACTTGATATGAAAGTGATTCTCAAGTAGGTATATACATAGTCAATAAAACCACTCGTTATCTTCAAAAGTACGTGATTTTAATGGTAAATTGGTTTCTTTACATGCCTATAACCTAAATTCAACAAAGTTTCAGCAGAAAACAGTTTTTTTATGAAATGAAATTCGATCAAATGAGTGTTGGTGATTCAAGGAAGGAATATTGGGAATCTGTAGACATGGGAAAAATCACTCTTAATTACTTGACAATAACGGCGGCGAGTTGAAAACAATACTATTACACGTCATAGGCAATATGGTTTTACCCTTTAGTATAGAGGTTTTCAGTTTTTGGCAACTTATGATTGTAGAATCATCGCCTATATTACTGGGGTCATAGTGAAAAATGGTATAAGTCTACTGAAGATCAAGTGAAAAAGGGTTTAAATCTAGTATCCTCCGTTCATATATATACCCTTTCTTAGTACGAGTTATTTTGACTTTTTCCCTACTTTTTTTCACTAGGACCCCAGTAGAGGCGACCTTGAGATAAAAACTAGTATATATAGTGTCAATAAAGAACCATTGATAAGGTACTTTCACCTAATTTTATACTTCTGAAGATGTCCTATATTGTTATATTTTCATTTAAATCCTTATGATCCTTCTGCATTTATGTTCGTTCTATATATATATTATTTTTTTATGATTTTTCTTAATTGTGAAAAAATAGGAAAATAACGATAAAAAAATGTCAATTACAGGATTTTAGGCAGAAGGTTGGACAAACTTTTGGTCACTGTAGGTCATAATCATCAACTTTTATTATGGGACCAACATCCAAATCGCGAAAAAAATAACAGCTGCTCCATACATTTCGGCTGTTTAGCTCTCAAAGTTTGTATGGAACAGCTGTTTTTTGCGAC